>LKNJ01000540.1:0-327731 GCA_002120245.1 Maccullochella peelii
ATAGAGGGAAAGATGAATGCAGCTAAATACAGAGACATCCTGGATGAAAACCTGCTCCAGAGCGCTCTTGACCTCAGAATGGGGCGACGGTTCATGTCTCAGCAGGACAACGACCCTAAGCACACAGCCAAGGAAAGTAAAGGAGTAGCTTCAGGACAACT
Organism: Maccullochella peelii; assembly: GCA_002120245.1. Lineage (NCBI taxonomy): Eukaryota > Metazoa > Chordata > Actinopteri > Centrarchiformes > Percichthyidae > Maccullochella > Maccullochella peelii. The sequence continues at coordinate 162 of LKNJ01000540.1, forward strand.
CTGTGAATGTCCTTGAGTGGCCCAGCCAGAGCCCAGACTTGAATCCGATTGAACATCTCTGGAGAGATCTGAAAATGGCTGTGCACCGACGCTTCCCATCCAACCTGATGGAGCTTGAGAGGTGCTGCAAAGAGGAATGGGCGAAACTGCCCAAAGATAGGTGTGCCAAGCTTGTGGCATCATATTCAAAAAGACTTGAGGCTGTAATTGCTGCCAAAGGTGCATCAACAAAGTATTGAGCAAAGGCTGTGAATACTTATGTACATGTGATTTTAGTTTTTTTAGTTTTAATAAATTTACAAAACTTTTTTCACTTTGTCATTATGGGGTATTGTGTGTAGAATTTTGAGGACAGAAATGAATTTATTCCATTTTGGAATAAGGCTGTAACATGACAGAATGTGGAAAACGTGAAGCGCTGTGAATACTTTCCGGATGCACTGTATCTCCCACCAATTATTTGGTGTCTTATTTCCTCTCCCGTTGTTTGTCCCATTCAGGGAAGACTGCCACTGACGGGCACCACAGTAACAAGACATGTGGAGGATGCAGACAATGCCCACTATGCCTTTGACATCACAGGTTTGCATCTGAAGCTCTGGATAAAATTATGACTCCTCTTCTTTAGTTTAGTTGAGGATACAGCAGTAATGCATTATGAGTTGTAACCCAAATAAAAATAAAATGGATCAAGCGTTGGCTCACTGAGCAGCTGTGGCACTGTGTCTTCAAAATTTTAACCAGCTATCGAGGCCTTCTCCCTGTAAAATATTCATGCTGGTGTCTGTACACAGTCAATAAGCTATTTAAGCTTAGATTACTGTACAGCGCTTTGGGAACCGTTTCAACGGTTGAAAAGCGCTATATAAGTAAAAGTCCATTTACCATTTAATAAAAGGATATCAAACTTGCCCTGCTTTTTAAAGAAAACCATCTGCTGCATACATAATTTTAGATAAAGCATTTGATTCAAATAGTCCAGTAAATGCGAAGCCTTAAATTGTTAATCCCTTGACATCCACAGTAAGAAATGGAAGTCCACCACGACAATCACATCAAAACATGTTGCTTCACATGCCTTGTGCCTTTGTTAGTCAGGACAACAGGTTTGACTGCGTTCATTTTGTATTAAATCATGTTTATTTTACTGTCAAACAGCACGAGTTGCTACGTTTTATCATCATTCGATCTCCAGATGACACCTGGATTTCCTAAATTGACTGTTCTAGTTGTGGTTGTGGCTTGTGTTCACTATTGTCAGCCATATGTAGCTTTCATTGAAGGAACTGTGTGTGTTGCATGTGTGTTTATGCGCTGCAGGAAGCATGATCGATCGTATTACAGTGTTCTGCAGTAGTTCCCAGGAGTTACAGGAGTGGCTCGAGCACCTTCAGCCCTTTACCAAAGGGGGCAGCCCTGCAGGCACAATCTCAAAGGTTAGGACACATACACACACACCCACATTCACACAAATACATACACATATACAGTATAAAGTCAAACCAATACCAAAAGTTTACTCTGCACCATGCTGAAGTGTGAAAACCCCAGAGGTGACAAACATTAGACTCATCTTTCACTGCATGCATAGTTCTCACAGACTTGCTTGTCTTCTTTCCTTTGACCGTCCCATGTAGACTGTAGAAGGCAAGCCACTCAGCATGGTCGGTACCCCCACTCACCTGTCCCACCTGGGCAGCCTCAGCGCTGTCAGTCGCGGCCCCCTGGAACCACCGAAGATCAGCAAACCCTGGTCTCTCAGTTGCCTGCGCCCCGCGCCTCCTCTCAAACCCTCTGCTGCACTGGGGTACAAAGAGGTAGGAGGTCGTAGAGCTGCACAAACAAACCTACACAAGCTTGATATGCGAGAAGTCATGCAGTACATAGTTAGAAATCGCAAGAAGTCCCCCTCCTCTACAAGTCCCCTCTGTCGTCCTTTTCTGTCTCTACTTTATTCAGACCTCCAGTGTCCAGTTTTACACAAAGCTTTCCACCCCAACACCTTTAATCCATTAACTGGACTAATATTGACATTAAAAAGTAAAAGATGTAAGTACTCCAACTAGATGAGGATAGATTTAGTGGTCCAATCTGATCCAGATGTCCTGTTTTTTTGAGCCTATAATGTACTTATGTACCTTTAGTAGCAAAGTTGCTTTCAGTGTTAATAGACATATATTGAACTAGTAATTTTTCTTCTGAACATTTTTATCTACGAGTAGCAGGAACTGTATTATTATTATTATTATCATTATTCAATAAATAACATCATCAAGGCAACAAAACCTTTATTAACTGCTCCATAATAACGTTTGACATGTTTACAATATTACTGTAAACTCTTTGTGGTCACAGGCTTGTACTGTGCTGCGATAGTAGCAGTAGTACTTAGTAGTACTTTACACAATGCACGGGCCAGCTAGATGAAATATAAGAAATATTATTATTATTAGTATTATTATTATTATTATTATTATTATTATAAGAATAGATTTACTGAACTACTGCAAGTGTGTCTGAAACATGGCAGGGCGTGATTGTTCTGAGTAAGTAAATTCCAGTAACGGCAGCTTCACCAGGTGTGACTGGCACTGGAGAACCCAAAATGTGCCATTGGTTATGAGATACTTGTCTTTGATGAGTGTAATGATGATGCTCATTCTGTGTTTCACGTGGGAGGTAGACGCTTTCACAATTATCAGTCAGCACTTTATAACTTTCAGTTATCATGGACAGTCTAGCATTCTGTGTGTTGAATGAAAATATATATTATATACACACGCGCACACACACAGTTAACATGTGTGTCTAGGCACTTGTTTTGACATGTACTTCTACATGAACTCGTTCTTGTCCACTGTTTTTAATAGAACCAAGCAGGCGTTTAGCTATCTGGGTCTCTTTCTCTGCCCTGCAAAGATTGCATGCATTGTCCTCTGAATGCATAACCACCTTTCTGCCAGTTTCTCCATATATCTTTCTTTTTTGTTACACAAAGTAACCACCCTATTCTGCATAGACAAAGAATAGGTGAATGGCAGAGGATGTGTAAAAATGTTCACCTTTAACTCTCTATCACATCCTTCTCTCATCGTATTTTTCATGCACATTTCCCCTTTCTTTCTCTTTCTCCATCCTGCCTTCTGTAGAGGATGTCTTATATCATGAAGGTAAGGTTAGATCTCACTCTGTTTCTATCTCTGTGTGTGTGTGTGTGTGTGTGTGTGTGTGTGGGTAAGGATGTGGTGTAGGGGTCGGGGGGTGGGATGGGGTTGCCTGTGTGTGTGTGCGCGCGTGTGCTTGCCCCAGTGTTGAGCTGGCATGCCATTTGCTCTGTTTGCTTCACTCCTCCCTCATTGTCATTATCTGTTAGTTTCCTGTATTCTGTGACCCTGCGTGTCTGCTCTGATTTTTTTTTTTCTCATTCCCTGTAGCGGGTCAAAGGTGCTACTCACAATGTATGTTATCACTTATCTGTTAAAAAACCTCTCTAATGCAACAATAGTATCTTAATATCTCATTTCTACTAGGGGTGCTTTTTTTTTTTTTTTTTTAAATCTCGACACAGAGAGCAAAGTGCAGTCAAGTCTACTGTCGTTCAGGCCTGAACGTATTTGCATGTGTCACATTTAAATGTCAGGAACTATGTTTTCCATGTGTAATGGCGTGCAATTTTATTTGACATCACAATTCATTATTCGCCAGGTGGCTTTAAACAACAATTTAAATCCTCTGTGTCTGCTTTTTAAGGCAATCATACGTCAGGGCCTTGTGTCTGCAAGCTTCTTGTGAAGTTTTTCTGCTCCCAAGTGGCCATAAAAATCAATTGTGCAGCTTTAAAGTGACGTAAATATCACAGAACATTTGTACACGTTGTATAATGCACTAGCAGGTGGATGGAGCTAAACGCTGCCAATCGTGGCACAAAAATTGCAGTGTGCACTCACTTTCCATTTCCTACTTCACCTCCCCCTCCCACTGTTGTACACAATGAGTCCACAGAACACCAAACCAATGCGGAAAGAACCTCAGTACGCCTCAGGAAAATATGCTTTGTGCTGTGCACGTGCATTAACGTGAATCCCTGAGACTTTTAGGAGTCCGTGGTAGAGTTTCAGGAATGGTTTACTATCTATTTTCCTACTCCTCATTTGGTTACGCTTCTCCGTTCCAGCCAAATGACAAATGGGGCAAATGACATCATGTTAAGTATTACAAGAATATGAGTTCTTAAGTCACAACTTATCACCATCCCCGTCTGCATCACCATGGCTAAACTGCTATTTTTATTAAGTTAATTATTCACCACACCTCAGATTTTCATGTGATCAGGACAGTCACAGCAGTCTAAACTCAACCCAGCAGCAAAACAGAAAATATGTCATTCGTAAAACCCCATCATTGTGGTTTGATAGAAATGTGATAACGTCTTGGCGTCCTTTCCCATGGCTTTGAATACACTGTATCCCACAGGTGAAGCTTGAATATTTGAATCATTTTTTCTCCTTCCCTGACAGCAGTCAGTGGTGGGTAAAATGATTTTGATATGATAAGTACCTGGAAAAAATGTGGAAATGATTGTTATTAAATGTGAGGATTCATATTAGCACAGATGGATTACATGGCTGGTTTGGTCACAGTCATCACCACCTGCTTGCTGCCTTGTTTGTTGATGGAACTCTGTTCTCTGATGTTGTTTGTTCATAAGGGATGCGCATCCTTGTAAGCTTGCATTCTGTTTGGTTTGGAGCCTTGGCTTTACAGGTGTATGTAGCTGTGTGTGTGTGTGTGTGTGTGTGTGTGTGTGTGTGTGTGTGTGTGTGTGTGTGTTGAGAGAGATGTACTGAATTTAATGTTGCACCCCTCCAGGACTCCAGCAAGAGCCCGCGGCCCATGAAGAAGTTCCTGCCAGGGAATAGGAAGAAAGAGCGGAAGCCCTCTGATGACGAGGTTCAAACGAGGAAAAGTAGGACTTTTATCGTTCTATAATATGAAATGTATGGGAGGCTTGTGTGTCATTGAGGAAAATAATAGTCGTACAGACATGAGGCCTCTGCAGCCCATTCTTTACATGAATAAATGTACAAGAGTGACCCCCAATAATGTAATTATATGTTTATTGAACCAGTGTATTGTGTGGGATTCTCATTTGTTCTTCATGATTGTGTCCACTCCAGTGCCTGCCCTTACAAAACCCCAGTAAAGTGTGTGACACAGTGACACCATCTGCTGAATGAAACTCCTAAGTGTGTATTCTATGGCGTTGATAATCTCTGGTGTTGACAGGCACGGCCGCTCTGGAGGAGGACGCTCAGATACTGAGGGTGATTGAGGCGTACTGTACAGGAGCCAGCCTGCACCAGAGCACCACAGGTGTGCGCTTGTGTAAGAACCATGGACAAATAGTTCCTTTAATGCCTTCTTAGATTGTACATCTTCAAGAGTTGATACAGCCATGACTCAAGCTTTCCCATTAATGTGTGTGTGTGTGTGTGTGTGTGTGTGTGCAGCGGTGCGGAAAGAGTGCGTCCCTCAGGTGCTTCTGCCAGAGGAAGAGAAGATCATTGTGGAGGAGATGAAGAGCAATGGGCAGACTGTTATTGAGGAAAAGTACGCGTATTATTACTTTTGAAAATGGGCTTTCATTTCACTTGTACTAAATGTGACAAACTGAGCTTTGTCATTATTTGTATTTGGATCCTGATTTTCTCTGTAATTAGATATTTAGGCTTTTCAGGCATGAATCTTCACACAGAATGACCTTGAGTTGGAAGCCAGTATAACCTTGATATACAAACGTGTTTTGACCTGCTTATTTAATGAGCAGCTGTTTGAAAAGGAAAAAATAAACATTGATATTTTCTCACAAAACTTCCTGTATTTTCTTTGTATTTCTTTCAGGAGCCTTGTTGATGCTGTGTATGCTTTAAAGGATGAGGTTCATGAGCTGAAAAAGGTAAGTGTGAGCTTTGTTTGACTAATGTATTGTCAGGTGTGTCTGTGTATGTGTGTGTGGAGACTTTTGTAGCATACATGTGTCTGAATCCTACTTCTTAACAGTGGCACTGTGGTCGTTTTTTTGGATGAATGAACCGAGGCAGATATTTTTTTTTATTGTCAATTTTTCCAACAAACATACATGTAAATTCATGATAACGGTTCATTTTTGAAGAGAAAACTAAAACTTGCTGATAAAACTGAAATAAAAACTATAAATATAAGCACATAAAACTACATTAACATTAATTGAGAAGAGAACAAGTCAAATATACATAAAAATGCCACCAATAAAACACTTACTAGTGCGTCATTTACTACTCTGTAAGTTTTTTTGCTTATCTGCCAACATAGATGCCGATACGTCATAACCTATTATCAGCCAATAATATCGGCTTGCTGATGTGTTGGTCAGTCTCTAGAGTGCACATTTGAGTTTTTGCGAGCAGGAACACTCACACAACCTGTTGAATACTGTCATTCCCCGTATGCTTTACAGGAGAATAAGTGGATGAAGCAGTTTCTGGAGGAGGAGCAGAAGTCTCGCAAAGAGCTTGAGAGAGTGGTTCGAAAACTGACCAAGCAGAAGAATGATTGTGCTTGGGATGACATCAGCCACTGACCGCATCCATACAGTCGTCCCCATGCTAGCGTGGCTGTGAGTGTATAGGTACATGTATGTAAGCATGCTTGTGGAGGATCAGGTGTGTGCGTGCGTATTTGTGCATCCGTCTATGTTGCGTCTCCATATTTCAATCACACATAGCAGCGCTGGACTCCCTCCCTGACGATGATGCTTGGAGCTTCTTCGCTTCAAGTGCTGGAGCATGATCTGACATTTTGATGAAATCTAATCTTGTCTTCCTGAATCCAGCCTCACTAGATGAGACTACAAATATGCCTCTTCATGAAGCAGCTCAGCTAAACTGAAAAGACTGATCAAGTGGGATGTTATAACATACTGCCTCTTGGCAATGGGCACTGTGAACACTCCCCAGCAGCAAATGGAACCATTCTGGACAAAACAAGTTCTCTGCTGGCTCTTGTGCTTCAGTTGGAAATGGTAAAAGGAGTACCAAGCCATCAAGTCCAATAGGTGTTCTCCTGCATGCTCTTCTGATACCAAGGGGACTGATTTTCTTCACTTTTTCTTTTGTCATTGTCATGTTTTATTTGTTACAAGGACCCCCAGTGAGGAAATGGATTCATTGAGCTTTCATGAGCGCATGTGTGATTGGCATTTTTGTAATATTCTAGACACTCGCATTACAAGTTTCCAGGCTGTTTTGTAGGTGTTTAAGCAATTCAAACAGGTTAGCTCATCATGTTACATTCAGTTGTTTCCAAATGCAGCCCTTGACTGTTTATTTAAAAACTGCATGAATGTACAGTGTTTCTACAGTATGAATGAATCAGAAATGTGATAATCAAGATATTCAGATATAGAATCCAAAGCTATCAGGGATGCAGCTGCATAATAGAATAGAAAAGGCTTAACTATGTATCCTTTTATTATACAAGAGTACGCAAATTATGACAAAGATGTCACCCCTACTCTTCTTACTAAAATGTATTCAAGTATAATTTTAGCATATTAATTACATAGCCTTGCTTTATTTTGTTTTTGTTTTAAATATTCTTTATTTATTGTTCACCCAAGCATTTAATTGTGGTGTTAGCCTTATAGATAGTTTTGCTGCCTTTGGAATTTTATTAAACTAAACTGAACTGTAAAGGCAGAAAAAATATTCTTGTTTTGGCCAAGAGAAAATAGACATTTTTTAATCACAAAAGAGGAAAAATGACTTTAATAATGAGTCTGACTTGAGAATTCAGAGGTCTTTGTTTGCAGCCTCTGTGGCCGCCTAGCAGGGTCCTCCAGAGCTGATGGAGACCGAATGAGGAAATAAACAAAAAGATTTATTTGTGGGTGTAGAGTAGAGCTCAACTGTTTAAGTGCCTCCCGAAAGGGTCGATAAACTTAAAAGAGAGTTTAAGACCAGACTGGAACTAAATGCATGATTTATATGGAAAGTGTCACAGGTGGTTTGTTGTAATATTTCAATAAGAATGGCTCAAGCTTAATGGGTATATATCGGGTCTGAAGAGCATACAGGGCTTTGCGCGCTATTTAAGATGCAGCCTCTTTACAAGGACCCACAGCGGTACATTTCCTCATGAGGTTGAGCATGTGCACTGTCAACACTGTTATCTCCTCTTGCTGCACTGCAGAGCAGCAGCGGATGTTATTGAAAATGCAATAAGTGACTGCTTTACTGACTGACCACTGGGTTAGACCCAGCATGGTATGTCAGATTTGGAGAAATTGCAATAATAATGAATGAATTAACCCAATTTATTAACCAAAAAAGGGCCAGACCATGTGGTTCAGTCACCACGCAGTTAGGCTATTCATTATTTTCCATTTGTCTTTATTGAATCAAGTCCTCTTGGTTTTGGTGATTGTTTAAAGATCACTGAGCAGGTCCCAATTTCCATCACAGATGATCCGAAATGTAATAATATTGTAATACTGTACAACCCATGTTGAGAAGTGCTGTTTTGGTGTGCACCTCTTTACAGGGAGGTCAGAGCACTGTGCAGGGTACAAGGCAGCACTGACACATCTGCAGCAGAGTTGGTGTGTTGCTCAAGGGCACTTCAACAAGAAAAAAAAAAAGCTTGCTCAGGTGCTGGAGCTGATCTTTAATCACTATTCTTATTGGGATGCTCAGTTAGCATCCTCTTCAGCATTACAGAGACTCTGCTTCCTGTTCACTGTTGAGATTACCATTAGTGTTGTTCCTGTACTCTAAATTGTTTTCATTAAGTACCACATGCTGAGTTTTCAATTCCCAATAGTGTCAGTGAGCACTTACTGGTGGGAGTGGGTTGAACTCCAGTTTCATCTTGTTTATCTGAAATTACGTCTCCAGACCACTGTGTGTATTGTTTTTGAAAGGTTGTTCTATGCAATTACTGTATTTGCAAGTATTGTAATGCTTTTTTTGTTTTCTAGACACTCTGTACTTTGTGTTTGGTATGGTCGTTCTTTTATTAAAAATTTAATATAAAAATAAGGAGTTTAGTTTTTCATCAATTTCACCAAGTGAGAAATGGAAAACCACACAGCATAAACCGTATGTTCCCTCGTTCATACTGGAAAATCCACCAAAACAGGCTTTTCCATGCCTTTTGTGCAGTTAAGGAATTTGTAGGTTGTTCAAATTCTGTAGTGAGAAACCCTGTACTGATGGAAGGAGTGACTAGAATAGATGACATCCTGTGAAAGTACGCTGCCTCTGCAGCTATACACACCTCCATAGAGATTCACACTTTCCATGCTATTTGGTGTCAGTGAAACGCACTGCCAGGTTTTGTGAAGTGTCGGGTGCTAACTTTAAACTTGCACTGCACTACATTTTGCTTTTGATGGGTTGGTGGGTAGGACTCTTTTATATTACTCAAGTATTTTTAAAACCTTTATATTGGTCACCTGGCAGGTTAAAATTACCTGTAGGTTACGGTGTATCTGGTAATTAAATAAAAAAAAAAAAAACTAGGTCAAGGTCTAAACTGTACATGTGCATTTTAACAGGACAATTACAATGATTTTAATTCCATTTACTACGAACTCTGAATACTTGACTTATATTGGTCTAAATTCAATTTTATACAGTATATGAATCAAATGGCAAACTATTGAGTCTTGCTTTAGTTTTGTGATCCATCATAGTGAATGCTATGTTCACAATCATTTGTGTCCATTTTATTATCATTATAAGGTAGTGCCTATATTTTAATCCAATCTGTATTTAAACTGGATCACCACATGACAGCAACCAAGAGAAATGAGAACTTTTACTGTGTTTACTGTGATGGATTACACAACTCAAGTAAGTTTCAAGAGTTTGATAAATGATTCATACACCATATGGAAATGAATAGGAAACGATGGCTGCCTGGAAAGAAGGACAAAATACATTACAAAAGTGGAAAGTGCAGCTTGCTTGGAAAAATTGTCAGCATTAATATAATGTGTACATGGTTTGTAATTAAGGAGTTAATTAAGCTGTGGTCCTTAAAATAATCTGATGTTGACAATGAATTTGCTTCCCACAAAGATGATCATTCTTACACCACTGAAAACAACGAGCAGTTTGATGCATACGTTTCTTCATCAAAATGATCATCATTACTGAGTCTAGTTGCCCTTCTTGAGTGGTAACTGACATCTTCAGTGGTCCTGTTTCTTGTGGCTCAGCATCATGAGAAAATGCATTTTTGCTATGTGGTTTCTTGTGTCCTAGAAATCTAAAACCATAGTGGTACAAACTGACCTAGAATGCAAAATGCAGTAGGTTTTGCACTTTACAACAAATGTGATAAAAGTTTGATTTCTGAGTAGCCCATGGAAGGTCATTTTGGGTATGCCAGAAGAGTGTTAGTTGTTGGTTTTCCAACAAGCTTTGCTGTTTTAATACTGGTGATGAATCTGGGTATTTTTAAATTGTATAAGTTGACTTTTTTAGGACTAAAATGCCCATCTTTACACCATTTAAAATATTCTGCATTTCCATGCAGATACTGGGACACGCACACAGTATAGCTGTGTAACTCAACACTGAAAACATCAAATATGTGGTGCTTCAGTCTGGATGTTTTAGTCTAATGTGTGTGTCTTCTTTACTTCTAACTAACTCCTGAAACAGGGCAAATGCAAGAAAAACTGAGGAGAAGAGAAGAAATACAGTATTTTCGATTAAATATCAAAGTTTCATTTCACAGCCATATGTCTCCATTTACATCAATAAATACAGAAATACAGAATTACACAAAATGATATGCGATTTAATAAATTATAGTTTAGGAATGTGGTCTTTGTCTCTGAAATCCATGAAAAGGTTTGATCATTGCTCCAGTCTATTTAACAGTGTTCTCAGTAGCTTCCATCCACCTAATGAGTTCCCACTCTTCAGCTTAGGTCCATGCATGTGCTCATATAGGAGTCCTACAGTTTGTACATCCCAAAGGTTGTGGCTCTTTCGTCGTAGTCCACCAGTGAAAGGTTTTCTACCCAGACACTGAGCTGGTTTCCTTTCTCCAGTGTGATCACATCTCCCTGCATGACTGTGCAGAGTTGAGGGATTGACCCACTGCGGATGTCTAGATTGCAGTAGGCCTGCATCACGTCCTTCTCCTCTCCTTCCTCGTTCTTCCTCAGCTTGACCCTGCTGGCCAGTGGGCGCTGAGGGTCGCCCTTGGAGAAGGTCACCCTGGAGTAGACGAAGTAGTCACCAGACTCCAGGATAGTCAACCAACTTTTGCGGTAGTAGTTGATGTTCCTACGAAGTGACTGGTTGATGACCCACTGGAGATAACCCGCTGGAGAGACTGAGGGAGAAGTTGAAGCAACATTATTGAGAATCCTTTTACTCTTTACTTCTGAATTGATTTTTGGCTATTGATTGAAATTTTTTAAAATCCAAAATCTGTCATTTTTTTAGTTTCTTACGTTCAGGTTTCTCTGATCTGTGTGTTCGCTGTTCGACTACCATGCGTGCCAAGGCTCTATAGGACGTTTCCTGTTTTTCTGATGAGAGAAAAGCTGCTGGAGAAGAAAACAATCATCTGGTCAGAGACATTCTTGAGGCTGAATTTTTCTATCTTAATGTATAAAATTACTTTCAGGAAGAAATAAATTAAATGAATGTACCTTTTCCTTCAGCTGAGGAATGTTTTTCCTGTAAGAACAAAAAGTAGAACATCAGGAAAAGGAAAATATAGACTTTCTTATACTTATTATGTATGTATAATATTTAGAATGAAACATCTTTCTATCTGTGTTCACAAAAGGCTTGTCTTGTAAAAAGACACTGTGCAGTGAAAAGCACACCTCACATGTTTGTTCAAGAGCATTTCCTGTGCTTCAAGCACAGTTTCATTGACCTGACTCGTATTTTTACACAGCAAAACATGTGCACCATCAGAAGATTTAAACAGATCTATTTACATACCCTAGTGTGAGAAAACCCATATGCAGTGCGGTATATGTTTACTTCATGTTTTAGAATGAAACTGAATTAAAACTGAAAGATCTGTTTAATAGTTCAATTTTTTTTTATAAAATGAAAACATAATTTTTAAGTGTACAAGTAGTTTAAGAATTTTTTAAATAACAATATGACTTCTTTTCTTTATCACCTTCATACAGTATGTGCAAAGTCACCAACTATTAGTACATCTAAACTCTACTTAGTTAAAATCCACATCTATAAGAGAAAATGTTTACCAGTTTGCCATAGTAGTACAGATAGATGAATCCTCCCATCGACAGAAATAAATGCAGCAACACTACACCAACCAAAAACCGGATGAGAGACTTGCTGTGGCCTTGTGATGGAAGTGGAGCCGGGATGAGGACCGGTTGGGACCTGCTGAGGCGCGGAGGCACTGGCGGTGCAGCCAGGCTGGTCTGGTAAGTGTTGATCATGGTGGAGAAGAGTGGTGAAACCTAGAGAGGCCTGGCGTCCGTGACATCCCATGCACTTCTGAACTACTGCTCTCTCAAGCAGCAGAGTTTTTGTCTTGCTACTTCCTGGAAGCTCTGTTCTCTTCCACATGCAGACCTGTGAGGTGTGTGACCTTTGGTGAGTGCATGCGTACATGCGTGTGTGTTGTCAGAAATACATTTTTGCAATTCTTCCTTCCTTTCTATCAGATATGTGTCCCTAAATGCCACACAATGCCATGTGCCCTTGTATTACTCAGTATTTTTATTTACATGTGACATTACTTCTAATTTTGACCAATGAAAAATAAATTCCCCTTAAGTAATAAATAATGTAGTGTGACATATAGTGTCATAATAGCATTTAAAGTAGGCGACATTATACAGTGCGTACCCTAAGGCCTATTTATTGACAGTAACAGTTTAGATGCTGTGGGTATTTCCTGAGACAAGCACCTGGTCAACACAAATGACCACAGCGGCAGCACATAGATATAGTTTCAAGAGTCATACCAGAAACAGGAAATAACACATTTACTACACGTTTCCCTTGATAAACATCAATGTATTGGCTCAGTGACCAATGAAGAAAAGTTGGCTGTATGACCATAGTGTGCGCACTGTACAGCCCAAAAAAATAATGGTTTGATTATTGCAGTTCTTTTTTTCTCAGGGAATTCAGAAGGGACACTTCTTTTTTTTCAAGTATGCAACGACCAAATTCCAGATTAATGTTGCCTGCTGAAATCTTGCTGAATTGCTGAACGTGTTTCTACAGATGCACGTTGAGGTCATAAATCTTTGCTAAGAACCACAGTATATGTAAGCTGTGCTTGGTTGTGGTAGCACATTTGCTTGGAATGAGACCCACTCATGTTTTTGTTGTACCCACACAGCCTGGTTGGGCTAATGTGAAACGTTTTTATGTGGCATATCCTCATAGGTCACAGAGTGCTGTATGAAAGCATAAGGCAACTTAGCAGATGCAACTATGTTGTTGTTGTATTATGGTTTTGCCTTTATGAAGTTGCAGAATAAGTTGTTGTTAGCCAGTTCTGCAAAGTAACAGGTCAGTGCAGACAGACAGACAGATAGACAGATAGATAGATAGATAGATAGATAGATAGATAGATAGATAGATAGATAGATCATTTGTAACAATTAACAATAAATTTGTGACAGTTTTAGGGTAAACCTTGGACTTTTTGTGTCTAACACTGGGTCAAAATAGCCATTTTGGATGAATAACCAAACAGTAATAAAAAATAAAAATAAAATTAAAAAATATGCTTCAACCCACCTAAATATGTATAATATACTGTACACTATGTATGCTGTACAACAGTGTACACAGTGAAAGTGTCATTTTACAATAGAATACATTCATGCATTTGTATAAAATCTCTGATCCACAAAAACATCTTTATTTCTCTAAAGAAATACATTTTTCCTTAAAAAAAAAAAGTGCTGCCAAATGACTGACACACATGCAGTCCAGCAATGCAACATAAATTATTTTTATGTATACAGGATATGTATAGATGTTCATGTAAACGGCATGTTTCATGTAGACGTTTTAGCTCATAGCTTCCTCTAGTGGTTAAGAATAAATACACTGAATATACTAAATGTCTGTAACAAATCCCAGAATGCACTTAATCAGTTTTCTACTTTATTGTATTAAGTTTTACCTGCAGTGCCAAACAAAATGTGATCATTTTGTTAATAATATAAAGTTCTGGTTTTGTAATTGTTATATCGGTATCTCTGTATGTTAAATTACTGTGTATTCTCTCTTTGAAGTAGCATATAACACAATATTCTATTGTACTGATAACTATGTTGCTACTGAATTCAATACTGCTGTTAATTGTGGAAAATGTAAAAGATCAAGAGACAAAAAACAGGATGATACTTCAAAATCAAAAACACCTATAGATGGTTTTGTTTCTGGTCCAACTGATAAGTTGTGGTAGATATTATTTTTATGTAAACCATGAAAGACATTCATTAATTTTTATATTCATCTGGATGTACATGCTCAGAGTCTCTCAGAGAACCGAGGACTGCTTTAACTTGGTCAAACCTTCAGCAAACACATACATGTATTTCCAGAGCATTCATTCAAAACATGTACATTGGATTCTGGACAATAATTCAGAGAGAAAAAAACCCCATTTGTTTTAACTTTCACAGTCTGTCAGACTAAAAAGATCTTTTATGGAGTGTAGTGGACAACGAGAGTGTGGCGGTCATTGTGGCTGCAGAGGGCAGCACTCCTGGGGCTGCTGAGGATCTGAGGTTGTGAGCAGCTGAGGGAGGCTTGTCTGTTGACGGGGAAGAAACCAGCGAACGGTGTCCTGGTCGGAGCTGGGTGCTCCTCTCCTTGAGCAGACTGGGGTTCCCCGCTGCACTTCATGAAGGCCAAAAAACATCTATAAAACTGTGTAAAAGTACACAAGACTATGGTCATTTCCGGTAAGCATGAATGTGGTGATTTTCAGGTCAAAAGACATCAAATTAAAACAGATTCATTTGCTTGAAAATAAAAGATTTTTTAGACATCTAGGTTACATTTACCATTTTTTCAACAGCATTAAAAAACAAATAGTAATATCAAGCAGAACCTAACTGCACAAAGACATTTCAATTTCAACCAGATTTAGCCTGGGTTTAACCTAATCAAAGTTTCCTGATTTAACTCAAGATAAGTCTCTTGCAATATATGTGAGTTCAGGAGACTGTCAGTAGGAACACACACTAGCTGGTCCATTTACAGCTGTAGGGTACCATCGAGAGAAGTATGCCATCTAGTGTGCTGCATGTAGCACCTGGGAAGTGGTACTGAAGAGACACTGAGAGCAATGTCACAGAGGCCTGGGTGCCATTGAGTTCTCCTCTGTGGCTGAAACACTGTCACTGTTTTCCTCCCCCCTTTATATTTAGATACAGCTGAGCAGTTGTATATATTCAACCAACAGATCTTATGGAACATACTTCAATCTAATAACTAATGCAATGGACACAGTGATTTTGTGTCCTCATTCATCGCCACCCTGCCCTCAGCTCTCACCTGGTTGTTGAAGAAAACGTAGATGATGGGGTTGATGACAGTGCTGAACTTGGCCAGGACGGAGGGCACCACACTAGCCATGGGAGTGACCAGTCCCGACCTACCAAAGGTGGCCATCAGCGCTATGATGCCGTAGGGCATCCAGCACAGCATGTAGCAGGACACCATGCACAACACCATCACCAAAATGTGCTGCTCCCTGCGCTGAGCTGCCAGCAGATTGATCTTACCCATCTGTTGACATGAAAGAGGAGGAGAGGAAGAGGTGCAGAGGTTGAACCTGTCTTGACAATAGTTTTAACTGGTGTTGTCTTAGATAATGTAGTTAAAGAAAAGTTGTCATTTGCAACACAGACTCTCTGATGTTCTAAGGTAGGTGGAGCCAAGTATAAGAAAGGTAGATAAGGTAGGTTTGTCATGCCTCCACATGCATTTCTGTGTTTTTATTTTGATTTCCTGTGCCATGTTTTGTTGCATCCATTGACTCAGTTTGTTCTGTGCGTGATTACTTGAACCCACTATGTGTAGTAGTGCCATCCAGTGGTAGTATCAAGAAGATACTGTGAAACACAGCAGCGCATGCCGATACACTCTTCCCTTGTCCAACGTGGATCAAACCTTGGGACGGTGAGAAGAATGAATGGGCTGAAAGCAACAGATAGACCGATCTTCATTGAGACTTTCTACAAACAAAAACATAAACAATCTGAAAGAGGCTATAATCCCAAAAAAATAGTATAAAATGCAACACACATTCACCTCAATTTTATACATTGCTGAGCAAGCAATTTGAGAAAGTTCCATTTGCTGATGAAGGCTGTAAGATGCGGCTGAAAGCTCTAAAAGAAACTATTCAGTGAGATTATTTTGTTACTCAACACATAGTGGATTTAAATGGATACTCCAGGAATTTAGTGTTGCTCTTCCATAAAATCGGGGATCTCAAAAGAGACAGATTAGAAAAAGGCTGGTCAAAATGGACGCAACAGATGCCGAGATATCCTGACGTTTTGTCTCTTGAATCGTTCAAGCTCCAAAAACACTGGATCCTACATTTCCCATAATTGTTACACTGGCTTTCTGTTATAAATGTGACTTCAAGAAAAAAAAATAAAAATTATGCCAACAGCAATTATTATTTATTATTTAAAGCACTACTTTAATATCGAGGACTCTATGATCTCTGTCAAGTTCTTTGAGGCAGACTTCTTTGTTTCTATTTAATGAGCCAAAATATAATATTAATTATTTTCTGCTTTTTATCAACTCTTCCTCCACTCTTTTGGAGACAAAATAATGGTTGAAAATGGTAGTGCAATAAATATTATGTATATATCAAGGTTACAAGGTGGTGTAAATTGAATCAAAAAACAATTAGCTATACACACTGTGGCTGATGTGCTGAGGTGCTGTAGCTGTGGGGCTAACATGAGCTCAGATATATCATAAGCCAAGTGGTTACAGCAGTATCTCGTTTGTGCTGCTTGTCACCTCCACAGTATTGATTTCGGAACCCCTGTTTTCACCGTCCTGTGTAATTACCATTGTGATGCTCATCACGGTGCTTCATAAATCAATGAGTATGTGTGCCTGGTGAAGGAGGCCACCCAGGAGAGAACACCCTACCCTTTCTGTCACAGTACTGCACGTCTCTCACGCACTCAATTACACTTCACCTTCAACTGAACTGATTTTAATAACAAAACTTAATACATAATTCTGTCTTTATCTCAACAGAGAGGCTACAATATGACAGATGCTGAATTGTGCTCCAATTTAAAAAAAAAAGTTTTGTTTTGGAATAAAACTGTATCTTTTTGTTAGGAAATGTGTCCATTGTCAATTTAACAAGACACATGTATGGAAGAGTAAATCTCAAACGTGTGTGTGAAGCTTTATAAACAGCACCATGAATGGAATCTAAATACGATGCTGTCATGCTGACAAACATTTTTTTCCAAGCTTGAGCGTCACTGGTGCTATTGATATAAATGTCATCTCTCCTTCTGACGTGTCAGTTTAAGCCACCCTCGAGAAGGCTCCACAGACTGATTGCTCAGTTTCTAAAAAAAGCCTAAGGCGGGGACCTCAGTTGGAGGTCGACTGGTGCGCATCTGAGCCCTGATTCACTTAATTAAGTCTGCAAAGCCCCTCTTTGCTCTGACTCCCTTGAGTTGAAAAAAAATCAACAAAATGGAGGTATCCAATAGTAACTGGTTGCTTCCACAATCTAAAGATACATTTGAGGTGATTCATTGTACACAGCACCAATTGGGGGCCCTTAATAACCAATTATTTGGCAGTGGCAGGTTTATGTAAGCCCCACCAACGTGGTGGTGGGGGGGGGTCACTATAAACTGAGAACGGTCATTGCCCTTGAGAACGCAGCCAGAGAAGATGCACCCATGCGCTCCCACGAATAAACTGCCCCTCATTCCTTCTTCTGCTGTACTGATGGTGAGATTATAAACACAGAGCTGTGGCTTCTTGGATTATCTGGTTTGATGCTCCTTGAAATTACCTTGAAAACACAGTCCACTTTAGCCGAGCTATTTTACCTAGCTTCATAGCTGAGCAGATGGGCATGATGAAAGTCAGCACATTATCCTGAGAAAATTACAGCTCTGTGCATGCAATCTGTGCCGTATGTGTTTTATACTGAACCTTTGTAAATGTTTATATTGTTTACTGTCAGGGATTGATGAAAAATGACGTACAAATACAAAAAACCCACAGAAGCAATGGCCCTTGACCTAAAATTTGCATATGTTTTCTTTTATGTTATAGTCACCTTGTATTATATGTGTTTTCATTACCCTGTTTTTATTTGGATTTGTGTCCCTTTTAATAAACACATGTATTTTGTATAATATCAGCAAAAGAAGTGTTTAATATTGTTGAAATGTATGGTTTTTTCGTGTTTTGTCAGTGAATATGTGAATCAAAACAGTTTTCACTACTTGATGTGCAAACAATATACTGTGTTAAACGTGTTAAAAACAGCATGTCCTTATTGAGAGTGTAACAGATGAGTTTGAACTCACCCTCCTGATTTCAACCAGGATTCGACCATAAGAGTAGACCATGAGTAGAAGGGGCAGCAGCAGACAGAAGATGAAGAGACACAACACATATGAGACACTGGTGGGTGAATGGAGGTGCCACTGGACAGAGCAGCTGGTACCGGGTCCCTCGACGCAGAGCCAGGCCCTCCTGAAGTCTGAGATGTCAACCTTCGAGGAACGCAGCACGGTGGTGTAGCGCTCATAGGAGAGAACAGACAAGGACACCAGGGACACGATCCCTTAAAGAGCGAGAGAGGAGAAGAGAGAAAAGTAGATACACTGATCACAAGTTATCAGAATGATATTTAATTCATCCTTTACAAGGACCCCTCTCATCTGCCCCCCAGCAACTCTAAACTCACTGCTTGTTAAAAAGCGTGAAACCAATTCTAACTAAATGATTACTGGAAAGAGAGCAGTTATGAATTCCTTGAGCCCTTATTTTCATTCAAATAAAATAGAAACTAATTAAATGAAGAAATCATTAACATTTACAATAAAAAATGTGAAAGAAGCTTTTTGTCAAAAATGACAACAGAATGTGTAATGTCATCCCTAGTGTAAACATTCAAATGTGCTTTTTGTTTGCTATAAGGGGAAACGTTCATCTGACAAAAATGATTTACTTAATTCAGTGTCAGGATCCTCATGACAATCTGCTGTGTATGTGAGCGTCATACAATATAAGCATGTGCCTCCTTTCTGCTGTCAGTCCCAACAGATCTTAGACAGGGAGGTACTAAATGTAGGTCTATTGTATAAATCAGCAGAGTAATTATAGTGTAGAGTGACTGACCTTACTGAAGACCTACTCTCTCTCTGACTGACTGCACTTCACTTGAATGTGCGTGGGAAATGGTTTCTTTCTTCATTTATTGAGACAGAAAACTTAAAGGTCGAGAGACCTTCAAGGAAAGGCTCTGGCAATTTCGGTCCGCCACTTTGTTCCAGATTGAAATATCTGAACCACTGTTTGATGGATTGCCATGCATTTTTAACTTGGTTCCCATCCTAGTGACTTTGGTGATCCCTGCCTTTCACTGTTTTGTGGTTTTGAAACGTCTCAACAACTACAGGATTGTTGGCCATGACATTTGGTTCAGACATTCATGTCCCCCTCAGGATGAATTGTAATGACTTTGGTGATTCCCTGACTTTTCATACAGCACCACCATCCGATCAAAATCTCATCCCAAAATGTAATTTCCGTCCGCCTTGACTCCTAACTTTCTGAGTTCATCATAAAACTTCCTCCATTCAATACAAGTGGGTGGGAAACAAGAGTAAACGGACAAAATAAGTTCTATATTTGCACTCATTGCACATATGTCACTCACCAAAGAGGGAATTGGCGAACCCATACCACTTGCAGCGTAGGATGCAGGATGAAATTGATGGGTGTCCAGAGGGAGCGAAACTTTGCAAGGATAAGAAGAGCGAGGAAGTTGCTGAGGATTCCCGCAACTAAAATGAAGCTGAGGCATACTGCCACCACCGTGTGGCCGGTCTGGCTGAGCCCGCCGGGTCTCTGGGAAGCCGTGGAGTCCCACGGGGTGGCGTCGGTGCTGACAATGGAGCTGGAGAGAGTGCTGTCTGTGGTGCTGAAATTGCAACCGCGTATGTGGACGACCATAGCAGTGAGAGGAGAGCAGAGGGCTGGAGAGGAGCTGGACCCACACAACGAGAAGCACAAAGTCCTGCACAGCCCCAGTACAGCAGCTCTGCACGCTGTGAGGGTCAATATAACACAGTTATCAGAGTGTGAAGAGAGTTGAGTGTGCCTTGTGCACTTCTTTATACCTGCACCCTAATGTATGTAAGTACCCCCACCCCTTCTCTCTGCCACGCACAAGCACTCACTGTTCAATCTCTCCAGTTATTATAATGAGTCATTTTGATCACAATGGCCTGTGTAAAACCAGTAATTTCGCAACATTTGTTGCTTTCCAGCTGCAAATGCAGTACCTTTTAAGGCGTTGTGCTGAGCTCATTTTGAGACATGAATCAAATTTGCATAGTTACACCGACTTCCACTGGGTTTTAGGCTTTTTCATTGCAGATATAGGCCAGATTAAGTGATTGTCCAAACTGAAGTTTTCATTTTACAGTCACACTCGACTCGGATGAATCACTGAGGGCGTTCTGCTCTAGAAATAGACCTACGACCTTTGGCATAATTTTACTAAACTGTGCGTTTCATATTCATTGCTGCTTCCTGTGCCAGACTGCTCCTGTCTATAACCGCATACAGCGGACTCACTTGAGCACAAAGTCAGTCTTTCAGCATTTTCTTTTCTGCACAGCCTCCCATACAATAAATTAACCCACAATAACGTTAAAGGCATGACATTAACCTTTTTCCAAATTGTCCTCACAGGCAGCCACTAGTTCCCATTCATTTCTGCATTGTGTGAACTTATAGAGACTTGAAACTCACTTGAGAAAGGTAATAGTCTAAGCTGTCAAAGTTCAGTTATTGTTGCATGTTAATGCAGTGGAGACATGCGCACTTCCAGCTGCACTGCCATGAAATTATAACATCAAATCACAAACAAACGTTTATTACATAGTGGAATAAATGGAAACCTGTAAGTACAGAAAAACATCCTTGGAAAGTAGTTGACCGAGATATAAAATATATGTATGTTGTAGTAACATATATGTACTTTACAAGGGGGTTGGAGTTCCTTCTTGGTTGTTCCTGCTTTATTATTTTTAATCAAAATTGAAAACAAATTAAACCAAGATGACAGGGCAGAAACACTGATAAGAAATAAAATAAAAAATCAGGCACACCTCCCCTTTTCTTTATTCATATGTACTGGCTTGGTTACGCTGTTAACTGTTTCCAGGACAGTTAATTGTAGTGTCTTAATGACTTCAGTATGTTAAATACCATCTTTAATAAGTTTCCAGTTCCATCAAATGACATATTACCATATGAATAGTGACATTACTGAAGCTCTGAGGTAGATTGTAATATCATGTACATGCTGCCTATTGTTCCACGGTCACATTATTTTAGATGGTTTCTGAATAATAGAGGCACTAAAAGGCTATAAAACATTAATTATTTTATAATTTCAAGTAATCCAACCTAACTCTAGCTCTTTAGCCAAGCTGTCGCACAAACTTCAATGTAACACCACAACATTGTGATTATACTTTAAACTTCTATACTGCCCCAAAGCATGTGTTCAAGAGCACTGCATATGAAAGAGCTTAGAAAAGGGCTGGTGTGTAGCAAAAATCACAATACAAAGTAATAAACATCTAAATCTTAGATTCCTCTCTTTTTATATTATGTTTGTCACATGTACCACAGTGGGGTGCAGAAAATCAACAATGGACTCAGTTTCAAGTTGATAAGAAGACTAAAAGTCTACAGCCATGCTAGCTGCTCTGTTAGACTGGTTTTAGGGACAGTGACACTTAGCTAAATGCTAACATCAGCATGCTAACATACTCACAATCACAATCCTAAAATGTGGATGTTTAGCAGGTATAATGTTAACCATGTTCAACTTCTTAGTTTAGTGTATTAGCATGCTAACATTTTCTAATTAGCACTAAACATAAAGTACAGTTGAGGCTGATGGGAAGAATTCGTTTTGAAGGTATTTGGTCATAAACCAAAGTAGTGGTCAAATTGAAAATTTGAAATGATGATAGTGCTGGAAATTTAAGGGATCATCAAACTTATTTCAATTCATCCTAAAGTGAACACACGGACGTATGCACCAAATTTCGTGCCAGTTCATCCAATAGTTGACATTTCACTCAAAAGCACAAATGTTAACGTCATGGTGGCACTAGAGGAAAAGTCAAGGGATCACCAAAGTCAGCTGAATTTCTGTACAAAATTTCACATCAGTCCATTTAATAGTTTAATATTTCAGTCTGGACCAAAGTGGTGGACTGACTGACAAAGGCCTGGGTGGAAAGCCAATGAGGGATGAAGTCCTTGTTGCTGCCCTAGTGACACCTACTGGTTGGTCAGGTCATCTGCATAGACAATTTGACAAATGACTGGGAGAGACAATTCACTGGGTATACTGTATAGAGTATACTGGAACCCTGACAAGATCATGCACGACAGATGTGCACGCAGGTAGCTGATCACAGGAACAATGAAGCGAGGACATCCAGAGGTTGATTTTTAAATAAAATTAACATGGGATGCACAAATACACAGAGACTCGAGAGACTGAGTGCTCTGCTTTCATAAAGCAGTCTTTCCACCCCTCCTGGGTGAGCCTGACTACAAAGACCTGTGTTACTGATGCCGTAATTCACACTACAGGAAGTACAGCACATGGATGCAGGTTTGGGTCCTGAGGACACTGCTGTGAAAGCACTCATCCCCACGTCAGAAGCATCACCCTCAACTACACAGTAGCAGACAAGATCAGAATGAATCGGTTGAACCAGCACTTTAGGTCAGCGATCACCTGGACTGCCTTTTATCTGGCATATTGGGAAGTGACACTGATGTGGATAGCTGGTAAACTGGAGTTGTTTGATGAATGTCCTGGAGATGTTGAGGTGATCAAGGAACCGTCTGAGTTACTTTTGGGTAGAAGTAGTGGGCCAGTTGGACCCATAAAAGGTGAAGCCTTTTATGGGTCCATCTGGATGCTAATTGCAGAGACAATAAAACCCAGGAAGGAAATAAGCAGGGATGTGGACTTTTTAAGCCTTGGCAAAAGTTGGTTCTCCAAAAACTTTGTAATGCCTCTGCAAACACAAAATTGTCAATCATATTCCTGAGGATGTTATTGACCTGAGCCTGGAAAGACATAAAGATACCTGGAGTGATCATTGGACATCTTCTTTGCTTATGTGCACCAGGTGGTAGATATGTTGAACTGAGTTCAGTTGGCATGGCCCGAATGTCTCCTTTAGGATGAATTGTTATAACTTTATGGGTCCCCTTAACCTTTCCTCTAGCACATTCATCATGTCAGCATTTAATTTGTCCAACACTTCGTTTATGACCAAAAACCTAATAATATTCCCATCAGCCTCAAATGTTCTTTAGTGCTGAATAGCACATGTTAGCATGCTAACACACTAAACTAAGATGGAGAACATGTTTAACATAGCCTGCCTGTTAACATCAGCATGCTAGCATTGTCATTGTGGGCATGTTAGTGTGCTGATGTTAGCATTTAGCGCAATGCTCCGCTGTAAGTATACAGTCTTACAGAGCCGCTGGCATGGCTGTAGACTCTTAGGCTTGTTTTTTGTTTTCTCCAAAACACCATGATAAAAAGATGTGATTATGTTAAAATGACCAGTGTTCTACTAGACTAGACTTTACTAGATCATGACCTACTTTCATCCTTAACTTCCTCTTGCCTGAAGTCAAAATACGCTTCCACTATCTTGTCTACTTCCGATATTAACACCTTTCAAAAAGTGCCATCTAGGTGTAGAATTTTAATAAACCTGCCTCTTTTTTTGCCTCTGACAGAGCCAAACTCAAGGCGTGAACAAGCTTCGATAATGACAACCGTAACCACATTTTTAATTAAGGTACTTTTGCACCATCTTCTTCTTGAGTTGCTAAATGAAATAGGTCATATGGATGTGTGAAGGAAGTAAAAGAACAGGTGAATAGAGCTGAGAACATTAAGGATGGTGATGATGTGAGTGGCACTCTGATGTAGCTCTAATGAGTGCAATAGACTTCACACAGCAGCAGATCTCCAAATACAAAACAACCACAAATTTACATTTGTACCTGGATGGTGACGTTGTGGGGATAATGTCAATTAAGTAGGTCCATAGTTAGCAATATTATATAATAAATCTATAGGACATGATAAAAGTACTCATAGGAATAAATACAGACACACTAGTGCAACCATGACATTGTGAAAGATCCTTTTCATTTTAATTCAAGCAGTTTTTTTTTCCAAAGTCCTTTTCATTCCACAATGACATTTTTCCCAAAGACCGTTTTATTCCATCATGCCATTTTTAATCATCAAGTCTTTGCCTGTCAACTAAGACAAACAGAGCCGAGCCAGTTACAGGATGTGATTGGCTGTCTGTTCATTCAGACCAAAGCGTTTGGTAACTGTTCATTTATTTATTCAATACTGAACACCTTGGGCTTCCACAATATCATTAATTAAAGGTAACGATAAATCATATGTAGTGGTGGAAGAAGTATTCAAATCATTGACTTAATTAAAAGTAGCAATACTACACTATAAAAATACTCCATTACAAGTAAAAGTCTGGTATTCACAATTTTACTTAAGTAAAGTAGAATTAGCAACAAAATGTACTTAAAGTATCAAAAGTAAAAGTATTCATTATACAGAATGGCCCCTGTCAGTATTATACTATTATATTTTTGGATCATTACTGATACATTAACATGTACGTGGTTGGCTAATTCAGTGCTGTAGTTGGGAGAGGTGAAGCTAGTTTTAACTACTTCATACTGTTGGGTAGTTTAATCTATGATAATGGATTATCTTTTATAAAGTGATCATATGTTTAAGATGTCAAATGTTACTCTGAAAAGTAACTAGTAGGCCTAACTACAGCTGTCAGACAAATGTAGTGAAGTAAAAAGTACAATATTTCCCTCTGAAATGTAGTGAAGTAGAAGTATAAAGTTGCATAAAATGGAAATACTCAAGTAAAGTACAAGTTACCTGTTAAAATAGTACTTAAGTACTAAAGTAAATGTATTTACATTCCACCACTGATCATGTGTATTTTATGTATTTGTACATCAGAAATATTGTACAGTACATCATCAGGTGTCAGTATTGTTCATTTTGTGTGGTTTGCTGTCTGATGGTCATTACAAACCCACGTTTGGTTTTTGCTACTTTTTTTTACGTATTTCACATTATAAATATATTAAGTAGCTATCTGTTGTTCAACATTGAGTGTTGTTTGTTTTTTTGTCTGCTAAGATATTTATTTAAGTTTTTATATGGTTCAATAATTTGTACCGTTCGGTAAGTTTAAGATTACAGAAAACAAGTCATTAACGTATCATCACTATCCTTCATTTTTTTTTTGTTCGCTCGGATGTATAAAATATTCTCATAGCTAGTAAAACTCATCTAGGTGAACTGTAGACAGTTATTAACATCCATATTTATACACTCAAGAGGCTCACAACGTTTACACTTGAACTTAATACTGGTCTATTTACTTCTTAAGGCCCACTAGGAGAAGAAAATGCCCTTCATCCAACTCCACCGCAAAGGGAGCAACAACATATACAGTGCTCTGAGATCTACAAGTGGAGGGACAGAGTTGAAGAACAGGTTTGTCAGAGAGTGTTCCCTTTCAGAAAGGTTGTTCCAGTTAGTACATGCTGAGGTGCTGAAGTCATTTCACTGAGAAATGGAGCGAGCGTGGAGGGGGATGGAAGGAAGCGCTGCTGTTTCTTCTCTGTGAACTGTCAGATGACACCCTGTTTGATGAGAAAACATCTACCGGAGTGAACATAAAGCCAGGTGGCGTTACAGAGTCATAAGTATGTGGTGAAATTGAAGCCATTCTCTCTCTCTCTCTCCTGCTCTAGTAGCTTTCTCTTCAATACCAGTACAAGTCCTTCTTGTCCAGACGCCGTCCTGACAGAGAGGAGACAAAATGTCAATGATTTCTAAGTAGCTCTAACAGATGTACAGGAACAAGTTTGTGATCAAGCATGCTGAGTAAAATTAAGCTGTAATGTTTTATCTTTTTCACACAGAATAAGATGCACATTCCTGAGTGCCCACCAAGAAAAGAGTAAGGAAGTCTGGAACTAACTGGTAATTAACAAATACCTAACAAGTAGTTTCTAAATAACTCGAAATAGGATTTAAAAATGATAGATCTCTTGTCTAAAGTTCAACTCCCACATATCTGTAAACCTGCATATCGACCACTTTGTTAATCTTACTTACTATTTACTGCCTTTAAGTTAAGTGGTACATCATGTGGAGTTGTTTCTAGGCATGCGTCATTATAACAAATGGGTGTTAATATTAATGTGAATGTGCTCTGAATATATATATATTAATATATATATAAGTGATTTTTAGAAAACTAGTAATGCTTCCCAGCTGGTGCTTGTTGGGTAAGTGATGCCTCTACTTTACCTGAAGGGACACAAAAATAGAAACACATACATACATAATAGAGAAGTAATGGCTAGTTATAGGTTATGTGCGATTTAGCATCCGGTTAAGAGTTCAAGTGGTACTCCAGGAATTTAGTTTCACACTTTAAATTGGGGGACTCACAAGAAACAGGTGGTCAAAACCGATGCAGCAGAGGCTGAGAAATGATTACTCTTATATGTCATGACACATAACACTGAAACCTACATTTCCCATAATGCAACTCAGTATGTCTTTTTGTTAGACCCTGCATGCCTGGTAAATGCCTACGTCTTTTAAACTCTACACCCCCAGTTTGTTACTCAGGTTTTTTGTTAACAGTTTGAAGTCTCCATGACACCACCAGAGGTTATTTTGGAAAAGCTCCTTCACAGACACAACAGACACAACTACAAGTGTTTTAACAGGTTGTGTTGTGCCCCCCATGACTAGTAACCCCCTTAAACCAGGAAAAATTTATTGAGAAGGTAGTCAGTATGAAGATGCGCAAATATCTAGAAGCTCATCATTAGATACTTTCTATTAGCATAGTATCTCATAGTTTATTTATTACTTATCTTATAATGATCTACTCTATGGTCATTGATTCACAGTAGAAACTACTGGATTTGGTCCTCAAACTACTTAAGATTTTGTGGACATTATTCTTATGTGGTTCGTGTATCTAAGACGCAGTTATTTTCATTTTATTGGATGGAAGACAATTTTAAAGATGTTATATTGCAGTGAAGGCTTACCAGGATCATAGCCTAGAGCAGGGTCCATGGACTCTCTAAATCCTTGTGGCACCGACCAGCTGGAAAGCAGCTCTGGCTTGGAGCTGGACGCCATGCTGGGTCTCATCTCGCCCCGGTCATTATGCAGTAGGTTGAGCAGGGATGTGGCGTATTGCTGTCCCGTAAGACTCAACCCTTCTGGGGGCAGGGAGTACGCAATGGATGGCATTCCAGGGCCCTCTCCTGTCCTGGTAGTGAAAGAGTGCCATGAGCCAGGCGCGTTGTCTGCATGGCTGAAGGTCAGGAGACGTCCTGCTACAGGAGGGACCTGTGACTCGGAGTAGGAGTCACTCCCCTGACAGGGGCTGGTTTCCTCTGCAGGGGGACAAAGAAAGAAGCCATGTAGTGAGGATGGATGGGATTGACTGTCCTGTTTGTAGTCAGGTAGGTCTTACACTGTTACACTGTGTTTTAGTGTGCTTACCCAATTTAATAGTTTTATGGATTTTCTTTGTCTTTGCTGCTGGTGCCTTGGCCTTGCAGACTTTGCTGAGAGCACGGGTGAAGTGAGCATCCACCATGCTGTTGATGTCCCCCTGGAAGTAAGTCAGGATGACACACTGAGAATGCTCCTCCACCTTCACAGCAATTGGGCTGTCTGTTCTGTCCTCCATGGGTCAGCTGTGACTGAAAACATAGACAAAACAGGATCATTCTCAGTATAGACTATACCAGCATCTTATGCAATTAATCATGATTTACAATCTTGTATTACTCCACAAGATCCATGCAACAACAGATTTGATATTTCCGCTGCATTTACAGTCACACAAATGACAATTCATAATGTAGCAGTCCACATTATGGTTTTATTTATTGTTTCCCTGTTTCTCTTGGATGCCATTGATCATTATCTTATTGTTATTACTTTTTTTAACTTTCACTTTTTAGATACTTTAAATACTATGGACTGTAGGATGTATTTACTTACCACCTGGTCTATTTTTAATTATGACGTGACATTTTTAATTGGTTAAAAGTGATTAGAATGTAAAGTTTAAACTTAACTTTCCCTGGATGACTCACGTCATGGACTGCTGACATCTTTGCTGACGTCTTTGAAGCTGATTATTGTTTCCCATAAAATGTACGAACATTTTACACCTTTCATTTCGGTAAATTATACATATTATACTCACTATGCATGAAAATGAGATGATTACCAAATCAATTCTTTTGAAATGTCAACATCTGGAAGAATTCACTTTAAGTAACTTGCCAGAAGCATTATGGTTGGAGATTTAACATCCA
Source organism: Maccullochella peelii (assembly GCA_002120245.1). Taxonomy (NCBI): domain Eukaryota; kingdom Metazoa; phylum Chordata; class Actinopteri; order Centrarchiformes; family Percichthyidae; genus Maccullochella; species Maccullochella peelii. The sequence continues at coordinate 28,979 of LKNJ01000540.1, forward strand.
AAAAGTTTGGGAAAAGTTTAAAAAAGGGGATGAATGCATAATGAATGTGTCCTATCTGGGTGGAAACCACTGTCACTGAAAACTATATGAAGGAGTGAAGTGTAAATAATCAGATTGCATCCATCCCATAGTGTGGATAGAAAAAAGCTTACATATAACTGCTAATAATGTTTGTGAATAAAGAACCAAACCATTGTGTCACTTATATCTGAAGTTACTTGCTTCTCTTACCTGACCTGATGATTGACCAAAGATGACGAGGGAGTGCGTCCTTGCATCGACTGCTTGATCAAAGTTGAGGTGTTTATCTACATGAGCAGCAGCCAGAATTGTTGGCAAAAGCGTCACTTGGTTTGGGTTTAAGCATCAGTCATCGACATTCGAACAAACAACGTCAGGTGTCTTTCCTTTCTTTCTTCTTCTTCGCTACAGACAAAACATATCGCTCACTGAGCCTCCAAAGTTACTTGATGTCTTAGACTGGGAGGGCGTGTGATGCTTCATGAATGCAGACAGCTACGAACAGAATGTCATCCAGCCAGTTCCTCCAGAACCTCAGTGGCACCTTATTAAAACATTCCTCAGTCACACTGTCAAAACATTTCACAGCAACGGCTCTGAAGTGATTTGTCAGACGATTAGATTTTTTCAACAACATTTTTTCAACATCATGCTTATTACAACATGAAGTTAAACCACATTAACATGTTGGATAGTACCAAAAAAGAACTCGTGACCTCTACAGGTTCTGTGGTTGACTTGTGGTTCTCCTTGTTCCCACTGCAGTAATTCACTGTTGGACCATATTTGTTTCTATGAGTACATCCTCTGGCTTTTTATACTGTAATAATAACACAAAATTGTGGTGAAGTGTTTGCTAATTGTGTAGATATGATGTTAGCAGGTTTTGGATCAGAGCAATGCTTACAACAAAGATTATTACCTTTGCCTAAACTTTTACTTGTGATCTCATGGCCAACAAAAACATATGACATGTATGAAATCACACAACATGTTTCAACAAAACTTACATTCATATTTTATTATCATTTAAATTTCAAAGGAAACATCACTGAAAATGTCAAGGTCTCAAGAAGAAGCAGAGAGGAAATTGAGAGCTGCTGTACAGAAAGATGGTTCCATGTCTTACATATTGCAAAAAATTACTTTTACATTTATTTTCCATTACATTTAAATGGAAAACTCTTGGGCAACAGTTCATTTACTCTATTAAAGGTTTTACAAATACAAAATATTACAAACAAAATATTCTTTGTCCAAGCATCAGTCATTCAACTGTACAGTAAAAACAATAATGTAAACCTTGAAGGTGAACTTTAGATTGAAAGTTTTTGGGCTTTTAAACAAGGGCTGCTTGCTTTACTGTACTTTGAATTGACTGTCAGCGCAGTATTCACAATGGCTGATGATAATGCAAGGTGCAGGAGTGCCTACGGACCCATTGTATCTCCCGGTAAAAGTGGTTTATTTGATCTTTCCCTGCCCATAACAGACATGGAGCTATTCTATTTTCTGCTATCAGTGTTTGTGATTGAACAATGAACCTTGAAAGGGAGCGCTATAGGCCTACAGAATGGCACATACAGAGGCCCGCTCACGCCCCCTGGTGGTGGTTTGGTGCTGATCCTGTAGAGGAGTCCGACACCTTCCTGATGGTGGAGGTGTCGGACTCCTCTACAGGATCAGAGTTAACAAGATTGTTCTTTTTGCAATGACCACCCGCTGTCATGGAGCGGCTCCAATCTGAATACAGGGGACAAGAAAGAGAAAACAATGGATCATTCACCTTGACATACTTCCTCTAAACCAAGCATTTGCTTTGCTTTACAATAGATACCTGAGTAATCACTGAGTCTGAAACGCCCGCAACACAAGTGGATTCTCCACTGTTTCCTCACATTTTCCTTCATCAAACAGTGGAAGAAAAAAACAAAGAACCCTAGGACGAAAGAGCAGAGATAGCAGACACACTCCTCTGTCATTCTGTCACTTCAGCTTTTGTAATACTACAACATGATATATACATAGCAGTGTTTTTGTTTTTCTATTTCTCTTTGTGCTTAGTTTTATTATATAGTTTCGTTTTAATGTATTACTTAACTGCACTCTTTAAAGGGCCATTTTGGTCACATTTGTGCTACTTCTCAAAAAAAGAAAACCTCATCATTACATGCTTCTTTATTAGTGGAAGAAACTCTACCACAATGATGACCAAATCATTTGAAATACAAGGAGATAAACTGTAAAAATGCATGGTGGTAAATGTCCAAACAATCATTTTTTTCTGATATGTGAAGAATTTGAAAGAAACATGCACATTAGCACACATACTGGGTCTGGATTATGTTGCTAAAATCACATAAACACAGAATTACAGAAAATGACTCGCTCCTCTGTAACTAAAATCTACATCCACAGCTCATATTTACCTTGCAAAGTGTTGAATATGGAGAACAGGTACATCAGGACCACTCTGCCTGGCCCAAATGAAAAAAAGCCCATTGCCCACGTCAGGCCTAACAGGACGGTGAGACTGACCACCGCCCTCAAGTCATGCAGGGAGCTGCGGCTGTTTGCTGACGGCTTATTGGCCCTCATCTGTCTGATCTGGATCAGGACCAGGATGAACACAGACATGTTGCACAACAGGATCAGAAGAACAAACGCCACCACTGTCACGTAGAAGAAGACGTCGTTCTGCAGCCAGCAGCTGGAGGGAGGGAGAGGGTTGGTCATCATGTAATTTACACTGGGATTTATGATAAATAAAAAACTACATTTCTTCTTTATCTAGTGCTCAGCTTAGTGTTGAATTTCCTCAATAAATGTATCATTTTATCATGTTTATCAGGCACTCATACTGTATGACCTATTCTCACTATTTTTATTACACAATTTAGATATGATGCTTCCAAGATAGAGATGACTCACCCCGTGTTTGTACTTACAATTGTTCAGTGGACTGAAGCACCACTGCAACTTCTTCAGGCAACACGCTGCCATAGGCATCTTTATCTATGACCAGCACCAGGCTGACTATGACCAGAGGAATACCTGATCAAAAACACAAATAATGAAATTTATTCTGCTCACTCCGATCAGAGTCAACTAAACATATTTACACACTGTGACAAAAATAAGACAAGAATTACAGCTTCAAAATATAGTTTTGAAGATAACTTTTTAAGTACTAATTATAGAATAGAGACATTGTTCTGTAGGTACATTTCCACTTAATGAGATTCAATAAGTTAAACAGAGAGTCTTGTAGTCACAGCACAGTAGGTCAACTGAACATGCATGAATGTGAAATGTGTCTACAGACAAGGATACAGTTCAACATATATGGTGAATAAAGTTTGTAATGATAAATGAGCAATGAATAAATATATTGTTGGGTCTAAATGGAGCTTTTCTTTCCAGGACATTTCTATTTTCCCTGTAATTAGTACCAAATTACACAGTTCTTTCCAGGATACTTCTTGGAAAGTATTCAAAAATTACAGATCCATAAAATGAACCCCCAGCTGCTCGACCCAAACCAATTAAAATCCATTCCTGAACCCAATCAGCCAATCAAAGCCTACTGACTCTGGACTTTTCCTACTACAGTGAGGAGCATTTAAAGTTCTGTCTTACCCCATCCTACAGCACAGCACTTTAGGATGTAGGAAGGAATGTAGATGTTGAAGACCTTGACCAGTGCGAAGTACATATGCACGGCCTCCAGGCCCATCCAGGTGAAAGAAGCCAGCAGGAAGTAGTGCAGCGTTGCAGCAGTGACAATGCACAGGTCGTAGTTGGAGAAGGATGAGAGCCAGGAGTTTAGAAGGAAGAGCATGCTCAACCCCAGCAGGGCAGCGGACAGGTTGATGAGTATTTTAGATGGGTAGTCTCGACGCAACTTCCTAAAGTGTACAAGAGGGACAGATAAACAGGGAGCGACTCAGAAACAGAAAGATAAATGAAATCTTGTTAGAGGCCTCTGGATGTCATGCGTATGTGCCAATAGGCAACATTTGATTTTCTTGGCCATAATTACCATTATCTACAGTATTTGGTGACAAAGCAATTCTTACTCAATGTCTACTTACTAGCTTTTTTGAAGTGTTGAGTGTCATGATGATTTCGAGATTTCAACCTTATGATAGGGTGGGTTCGACAAAAGAGGGTCATTTAACAAGGCATTGCCTGTTTTGCCATTTGACTTAATGGAACCAGCATTTTTATCTATGTGACATCATCATTGTGGGCATGGCTGGCAGTCACAGAAAGACTGGTTGGCATGCGTTCAGGGAAAGTGAACCGGCAAATAAATTGGACCCAATTTGTTATATTAGTGCCCCAGCCCATTTGCCAAAAAGTGGCCCACTGCTGAACCCACCCTAAGTGGACCTTGAGTTGAGATTTTTTTGTCTAACTATACTTTCCAAGGTCAAGAATTACTATTTCATGCTTAAGATTAAAACTTGTTTTATTGTAAAACATAAATTCATTGAAAGTGTTCTGGTCAATCCAATAACTACAATTAATAAAATCACTGTAAAATAATAACTACTCATTTAAACAAAATAAAAGGCAGTTTGAGAAACCAGAAAAGTTGTAGAACGTCATTTATAATGAAATAACGCAAGCTGCTAAGAAGCAGCATTGCAGCTAATGTACAATTTCTGCAATTTCTTCCTTCAGCCTCCTCTAGCTGGTTATTGCAGCAAAGATGGTCTTTACAATATAAACCTGTTACAATGTGATAAGTATGTTAGTGTCGCTCCAAGTGACTCACTCAAAAGCAAGGTAGGTGAGAAGAGTGATGCCCAGAAAGATGGAGGATATACCACAACCAAGGTATGAGATCACGGTCAGGATCTGACTGTCAGCCTCACTGATAGGGGCTCTGGATACATCCTGAAACACAGTATACAAACAGAACAAAATATATTATTTACTTATATTTAAAGCCAGTAAGTTCCAAATGTTGTGCCTTCTAGTGGTAGTATCAGAAAAGACACTAGCTGTTAAAACTAATCCCATCATAATTATTTTAAAAATAATAATTACATAAAAAATTCACACACTGTGGCTTTAACATCAGTATCTTGCATAAATATGCAAACAGTCAGCAGCTTGCCAGATTGCACACAGTATATTGGTGCTTGTGGAAGTTGTTTGTTCCCTGGTTTCATTTATAATAATATAATATATTAAAATCTGAGCAATGACTCACCAGGAGCACAGTGAAATGTGTGAGGTGATCGCAGAGACAGCTGGTCTGATTAGAAGAAATACTCCGGGTTTCACAGCCGCTGCTGTTCCAACCACCCTGCCCACCTGACACACACACCGACAAAAACACACACCACGTTCGATTAAAGCAGCTTATCAACAGATTCACAGCTTCCTGCGTTTAGGGATTTTTATTGATGTCACTGGTTCCTATAAAGTAATATGAGGCTCAATTACTGTAAATCATCTAAATCCAACTGTAAACACATAAAATACAATCAATAATGACCAACTCACCGTTTTTCTGGAAATCCCAAAACACGCACTGTACCTTGTCTTCTGGCTGTAAAGAAAAACAGGGAAGTGATGATGTTTTTAGAGTCACATACAAAACCCTTCTTATTACTGATGAACTGAATGCATTCATTTCTCACCTGTTTGGGAGTCTGATGGCTGAAGGTCACCACCACTCGATCCTTTAGGTTGCTGACATCGCTGTTATTGATACTGGCAGATACTACATAGGAATTCAATGTCCAGCTGCTCTGTGTTGCATTGTTTGTGCATGGGTCCTGTTAAAAATAAAATGGACTATAAATAAAGAAAAGCGAATAGGCTTATTTTGCAAAATGTTAAACTATTCCTTTAAAATGTCAACTGTAAGCATTATGCGGTCTGCACAAGATATTGTATTTTCTTCAGCCTATCTGAAAATGAAAGAGGAAGAAGAGGAAATAGCAAGAACAATAAAAACAAAGAAAAGAACAAGATGATAAATAGAAACAAGAGAAGATTTAAATGAAAATACCTGAAAAAGGTCATGTGTTCCATAGAAATGAAACTGGACACGAGTTGTATTTCTATCTCCAGGAGAGAAAAAGTTTTGGAGTTCAGAGGGCAAAGAGATAGTTGCATCTGCGTCAGGGAGTGGTTCACTCAGAAAGCTCTGGTTGAGAAAAATCTGAGAAAAAAAAAGTAATAATAACACTGAATCACGGTGCTACAGGTAAGTTTGAAACTAACTCTGTGGATCATGGATTTCTCATCACCTGTCATCTAAAAACGGTGTTTCAGGCTACCAGTTCTTGTCATTTGCTTTCTCGTTAAAGCTTAATGTGCCATGACTGCTTGAGGCCACAGTGTGTGTTTATTAACACTGTTTCCTGCGTTTCCCAGTCTCTCAAGGACATTAACACGAAAGAAATTGTCCTTTAAGCAGATGAATGGAACCAGTTTTGGAGTTGAGAAAAAACTGAAACAGGGCATTTGTTTTGCTTGTGGATATCTCACTTTTGCAGTTCAAAAAACAGCTCCTAAGTAAACTTTGCTGCCCCCTTTATTGCATATTATAGCATTTATAACATCTCACCTTTGGGTTCAGAGTTGAAGAAACAGAGGTCACACTAAAGGTGAGGCCACTGAATTCATCTGGATCTACGTTGATCATGGACAGGGCCAGCGAGGGTGCCGTTAAACTGACAGACTCATCTTGAAAGTCCATATTGTTCCCCATTCTATCTGTCAGATTAAGTACACTTATTCCAAAGACAAAAGACAAATAGATAGACAAGAAAATAAGATTTAAAAAAAGACAGGATTCAGAAGAAATATACATTTCTGTGTTCAAAAGTTATGTTCATATTTACTGATATTAACCAGACACCCTCTCCACTTACATGTTAGCCACTGGAGTGATGTCAGTTTTGGAAAGCAGGATATCGGCAACAATGTTGACAATGTTGGCACCAACAGCAGGTTGGATGATGCTGATATCAACCACTTCACTGAGCTTGTCTACCACTGTATCCAGCTCGGAGGAAGAGAGCTCTTCACTGCTACCTAACTGAAGATCTACAAGGTCCTGAATCATGTCCACAATCTCAGCCGCGTTACCTAGAATTCATTAATGTCATTAATGCTTGTTGTGTTTTGGCCGTGTTTTTTCTGTTGTGGTTTTATTTAGATGGAAGAATAAAGAATAAACATGAAAGGAAAATGTTCTATTTCAAGATTTTTGGTGATGGCATTTTCTGGAAAAGCAATTATTTCTTCTTCTTTTTAAAAAATAATATTATAAGCAATGGTAATTAACCAGACTGTGTGTGTGACTGATCCTCTTACCAGTAGTGACAGTGATATTGCCAAGGTCTGATATGGTCACAAGCGGGGTGCAATTTGTCATATCAGGATCAGCCCAGCTGGTCTCGTCAATTTCAATGTCTAACCTACTGAAAAGAAAACAGAAATAAAACAGGCATAAGACACCTGTCTTAATAAACATCGACGCGGTGCTTCACTAAAAGACCATAAAACTGATTAACTATATTACTCTGTCATGGTCCCTTGAGTGATATTTATATCAAATTTGGCAGAGATGATGTACATAAGGAAGACTGAAGCCCTTCATTGCACTAATAATCCACTTTTCGCCTGAGCTGCAGGCTGGCAGAGATCCATCAGCATTACATGTGTGTGGTCAGAGCTTGTGTGCAGAGTGGGAGGATTGGTTGGAACAGGACATTGTAATTGAGGGAATTTTCTTGTCTTGCTGAGCTTGTCTCTATGGAAACAGGTTGCTCCGACAACGATAAAACCCCAGAATGTTGTTACAATTTGTCTCCATTGTAAACCAATACATGCTTTATTAATGTATGAAAAACTCCATGTAATATGCAGCTGTATAATGTAGTCAGTTAAACATCATTTTGTACATCATGATGATCTTGTTTTTTATAATCTTGCAATTTGACAATCCACTGGGTAAATGGACGTTAGTGTCTTACCAAAGCCTGTAGGCTCTCTCTGATTTCGGCTTTTTGCATCCCATGTCTTGGTTGACTTGTGGAAATGCTTCAGGCCAAATATATTGTCCATAGATTGTCGACGTAGTTTCTTCTAAACAGTTTTCTGGCACTGAAAAAGAATACATGCTGTCGAGTCTTATCCCATAAATGAATCACATCTTTCTCTTTTTGATTTGTGTCAGGAAATCCAGCTTACCTATGTGCTTGATCGCCACATCCACTGTTTCAATAATAATGGAGTCATTTTCATACTTTGATGTCAAGGCAGCATTTATGAAAGTTTTAGTTTCTGCCACACTGTTCATGTTGTATTCCTGAACATGGAAGGTACAGTAATATCTGCTGATGAAACACACAATTAGTGGTTACAACAACATTTGCTTAAAAAGAAAAATTCTGTATTAAATTCTGATTTTCAGCCCCCTACTGTTTTTGTTGGCCATGGAAAATCTAAAAGAAAAGAAACCAGAGAGATGTCGCATTGCAAATACCAATTGTTGTAGTGGGATGAGATATTATTCCTAGGATTAAACTTCAATTACTTTGTAAAAGGTACAATTTTTATTTGTCTTCTCTTTGTATCTAACTTGTCTTGTTAGTGAAATGAAGTGCATACTCACCATCAGTTCACTGTACTGCTCCACGTTCCTTTGAAATATTACGGATAATAATAAGTCAACTAGAGCTTTCACATGACACATATTAAAAACAAAATGCTAGTTATGCAACAACAAATGACTGACCCACCTGGCAACATTCTCCTTTATGATGAGATTCAGTACAACCATGGTGTAATTCACCTCCAGCTGCTCTTTCACCTTTTGCCCAAAGAGAATAACTCAGTGAACACACATTGTTAGCAGCTTTCAAGTGCAGTTGTGTGAGTCTCTTACCCATTTCTCAATAATATCCTTTGGTCTTGTAGGGCTGCCAGTCATGCTCAAGGTCATATTAACTCTGAAGAATGTATCTGGTTGAACTGCAGGAATGAAAAGACAGATATCACAGCAGTTTATCTTCACGTGTGTGTTTTGTCACTATTCTGACCGTTCGAAGAGGAATTCTGAGTGGAATTGACAAACGTTTTATAGAAAGACGTTTATGTCCTGTCCCCACTACTGTTTATTCTCTACACCAGTGACTGTAGGAGTCAGTACAAGGACGGACATATTCTTAAATTAGCAGGAATGGAAATGAACCATCACGTGTGCCTGTGGTCAGTGATCTTGTACAGAGATGTGTTGATCACTTTCTGAGACTGAACATTTCCAAAACCAATGATATGGTAATTGACTTCCACCTTCTCAGACCTTTGTCTGAGCTAGAGCTAGAAGTGGAGACTGTGGAGAGCTATAATTAGTTGTACTTATAATGATGAGAAATTGAACTTTGATGTGAACACAAAGAAAAATTAAATGTTGACAGACAGCTGATCGTGTTATTCTACAGATCATATCTACATATCACATGACCTATAGTAAAATCATTCTTATAATTTCAAGTTTTTATTAATCTCTTAATTTTAATACAACAATAAACTGCCTCTTAGTTGCCCAGACAGCTTAGCATCTTCTCCCTTTTCGTATTGTTGCTGTTTTGCTTTGCCTTTATCACATGAACCTTTTATTCTACTCTGTTTTTTGTGTACATTACCAGCACTTAATGTCTTCAATTGTCTTACTGAGTTTTTATCCTGTATGTTTTATGTTTCAGTGCGGCCTTCCAGCTACTTTTTTTCCTCTTGTAGGACAATAAAGATCTGAAGTGATATGAAGAAGAAACAAGAATGAAGAAGATGGACAAACACAGTGACTCATCGGAGCTGTTTGGTGAACTGACCGGCAGTCTCGTTGAGATCTAAAGGCTCTCCTGTCGTTGACATGTTAGCGGGTCGACTTGGCAGACTTTGAGTTGGACCTGTTTCTGTGAATTCAGTGACATCATTTACAAATGAGATCACAAAAAGATTGTCTTGCAGACTTGGCTGCACCTGATTAAAAAGAAAATGAAATTACTACTATCATTGAGAACCAGTTTTCCTCCATGATTCCATATTGCTGCAAAGCGCCAGAACTACTCATGGACGTGGTTTTATTCTTTCTTGCATGCTCACCTGTTGTAGTTACACCAGTGCTGACAGTTGGTGCTGGCTCTGTCACTGCAGGCAATAACTCTGAAAGAAACAAAATAAATAATTAATTACAAAGGCCTAAAGAAGGAACATTCAAAGAAAGAATTAAATCAAAAATAGCTTGATGTCTGATGGAAATCAGATTATGGAAATAAAAAACATTTTCTTATAATGAATAGTCATACATTTCTAGTGATCTATTAGGTATTTCTAGAAACACAGAAATGTGCTCTCTGGCTCTAATGTATTTCTGCAGGTGTTTGATAGCGTTTTTCCCCTGTTTTCATTAGTGTATCTATGCAGCATCCTTTTAATTCAGCCACTCAACAATGGGAGTGAAAGTGCGTGGTAAATGGAGTCACTCTAATGGATTTGTTAATGTTCACACCTCACGTGAACATTTCCAGTTAAACCCAGAGTCAGCTTTGTGTCTATAAAACACGAGAACTGAAGAAATATTATACAATTAGTGTATGTATGTAAATACACTTAAAAAAAGGTCAATGTCATGTAACACAAACATGCATCACTTTTTAAGACAATAATTATGGTCATAAAAATCTATATTTGGTTCATCTTTGACTGATCCAGGTGTCCATTAAAACAAAACAGTGAGTGCATTTTACATGTGAGAGGAGTGAAGTGTACTGTATATACTGTACGTACCCACAGGTAGTATTCTGATGTTATTAGCTGTCAGGTTGAGGAAGTCGTGAGAGAAGGTCAAACTCAGTAACGCAGCAATGTCCGCCTGAACCACTTCTACATTGGCAGCAGGATCCACGTTCACATAGACTTCACAGCTGAAACTTGACATGGCATGACATGGGTTAATGTGAACTGCACTGTGCCTAGGTTTGGAGAATATCTGGCTTGTCCCATGCATCTTGTGCCATGCAGAACTCATTTATACTGTAATTAACATAATCTTTTTTGTTGAATTGTTGAATTTCTTGAATTCATCTTACCACTTGTCACAGGAGGAGTTTGATAATGCTCTTGACTCCTGAAAACACAGATTTTTTTTTCATATCTTTATTAAAAGGTTGTGTGATTTTACTTATTTACTGACTTACAACTGATTGTTTTTAATATAATTCACAGCCACCTTGCCTCTGAACTGGCCTCAGTGCTCACATACGTCATTCATTTCCTCGGAAATTAACATCTCAGTCTAAAAACAACCCTTTCATCTGTTCTCTAATCAGCAGGCCTTTGAGGATATTGCTGCTTCTTTCCGTGGAAAATCAAACTGAGGACTAATAGTGGTGTACCTGAGGATGCTGCACATGTAGAGCGGCAGGATTATTAACCACGTGGCAGGTATGACTGTAAGGGAACACAGATAACAGGAATGTAGTCAAGGATCGCTCCCATGATCACAGTATACGTTTAGACTTCTAACGCACCAACCAACTCTGTCCTTCACTGCCAATACACACACAGCTATTTTATCTTGATGAGAAACCAGCTGACAGTGGTGGAAAGCAACTAAGTACATTTACTCAAGTACTGTACTTGAGTACTAATTTATTTTACTTGAATATTTCCATTTACAATTAAAAAGTAAATACTGTACTTTATTTACTACATTTATTTGACAGCTTTGGTTACTTGGTACTTTACAGATTAAGTTTTTATATACAAAAAAAGTAAGTTTATAAAATATAATGCACTGTCATAGATTATTAGATAATTATCCAACAGCATATAAAATTGTTAAAATTAGTTCACATTAATGTATCAGAAATAATAATCTTATAATATAATATATTATGGTGTAACACTCACAGGGGCCATCTTTCTGCATTGAGTACTTTGACTTTATATATTTTAAGTACGTTTTGCTAATAATACATAAGTACTTTAATTAGTACTTTCACTTCCTGAGTGCTTTTATATTTCCAAAGCAGGGCTTTTAATGAAGTGTTTTTATATTGCAGGATCTGAATACTTCCTCCACCACTGCCAGCTGAGAGGAGTGTTTTGCTAACAAAAGTTACCTTGGGGATGACACAAAGATGTCATGGACAGATATGTTGAGAGGGAAAATGCTCTCCAACTGATAAGAGATGACATCAAAGGTAAACAAAGGTTATTTTGATAGGCAAATCTGACTGTTTGTTCAATTCAAATCATGAGTGCCAAATTCCATTGACATATTGACATATTCTTCATACCCAGTTTCTTGTGACTTCCTCCAGTGACACTGAACAATTTCCAAGCTCCGTAGAGTGAACTATGAATGTCCACATTTTGATTTTGTAGAGTGACCATGCTAGAAAAATAAGCAAAGAAAACGACTGCTTTAAAATATGCAATATTTCCAAAGGAAAATGTTAGACCTATCAACAAGTTTATGAACCAGTTACTGCTGAACTCAGGAATGTATGTTTTACCTTTTCTCTGACCTTAAACTGTAGTTACTGAACAGCAAAGTGTATTATCTGTCCACCCGTTCAACTCTCCCCCACACTAGATTGCCTTGTTATGTGAATAGGTGAGTAATTCATTATTTTAAATCTAGACACCTCAAAATAGAATAAGGTCATACTGTATTTACCACAATGTAGGTTGTTGTCAGGCTCAGGAGGGCAGCTGTATTTCCACTGCTGCAGGTCCCAGATCACCACGTCTCCATCTGCACAGCTTTGCCCCCTCAGCTTCTCAGCGCTCCATTCTGTGGCCCATATCCTGAACAGACCAATCTCACCAAGCAGATTGTTCCCACTCTCTGGCTGGACTTCACCATTTGGGTCTACATAATGAGACACCCCCAGAGTGAGAGTGCCGTTTTGGGCCAGCTGCTGGGGTTGGATGGGATTCTGAAAGGCCTCATGCCAACTGGTTCCATTAATGTAGATCCGCAGCCTCCGAGCTGGGCCAGACCAGGTGAGACAGACAGAGTGCCATTCATGCAATTTCAGTTCGCTTTCCAAGCGCAGTTCTTCTCCAAACAGCCATACTTTCAGCTGTGCAACTGTGCCCTGAAGACCCAGCTCTATGTTTCTTCCCCCTGGTGCTTTGTAGACAAAACCTGTCCATTCTGTTCCAACGCTGAGGCGTAAAAGCACGCATACACTCAGCTCCTCAAGGGCTGGTACCACAGCATCTGGATGTAGCTGCCACAGACACGGACGACCTCTGAACTGCAGCTTCTTACCCCACAGGCTGGTACTGGCAGAGGCAGCTGAAACAACACATAGGAAGAAAAGACACAGGTCGGTGAAGATTTAAGCTACAGTTCATTAACCATAAAAGTGTTGAAAGTAGTACGTACAGTATACCATCAAAACAATCTCTTTTTTAATCAATTTTTTATTATTCTCAGTTACAATTGAAGACATTAAAATTGCTGGTACTATACACACTTTTTACTTATTACTCTATGTGATATTAAGTGCTTTAAAATCATTTAATTAGTCTGAAATCTTACTTGAACCCAGAAGACACACTGACAGCTGTATACACAGACAGATGGTTAGAGAAGACAGGCTTCTGGCAGACTTCATGACAGCAAACAAAATCACAGGGCTTTTGATGGCAGTTAAGTGGTCATCTGCTGAAAGGTGACAATGAGATAAACAATTTTTAATTTGCATTCACCTTGAAGAAATAATACAATAATTATTAACTTATTTTTATGTGGCTTAATACATAACTCAGACTTACCATGGTTATCTCCTCGAAATGGTCAAATCTGAAGTTTAAGCTATTTTGTGAGAAATTAAGCAGTTAATATCAGTTCATAAGAAGCATGAGCCTGCTGTCGAACGTCACTTTATTTCTCTACAAGAAGACCTCCACGCCCTCTCCCTTTAGTTCCCTGAGTTACTCATTAATCACTGGCAATAAACATAACTAACAAGCATGATAACATTAAAACCACAACTTCATGAAACCTTCGCAACAGTGAATCTCAAAATCCTCCCATTAACACATTTAGGTCTTCTGTGTTCAGTATGAATGCACCTGGATTTAGTGTTGGAGTTCCAGTGGCTCAGTGAGAGTTTTAATGGTAATAATTATCTTACATAAGGCTTAAAGTTTAAAGAAAGACTGCAGAATGTGGTGAAATACTCTGACTTGACACACACCCTTGTTTGTGTAGATGTTAATGACTCAGATGTACCACTACTGTGACAAATTGGCTTGTCTGAATACATAACAAGCTGTATATGTAGGGTTTGTTTTGTAATTCCTTCTCCATGGGGATGGATGCTTCTGAAAATTGTCACATGATTCTAATTGACATTAATGGTCATGGCAGCTAAAAGCAGAAGACAAAAATCTTTTTAGGTCACATATGTTCACTGACACAACTTGACTTGACTGAATTGTGCGTGTGTGTGTTCTATATGTCAGGTTTCCGCAGTCGTAATTTTTTTCTGCAAACAGTCATCATGTTCTTGTACTTCTCTTGTGCTTTACAGTTATCCTTAAGTGATAACTGCTCAAACAAATCTAATTGGCTTTTCTGTGTGACGTATGACGGCCTTGTTTGTCTTGTTCTCAGCTGTACAGACCTGAAAGTAAGTACATAGTACATCCTTCCTTTAAGCCTCAACAATTTAAACAACCAACGTATGTCAATAACTTCTCCTTTTTCAACCCATAATATCCTGTCAGGTGATGAAATGTTTTTTTTGTCAGTTTTATGGCTCCATACTACCACAAAGTGGTCAAACATGGCGGTTCTGGGGTGAGAGTCCTCTAGACCCGGTGTGTCTTGAGTCTACTTTCAACGTTCATAGTTAATATTAAGTGCTGATAAAAAAAATTTAAAAAAACAAAGCACTAACTAAGAACCGAAGGACAATTATAGAAGGCAGGCCTACTAAAGGACATTAGGTTGAGAGATATGTTGTAACAAGAACAAGTAATGTTGGGATCTGCGTGGCGGAGAATGACAAAACACCGATCAGCTGTGGCTCAGAGATGGACAAAGACAGTGCCAAACTCCCGCGGGCAGTTTGGAAGCAAAGATATTAACTCGTAAACGATGTAAGAAAAACGTCTACATAAAATGCCTAAAAAAAAGATGAAGTTGAGTATGTGATTCAACAGAAACGAGACACGGGTATAATGTGGTTTTGTCCATATTTTGAAGAAAGTGTGGAAAAGAGCGTTGCAACGGAGCAGATGATTGAAGAGAAATGCCAACTAATTATTCAATTATTTGAACAACGAATACAGGAGTCGAAATTGGAGAAAAAGTGTGATGAGAAGAGAGTTGTTGAAATCATTCAGGAGCAGCTGAAAGAACAACAGAAAAAAGACACGCCAAGTTGGGCTGATGTAGAGAAAAACGCAGAGCCAAAGGTAAATCCACTGGCCTTTAACAGCGACATCAAAAGGATTTAGAAGTTGTAAAAGACATATTTAAAACATGCAAGGTCCGTACAGCCGCAGACTCATTTGTGAGAGTGGCTCGGCTCGGAAAATACAACAAGAGCGACGGTATGGAGGATTCGGCAAGATCAGGGAGACCTGGTTACACTGCAAAGCTTGGAGTTAGGCTAAAGACCAGCGTGTTTAGGAAGATATCTGCACTGCATCAAACGGGCAAATATAAAAATGTAAGAATTGCGAACGATCTTACGAAGACTAAGGGAGACAAAGAGAGAGAGCTGTATGAGGAAGCAAAGGAAAAACAGCGAAAATCATCGGGGGAATTCACCTATAAAGTCCGTGACCGGAGAGTGGTGAGAACCCCCAAGACTCAGTGACTGGGATATAAGCTCGTCTCTGTTAAACCACAACATGGATGCAGATCTCCACCGCTAGAAAGCATTATGTGTTTCTCACTCATTCATATTATAGGAATCACTGAAGTTAAGTCTAAAAATCGGAAAGCAGAAAATGATCCCAACAGAATTTAATTTGGATGATATAGAATGGTATATTTTCAGGGAATATGGATAATGATATAGGTAGATGATTATTGCTTTATATTAATAAATCATTAGAAGTTAAAGAAGTGGTAACTGGCAGAGTTTCAAGAGAATATTTTTGTGGAGATTAAATGCAATAGGCAAGAGTTTTTGGTGGTGGGTTTAATTTAGGTCTGATAGCGGTACAGAGACTAACAATGATAACCTTTTGGTTCTAACTGAGGAGGTGTAAATTAGAAAGTATACGCATAAATTATTTATGGCTGATTTTAATTTGCCTTAAACTTTAAATAAATTTCAATAAAAAAAATTGCAACTGTATGTTTTTGTCTAACTCAGTTTGGGAACTCTTTTATGATTCACAACGCGGGTGTCACCTTCAGCCTGCCCCTCGTCAGCGGAGTCAGTACCTAAGAGAATAAAACAATACTGGCTGTAGTATTAAAGATTCTGTTCCAACCTGCAAACACACTCACACTCACAAAGTCTCTTTGCTGGAAACACGTTCGTTAACAAGGGTCTCATTCATGCATTTTAAAGTTCCGTCCCTCCCTCTCTGCTCCCTGTCTGAGAAGCAAGAGCCAAAACAAGCGGGTTCCCCAGAGGGAATATGAGAAGACCAGGTGTGACGTGAGGTGCCCAGGTGGGGGAGACCTGAAAGTCTTGTATTGGTCCACTGGTTGATAGTCTGGTTGGGAACCTCTCCTGCGTCACAAGTGATGTAGAATGAGGGGGATTCCCAAAGATCTCTCTCACCACTTTACCTTGAGCAGCTTGTAGGCAGGCAAACCACACCAGTCTATGAGAGATACCCTGCTTATTGAACTATGTGGAGAGGAAGTGTTATCAAATGTTTAAAGTTGTGAATACATACTTATTTGGGGTTGCAGTTTTAGTGTAGCTCTTCTCCTTAGAGAGGGACCATGGACACTTTTCCAGTGGAAGCTTGTCTCTATGCTGCTCTGCTCATGGTAGGTCTGACCTTTAAGCAGTTTCCTTTTACAGATTTCTAAAAGTCTGAATGCTTCATCCTGTATTATATTTTTCCACTTAATTACAGGCTATATATATGGATTTAAAACACCATCAAAGTATCCCTTTTCTGCATAATAAATATTTTGATACTTTAAGTACATCTTGCTGATAATATTTCTGTCCTTTTACTAAAGTAAGATTTTGATTTTGAATGCAGGACTTTTACTTGGAATGTAGTATTTAATAGTGTGGTATTTACTTTTGCTTTAGTCAATGCTATGAATATTTCTTCCACCACTGATTATTTTAAGTGTGTATTTCCTCAGGTTTGGTGTGTGCTGGTGCAGTCCGATCCCAGCTGTGATCAGACAGAGTTTTTACACCCTAATGGCACTTGTGTTGCATGTCCTGTATGTGTGCCAGGAGAAGAACTCTCCGAGGTAACGAACATGACACATTACAGTGGCAGCACCTTTTTTTCCCTTTATCAGTCTAGCTACTTGGCTCCAAGTCTATATTGTACATCATTCTCAGGACTGTGGTTTTGGAGATGGTGGTGAAGGTGTCTGTATTCTGTGTGAAGAAGGGAGGTTCAGTGCAGATACAGGTGTAGCTCCCTGCATGCGATGCACCCAGTGCAAGCTGCTGAACCGCCTGGAGAAGACAGCGTGCTCACCCATCAGTGATGCCCAGTGTGGTCAGTGCCTCCCAGGGTGAGTTACACCTACGCTGCCAGCCAAAACACCAGTTGCCTGATAAGTGCTAGCATTTGTTAAGTGTTAAGTGCATGAATGTGGTTGTGTGTACAGGTATTATGAACTCAGGAGCATGACTGGGGAGGTGGAGCTGCTCTGTGTGCCTTGTTACAACCATGACACGGTCCATAAAGAGTGTTTGCTTTTGACAGCTCAAGACTCTAAAAGAGGTAAGATCCAGAGGTAAACCATAGACTGAACAGTGTTAATAAGCTTGTATAAATAGTGTTATTGTTGGTGATTTTCCAGAGATGTTGTAAAGGAAAAGTTATAACTCTATAACTTTTATAGTCAAGTTATAACTCTTCTCTGACAGAGAGTGCCGTCACTGTGCACAGGGGAAATATCAAAGAACCTGAAGAGAAGAGTGAGTAACCCTGTGGATTTTCATGAACAACTTTTTCATTTCAACTCTTGTATTCAATTTGACTTGACTGACTTTCTGTTTAATCAAGGAGTAGAAGAAAAAACATTTTCAATGGTCGTGATTGGTTCAGCAACAGCTTCCTCGATGTTCCTCATTGCTCTGCTGCTTTGGGCTTTGCTTCTGACTGCTGAGAGATTCAGTGAGTTAGACACACAATGTTTGACATTTCTGCTATTTCTCCGCATCTGTCTTTTGTTTGCTTGACTAAATTTGGATCATATACACTTGTTGCAATGTTCAGAGCAGGTCCCTGATTACTGTCCTGGGCCTGAAGGACTATTGTCTGCAGCAGACCTTCAGTACACGCCTTTGTCCAACCCCACAGAGAGAGCAGCCAAACAATCAGAGGCCCCTTCACAGACACTTGTTCCAGCTCAAGATCCCCTAAGGTGCTTTGCAAATACTACATACTGATTACTCATTCAGTTTACCTCTATCAGCCCCTATGTAATTGTTTTCATTAATTTCATCTCTGCCCAGAGGCCTAAACTCACTGAGCCATAAGAATGAGGTGCATCCTACTTCTATTGTGATTAATGTCACCACCAACATTAAGCCCTCCAGTCACAAAGAGGAGAACATCACGCAGGAGGAACAGCAAAGCAGCTGCTATTCCATGGAGGAGGTAAAGTGGTTTAATGTATCATATTGTTAGAGTAATGGTGTGGATAGTAGGTCAGCGAAAGATATTCATGCTACTTTCAATATTGTCCTCTAAATAAAATATACTGTTGATAAAAACTCACTGCTAGATCATTTTTAACTTGACAGTCTATTCATGGTTTCTATACAGTGATTCTAATAATACTACTGGTTTCAGTTCATGCGGTCCGTTTGTCAGCACACAAACAAACAAGAACTGTGCTCACCCAAATCCCCCCCCAAAAAAATCCCAATGACCAATTGTGGTATGATAGAGAAAAAGAAGCATATCTTCACATTCAAAAGCTGTATTTTACTTAAATGATGTGAATGATTGTCATTGCCAATCAGTTTTGATCGACTAATCAATTTAATACATTTCCAAACTAATACATTACATATTCATTTATTTTGCTGCTGTATGAATGATATAAGAATCAGCCATGCTTCTTATTATTTTTTACCCTGTCTATGTCATTATCAGATGGAGCAAAAACTGCAGACAATATGGGAGGTGGCTCAAGGTTTGTGTTTCCCTCCAGCCATTGCCCCTGTGAAATACACACTCATGGGATTTTAATGGAAAGTAGTCCCTCATTTCAACGATAAGGTCTCGTAGTAAATGTTTAGACTCCTGGCAGGTTAATCCCCCTATGGATGAGTTCAGTTGTTGGCACTCATTTCTCTTCAAGTTCATGTTGGTGATTGTAGCTTTACGGTTCTGACTCTCTCCAGGTCAGAGTATTGAGATGCTCGACTATGACTCAGTCCAGGACTTGTCCCTGCTGCTTGACTCTGCTGACAACAGGAACATTTTGAGGAGACTTGGGCGGTCTTTGGGTGTCCCACCTCAGGTCATCACTCATCTTAAAGGCTTCCAGGACCTCTTTCAGTACCTGCGCACCTCCACCTACACACTGCTGCCCCAACTGGCCCAGGCTGCTGCGCTCTTGCCTAATCCTGAAGTTGTTGCTAGGATACACAGAGCTGTGGTGAACAAGTGACCACTTAGACCCAAGCATGTGTTACCATGACTCCAACTGTTATACAGTATTTCTGACCCACTTTGCATGATGACAGTGTTACCAGAGGCATCACCCCAACACAAAGACATTCTTCTCACTGAAATTTATTGATTTTGAGTGAATGAAAGTAATATCTGTGACTAAAGAACTAACATTTTGGAAGTATGGAAATTTGCTTTATCGAGTTCCATCTGAATAACTTCCTCTTTATAATATATGCCGCATGATGGATTAAATTGAATAGTGTGAAGAAGTCATTATTTGTGCTCCGAGTGTTAAATAACACAATATCCAGGCCATTGCAACTGAACCCTACATGCAGTGTTACTTCCTGTTTACCATGTAAAATAGATGAGAGGCCCTCTGGCTAAAGCATGTGAGACAGACCAGAACAAAAGGATGCAGTGTTCATGGCAAGAGAAAATGTGTTATTCTCTCATTGGGAGAAGTTTGCCTACTGACCATCTTCCTTGATCTCTAGCTCTGCAGAGTCTTCAGCACATTTAATCTGGTAAGGTTTATTATTTTCACTATTAACAATAACTTTTTTCAAAAGCAATCACAAAAGCGAATAAAGTTTACTGTCTTGTTTAAGACCTATCTTCCTTCTACTCTGAAAACTCTCTGAATCTCTGAAAAAATATTTTATAGAATGAAATACTTTATTTGTTTATTTGTTTAACCTTCTTGTTTCATGAAAGTACCATGCCTGTTTTATTAACTGGCGAAACTTTATTGCTGGCGTTGTCAGTATCTCTTGTGGATGAACTTTCAATTTATTAGCATGGAACAGCTGCCAAATTAACGCTAGGGGGGGCTCTTGGATTTCACAGCAAATAGTCTAGCATTTTTCTGTCACCCCTTAAATCGTCTATTCAAAAGATGAACCACTACTAGTCACATGCAATGGCACACCTGGTCGTTTACGCTTAAAATCCTCACGCAAACAGAAATCATCTGCAAAAAGCCTCTCCTATGCAATGCAAAAAAGTGGACGTAGAAGAGTTCACATGTCATGTTTGAAGTTTTTACTGTAAGCTCGTGAGCTCATTAAAACTATTTGCGGTGTTGCACCAACTAAAAATGTTGATTTAAAAATGTGCTTAAATCGTTTCTTGTGTTGATCTAACTTCAAACTGACCCAGCATTTAAATAGGGTTTATTCTGTGTTTAATTGTATGGAATTGCTTTCGAAAACGATCTTAATTTTTTAATGTAAAATACCTGCTGCAGCTGACCACGTCTCAAAACTTTCCATTCACACAGCAGCATTTTGAATACTCTGTTCGCGCTTTGCGACGCTGTTGGTTTCTGGAAACGGGTCAGAGTGAGACCTCATTAATTCTCGTCCTGTCTTTGATGTCCACGTCCCCTTGGTGTCCGAGTCCTACCGGCTGCGATGTGTTACGCGCCCCTGCTTTAGAAAAAAACAGAGAAGGAAAACTTCATAGAAATGGCGGAGGGTACTACGACTCTCAAAGGCTTGCGAGCCCAAATGGGTAAGAAATATCTTGGCAGTCGTGGTTATTTTTTGACCCAGTTGTGCCTTACAATGTAGAAATCACTTTGTAATGTTTACTGCCAACTGCCGCCTCCAGCCGGCTTATTTGGACATGTTGTAACGCGGTCAGCTTATCTGGCTAGTAACGTTAGCTCGCTATCCGGTTATCTGCTGACAATGGAAGTGGAAAAATGTGCAACTTAGTCTCGCATTAAACGTTATAAATTGAATTGAATTCACCCATCCATGTTGATAAAGGTCGGGGGAAACTAAACGAGTTGGTTTAACTTACTGGAAGTAATGTAGCTACTTGTAGTTAGCCTTAGTTGTAACGTAATATTTTGCAGCCGGAGAGCCGGTTGACATGTCACGACTTTACTTGTCTGGCGCCTAGCTCACCTAGTTTTGCTTTAGCTTTGCTCCTCCGCATTTTAGTCACGTTGTGTAACAAGGTGCTGCTGTGTGAATATATTAGACTAGATAGACTAACTATCTAACAAATGCTTGGTAAGTTTAACGAAGCTAACTGTTTTGCAACTGACATTCGCCAGTAGCTTAGATAACGTTGCTCATCACTTGGGGATTATTGTCAAAAGTGACCATCTGCTATCCGTATCAGGAAGAGTTCAGGAAGCGTATTGCTGTTCTGTGCATGCCTTTTTGTATTAAGCTTGACAGTGATCTGAGTTGATGTGTAGAAACCAACACACAACTTGTTTTTTCTAGCAACATACCAGCCGGTTCACAGTACATCAGTTTTTATAGCTTCCTGCTCAAAACTCCTCCTATCTTAAACAATGTGTTCCTTTCTCTGCTATATCCATTGGTCGACTGCTATGCTTATTTGTTGACATATGGCATAACCCCCCTTCACTCTCCAGGGAGGATAACTATAACAATGTCTGACCTGAATTTGAGATCAAGCTGGAGTGTCAGACACTGTCAGCTCTGAGCTCTGTTAAGAGAGTAAGGCTGCATGGTTGCTTTTCTTGAAATGTGTTGATTAAGTGATAAAAGGGTTTTGGTTGGACTAGCAGCCCTGTGTCACAAACAGTTCTGTTAAGCAAAAGGCACATTGCATTTTTGTAAATAGTACCATGTAGACCAGCTGCAGCAGCAAAGTCTCTATCAATGCTCCATGTCTCAGCTGGCCACTCCCAGACTTGCACATGGATGTTTACTGTGTCTGCATCTGTGGGCATGAATGCACAGTTTGTTATGACTTGAGCTGCAGTTGGGCTGATAGTTCTTTAGTGTTTTAGGGTAAGAGTGAGTTTTCTGCATACCCAGTGTGGGTGTAGGCATGTTTTACTCCTGGCAACAACTGGACCATATTTAGTACTGATCTTCTTCCTGTTTCTCTTAAATTTTCCATTCAGTATTTTCAATCTGGAATTTACATCCACCCAATTCTGCGGCTTTATGAAAATATCCACAAAGTTTAGAGTGATGTGTTGGAATCCTGGCTTTGTGAAGAATAAAAGGATGTCAGTTTGTTGGGCCTTCAGTCAGAGCAGAAGACTGACAATAACAAAATAATGTTAGGAATCTAGCTCATGTGCATGGTCATTTCCACAAGAATGTGAGCAAGGAGAAATTGTACCCTGCTATTATGAAGGGAGAGATCACACTACTGCAAGTCACACTGCAAGGTTATCCTGATCCTGGCTCAGCAATTGCTGCTGCAGAATTAATAGCATGAGAAATATTTCTGAGCTGGTTGGATTTGACCAGAGGAGGAAATGGACCAGCCTCAATTTCAGTGTGTAGTTTCTGGGATCTGTCAACTTAGCTTTGCTCTTGTTGCATAAAGGCCCCATTCCTGTTTTTATTTTACCTTTTAACGTAGCTGATGAGATGTATTACAGTATAAGTGTGTGCACACAGATACACACCAAAGATTTGAATAGCAAAACATGTTAATTTGTATAGGCTATAACTAAGGTCACGCTATTATCAGAATAGTTTTCTTAATATATACATAATGTACATAAGGCATCAGTTGGTATGTTTATATATCATTTCACATTAGAAAAGACTTACATGCAACACAGCTGCATGCGCATACATCCTTTTTTTTTAAAGGATAAATTCCCATTTCGAACCAGTTCCAAATTGTCCAATTCTTGAAAGTCGATTTCTTGTAAATATTGTGAACAACTACATAACAATGGGACGCACATTGTCTATTAGACACAGTGTCAAAGTTTGATTTATGTTGTACTTGACAGCAAAAAATGAAGATTTAGTAAGGCCTAAAAACCAAATAATTACAGGTGTAATAGACTAATAAAGTCTAATTACGATCTGTTCTTGGCATGCAACAAGTAATTCCAGAATACTTGTAATTTGTCAACTTTTGTTAGTATTTTTAGTATTTAACTGGGATATATCTGTAGTTCTCATAAAGAGAGTTCATCATATTTTTTCTCAACAGAAATTAAACACTCAGCACTATAAAACGTGTACCGTATGTACTCTATTTTAGCCCCCAACACCTTATCATAAAAAATTAAAAATAGATCGAGTCGTGAGTGATTGATAATGGATGTGGATATGATCAGATCCTTTCAATGTCCATCTCCACAACAGAATGTGTTCCACCTGGAAGAGGAAACTGGGATGTGTCATCATTATCCTGCCAGTACTGCAAATAGCCAAGGCTTACCTTTGCATGACAGGTCTTGAGTAATCCCATAGAAGATCTGGTGCGTGCGTGTGTGCACGTGTGTGAGCATGCATCAGCAGTGTTATCTGAGGACCTGTAATCCTGAGCCAGTGATGGGAAGTTCTGTGCCATAGATGGCCAAGAATCTTGATGTTTTTATTGCAGCCAACACAAGGTGAGTTCACTGATTTTGGACAAAATTAACAAAATACAAGGAAGTTACTGGTTCAGGTTGTTTCAGTCTGTGACTTAACATGTTATAGTGTTTGGATGGAGTTAAAAATCCCTATGTACTTAGTACTCAGTGGCAAATGGTTGTCCACCCTTGCATTAAGCAGTGCAGACACTTCCTGTGCAACAAGCTGCTTAATTGTGCCATGTAGCAGCAGTGCGCAGTAAAGGCTGCAGTTGGAAGGAGGGACAGAAAAGAGTCCTAACCCACTCCTGCTTCCCCACTATACCAACAATGTCTAAAGACGTATCTAAAGATCTCGCTTGTTACTTAGAGAACTGGCATTTGATCGGTGTTTGGATTCGACTAGAAGTCTTATGATGTAATTCAGGCTGGCCTGTTTCCTGTTTGGTGTTTTGGTCTGGTCTGCAGAGCTGGGTCATCACCAGCCCCCCTGGTGGTCTTTACTGCTGCCTTAATAACTCAGCAGCCTGAAGGCTGGACCAAACATCCAGTCAATATGTATATGTGCTGCACTCAGAATGCTTTTGCAGTGTTTTTTGAGCATCTCCTTCTGCCTAAAGCTGCAGGATGATGTTGCAATTCAGTATCAAAATAGCTGTATAAATATATATATATTCAATAAATATGTCACACTAACCAGATTAACCACAGACACTCACATTAAACTGCATGTTGACTTCTTTTAATGACCACGTGATGATTTATTGGAAATGTCGTGGTCCACCCAGTGCAGACTGGATCTTTAACTCTTTTTGCCCAACACTACTACCTACCCTTACCTGAACAACTGATTATCTAGCTCAGATAATACCATTGATCAGTCTGGTGTATAATTAGTTAATTACTAATTTTGTTCCTCCAACCTATTGAAGCGTTTAGCTGAGTCTGTCAATACAGCAGCAATGATATATGTTAATGTGTGCAAATCTCCATAGTGATGGACTGATGAGAGATGCCTCCTCTGATTGGCTCTTTTAATTTCTATGAGCACACCTGGCTCTCTTGAGGTCTGTTGGGAAAACAGGATCTCTTCCCCCGTCTCATTTAAGTACTTTAATCAACACATGAATGTGTGTGTGGCAGTGGAAAGTGTGTTCATTTTATTCCAAGGTACTGTTGCTGACGTGGTCTTGTTTTGCTTCTTCTTATCACACAACAGTAAGTTCAGTGAGCAGGTACACCCACTGTGGCTGTGGCACCCGGAAATTCAGTAAAATCTTTACAGTATCAATGTTTGTGACAGAAGGGTTTATGAAACTGAATATTACAGCTGACGGTTTTGTGAATAAGTACTCTGTCGCCTAAGGAAAGTGTCTGCATGGTTTTAGCTGAACAGCTGTTACGTACTCAGCCCCTTTGCTTTCCTGTCTGCTTTTACTTCCTCTAAAGACCAGAGAATGCAATTTGCTAACCTCAAGTCTAAAGCCTGTCTTGTCATGAAAGAAGGTCATACTATTGAAACTTAATATTTGGGTTCTCAACTAAATTGTTTACAATATTTTGTGTGAGTTCATAGATTTTATCTACTGATCATGGGTTGCATTATCAGCATAATTTTATTCATAAGGTGTTACTGTTGATAAATATGCTGTATATTGTACAGCCCAATGTGAAGTAATTGTTCCTTGTAAGCTGCCACTTAGTTTGATGAGTAAGCCTGCAAAGCTTTACCGCTCTGTTCTCTTTATTCAGCCAAGAATCATCTCATTTCAGAGTCCATGTCTGCCTTGATACAGGCCTAAGCATGGTTGAGATGCTCTTTATCTGTCCTGCTGTGTGTATCACTTAGCAACAGCTAACCTTCATATAAAGGCGGAGAGATTCTGGGCTGGATTCAAAGCCAGGACAGTTCTGTTACATTATCTGCACAGCCATCAAGATTCAGTAGCTTAGCATTTTGCATTATTTTCACTGAAGAGATAAATGTGTACGTTGGAAGTGAGCCTTTCATGCCCTAGAATAAGATAGCTTTTTCTTCTGAATGTAGATCAGCTCCTTTAGCCCACAGTGCCCCTTCTGTTTTTCCTGTCTGTTATCTCGAGTAAAAGAGAATGTCTGTGTTGTCAGACGGTTAATAGCAGTTGCATCAGTGTCCCAAAATCCGTATGTGTTAACCTTACTGTCTGCTATGCAAACAGTGTGATGCACTATTTACATGTACCATAGCATGTTAAATAAATACAGAACAAAACGAGTATAGCTGTGAGCATATGCAAGTTTCTCTGTTTGCTTTGAGGTCAGTGTATTCTTTGTGGTATTATATGATTCCCATTACACATACAATCTCATGGCATACAATTGGTGACTGGTTAGAGTAATTAGTTACTCTTGTGTTGTGAAAAAGCTGTTAAAGTGAAGTCAAATCACAGTCATAATTTCTTTACTTACCCACCATTTAGCCTACCAGTGAGTTTGGTGAGTCAGAGAGCAAAAGTGAAGTGACCTGTACATTTCCACTGGACATTAGCTGCAGACTTTGACCCTCATAAGCTTCTTTGACAGGAGAGCATTGATGCTGCTGCAGAATAGAGATAATCAGTGCATGCCTATTTACCCTGTCAGCTCTCTTTGCTCTGTCCAGCTCCGGCTAATTCTGATATCTGGTTTGTAACTTCAGGAGGATTGTTTTGTCAGAATCTCTGTGACAATACGTGATCTTCTTAAAATGTCTATCCTCTACCCTGTTATGTGTTATGTTATTTCTTCTTGTCAATCTTCCTTTGGTTCAGGGGCACAAACAAAGCACATTTGAGAGTCATCTGAGTGAACTATCAGTTAATTTGTCGACGTCACTTGATGTAAGAAGGCCCGTTGTCACTCTCTGCTTTCTAGAGAGTGAGATAGAGTGTAGATTAAATTTTCATACAGAGGAGGAGGACATGCATTTGATGCTGTACTCTGAGAAACCATGATCAGTGCCTGTGGTGGGCACAGAATTAATGTTTTCCATAAGCTAAGTCAGCACGGTAAAAGGTGTTGCTTACTTTTGATGAAGTCAAATAGACACCAATGCTGTCGTTAGGTGTAGACCGTAGACTGTATATAAAGATGGATGACTCGTTTCCACTTCCTCCCACTTTACAAGAATTAAGCCAAATAAATACCCGGATCCCTGCGCTGCCGTCTTGGAGTCTGCGCAGTAGTGATCCATTGAGGTCCTGCTCATACACACGCCTGTACCAACCGTATATGATCATGGCTCGGCACACCATGCCACAAGCATGCTATAGTAAGCCAATGGAAATGGGGCGTTTCTTATCTTGCCTCCTGTCTGAAAGATGAGGGAGAAGCAACGCTATTGTGCTGTAAGTACATTTGGTCAACATTGGTTTGGCTTTTCTGTGACACTACATCAGACAGATCGGTTGTTTCATGTTGCCAAGCAAATCTAATCTTTATATTTATTTTTCCACATTAAGGTATGTCACCAATGAACTAATGTTTCCATCCAGTTGATTCAGTGGATAAAAGAAGACGGTGTTTTTGCCTGTTCAACTACATATTGCATACATTATGGCTAATAATTTCCCAAAGCATACCACATTTCATTAGATTGATAATTGTAGGCTTCCTTCCAGGCAGTCATTGCGTTCATAGATATAGGTAAAATACAGTATCAATAAAGCATGTCATGTACTGTACATATGATTGGTATTACCATAAATGGGCTAAAACTTGTAGAAGTCTGGTCTTTTTAAAGAGACAGGGTTACATATAGATGTTAATGATGATAATAATGGTAATTTTGCCAGAAGGTTTAATCAGTAAATAAATCGTAATTATTAGTTTTGATGGTCATGGCAACAGAATGTTATGTTAGCGATAAAGACAGTAAGAGACTTTCAGAACACAGAAGTGTTCATCAATAATGTGAATCTATTCCATGACTGACCATCGTTTTGCCTCTTTGTCAGCAGTTCTGTAATGCTGAATACACACCGACACAGAAGGAAAGAGACTGAAGAAAGACTGATACTAGGGCTCATAAAGCTTGATTATGTCCTCACTGTTTCCTTCCTTCCTGCCCCTGTATCTCCTAAGCATGATTTTCCTGTGAATAGTTGGTCGGGAGAGTTGTTGTATTTGCTACCTTAAAAGCAGGTTTGTAATCCCTGCCCTTATCTGAAAAATAGTCCATGGGTATTAGAACAAAATGGTTTTCATGGACACTGATATTTTTTGTCTACGGTGCTAAAAATCACATCCCCAAAGAAAAACAGTGCAAATTGTAAAACATAACAGTTTGCTGCAAGCGCATTATGACTTGGCATTGGCACAAGATGACTTAAGCTGATATTCTGGTTTTTCAAGTTGGATAAACCAGTGCAAACAGTGATTGTGTGTGTGGAAATGTGTCCTATATTGATTTTATTTCATTTTTATGTTTTACGGAATAGTTGTGTTTAAGGTGTTGTTCACCACTGGGCATATTGGCTGTATACCAGGAAGCTGACAAGGGTTTGATTCCAGACTTGTTTGTCACAGCAGCCCATCTCTCTGAGCTTGTCACTGAAAGCAGTGTATGGCTGGCTGCAGGGTTGACCATGAGAGGGGGGTTATGTCAGATGGCTGAATAGCTGGATTGTACTGTAGTTTCAGATCCATTGGATCTCTCCAGAAGTAGCATTCCTATGGAGAGCAAACAAAGCACAGAGAAAAACGACTGATTTAAACTTTATTGGTTCGGAGTCCCCGAAGCAATACTGTTTCCTTGAATTTTTTTGATATACCTGCTTTGTCAGACATGATGTGACTCTAGTTCTATGTGTGTTTTGCTACATACAGCTGCAGCTGCACAGGCACAAGCTGAGGAGCGGCGCAGCCTGGCAGGGAACAGTCCAGGACCTACAACCAACACATCAGCTAAACCTCAGGGGTGTAGGCCAGGTAAACGACACCGCACCTTGACACAGAAACAGATTGGTTCTCACAGATACTGCCCTGTCACCGCTCTATTGTCTTTCATAATCTGAACCATTAGACGCAACACAATCCACTTCCACCACCCTCTCAGTGTAGCTTACTGCAGGTGAACCTTAGCCATCATCTTATTACTGTAGCAGTTGACAAAGCTCATTAATGGCAGTCACATGCACACATCTGCGTGCCTGATTTGCAAAGCCTTTGTAACACTGTGCTGCATTGTAATCCACCCTTTTTGTTCCCTGAATATGCATTGCTGCACATGTTTTACCTTTTAACCACATGTACACATTTATGTGTTTGCAGTCATTGACGGTGCAGCACTTAGAATAGACGACCGACTGCGAGTAGCAAAAGAGAGGCGAGAGGAGGCAGATAGACAACAGGGTAAGAGGGCGATCCCTGATCTGTCTGAAATTATTCTAATTATATGTGAAATTTACCCTGTTAAATGCATAGAGATAACACAATATATATTTCTTGTTAAAACAGGAAATCATTACATTTTAGTTTTCTCATTTTCTCATTAGCAGCAATTTCGCTGAAGTAATTGGTCATAAATATGGTGAATAACAACCTGGCCTTATATAGATCTTTTAAAAAGTCCTTGATGTTCTTTATAGGCTCCAAATAAAGGGATTATTACTTGAAGACTGTTCACATGCTTCAGAAGACAACATACTAATAATAAGTTACTTTTTTCCTGCACACACTCACTGTCTATGCATGCACATGTACTGTATGTACGTTCAGCTTTGCGAGAGTCTCAGATCATGGAGCGGGAGCGCAAGGCCAAGCTGCAAGTGGAGCGTCAGGTGGAGGAGCGTCAGAAAAAGGTTGAGGAACAGCGAAGAAAGGAGGAGCAGAAACGACTGGCTGTGGAGGAGAAGAGGAAGCAGAAACAGGAAGAGGAAAAGGTAGATGTTGCCATGGGTGGAGTCTTGAGCCTTAGAGCGGTGCTTGTTGTTGCTCAGTTGATTTGATTCTTGTGATTTATATAGAAGGGTTAGGAGTAGATGTATAAACACAGGTTTATGTTGAAGGGTTTTCTTTATCTATTAATAAAAGGGGGGGGGGTTGATTAAGGACAGTGGGGATAACAGCACAGTGATCTGTACATTTTAATGCAGTTATGACTACTACTTTTGGTTTAGGGACGAATGTTGGAATGTTGCTCTGCTGTAAATGACTTCCTCTTAAATTCTTCCTCTGCCCCTGTTGTCCTGCAGGAGCACTACGAGGCAGTGATGAGGCGGACATTGGAGCGTAGTCATCGAGTGGAGCAGAGGCAGAAAAGATGGTCCTGGGGAGGACTGTCCACAGACTCAGATGGACGAACAGGTAGAGGCCCTTTCTCACCTTAAAAGTTCATCCTGTCTTTTCTGCTCTTCTGTTCAATTTGACCTTCACCATCCACTCGCCATGGTGCATTGAATGGCCAGTTAGGATACACCAAAAGCTCCTCACATCTTCAAAACAAGATGTGAAACTTTCACCACAGTTGGGGTAATTATTTTTGCCAGCAACTGATGATAATGCCAGATGAGATGATCTGTGAGTTGAGCTGTTGTCTGGTAAAAGCAATGAAGAGGCTCCCTTTTCAGACTGTGAAAGTGGAGAGCTTTCAACAATCTAATTTAGTTAATCCTGAAAATAGTTTTGTCATGCAGAAAAGCAAATTCATGAAATCCAATTTAATTACTGAGATCTGAAGAATTACATTTAAATGACATTTGTAACTGTAGCCTGTCATGCTCTCACTTCTTTCACAACACTACATGAAGGTGATATCACTTGACTCCTCTACACAATCACTCCCACTGTTTGACACTCGGACAATAAACCAAACGTTTGTAACTTTGAAATACATGGGTCATTTAAATTATCTTTGTCGGGGTACCAACTGATGACTCTGTTAATTTGGTGCCAGAATTGTAAATACTCAG
Source organism: Maccullochella peelii (assembly GCA_002120245.1). Lineage (NCBI taxonomy): Eukaryota > Metazoa > Chordata > Actinopteri > Centrarchiformes > Percichthyidae > Maccullochella > Maccullochella peelii. The sequence goes on from LKNJ01000540.1 coordinate 60,110, forward strand.
GTAAGTGTATTTCTTGCATTAGGCGCTGGGTATCGAGCAAAGGCTGATGGCAACCAATCAGGGTTTCATCTCCTCTCTCTTTCCTTGTATGAAGGATGTGCCTCAACATCTTGTATTTTATCGCTCCTGTCTGAGAGCTGTCTTTTCCCACAGGAGACTCTGATGCCAGCGCCTCATCTCCAGTAACTATAGTTATTTCCCCTGCCTCGCCAGAAAAGCCACCAAGGAGTCAACAAGGTTTTGTTTGTTGATAATTTTCTCACCGATGTAGCGACACAGCATGGACTGGTACTGACACTCCAGATAGCTTGGTTACCTACTATCCCTTCCACCAACCCCCCACCCCCACCCCCACCAACCCCTACCTGCAGTCTAACTGGCAGTTTTTCCACTAACACTTTGTTGTATGGGGTCTGTGTTCTGAATGTGTTTTGTGCTGGGTGAATAGCTGGAAGTGTAGCTTTAGGTTTTCCACTCGCTCACACTGTCGAGCACTTCCAGGTCACATGTGGGACTTCGCATGGAAGCTCAGTCGAATGACACACAAAAAAACAGCACTGATATCACTTCTGGATTCTCTGGCATGGATCATGTAATGTTGTTGATGCTCTCCTCTTTGGAGTGGTCAAACATAAGCATCAGTTGTTTACTAACCACCATGCCTGGCTCTAAAACCACAACATCTTTGTTAAGGTTTGTTAAAAATGTACATTGTCATGTTTAACGTGATATTTACCAGCAAATACATACTGTATATCATGAGCATCACTAAAATGTGCATTGCATTAGATCATTGTGTTAATGGACATATTATAACATGTATGTAGTTTTTATGTATTTTTATTTTAGGTATATTAATGAAGCAACATATCACCCAGTGCGTATTAGGGGTATTAGGATCTTGCAGAGCCTTGTACTCCCTTGTGTGCACCCAAATGCCCTTCCCCATTGGCCAACCTCCAGTGTAAACCCCGCCTCCCTTGTCTGTCTTTCCTCCTCCCTCTTAGTGGACAAGCGCTCCACATCCACCATGAACCTGAAACAGCCGTCCGAGGCTGGCATCAGCAAACGCCTGTCCTCTTCCTCTGCCACCCTCATCAAATCTTCTGACAAAAGTAAGTCTCCTCTCCCGCTCCCCCTCCTCATTTGCTTCTTCCTCCACTTCCTCCCACCCTACCTGCATTCCTATGCTGTGTCTTAACCATTGTAGAATGTTCCAGACAGTCTATTATCAGCCAGGTAAAATGTTTTCAGTGATGATTAATGTACTGAGATCTACCAGGTGACTGAACAAACCCACTTTCTTTTCCAACTCTTAAGCCTAGAGTGAACTCTGACCCCTGTGCTCTCCTTATGCAGGGTTTTACACTCGGGCTCACTGGAGCACAGACAGACTGGTAAAAACTGCTCTGGAACACTTATTCCAGCTAATGATAAATTAGCATGGCCTCCCGATTCTGCTGCATCCATTGACTTTGCACATCTATGAAGTACTGAATCAAGTTGTCAGAATCAGAGGGGGTCCCAAGCACCAAATTGTGATTTGTTAATAGCTGTACTCGTAGTGGTATAGAAGCCTGTCACAGTATTCCTAAGCATATTTTGATTCACAAGAAGTGTATTTGATTTCTGCTGAAAAAATAATCAACATAATCAATTAAGTCTCTCGTATCTCTCCGCAGCTTCTATGGGTTGCCAGTGCCATTTCTTCTTTCTGATGTTGCTGATTTCTCTATACCTCTCGACTTGTTTAATATTTATACTTTTTCTTTCCCAGGCCTATGGATATATTCTAAAAAGTCTGAGAGACTTTGTACCAATCACAAGGGAGTGCTGTGTAAATTCACCATTGGGTGTTTCGTCATTGTCTCTCAGGTGTTAGGCCGAGGAGTTCGTCTTGTAACCGGTTGCCTAGCAATGGCAATGCTGCTCAGGCCAGTAAGGAAGACGGCAAAAAGCTTCAGGTGGAACAGACAGGTGCAAAAGATCCCCTCTCCACCCCACACTATGCTTATATAACAAAGATGGTGTACAGTACACAGTTTGCCAAACCACCACAGATTATAGGGATAATATTCCATTATAAATTAAGCTCTGTCACATCTATGAAAACCACATAGCAAGTTGATTTTGTACATGCTTATGGTTTAAATTATTAATGTTGCAGTAGTCTGAATTAGGGGGCATGAGGTTGTATGATAGGATGGGGCAGGTAAAACTCTCCTCTGTGTGTTTAAGCATTGTCTATTAAACTTGGACTTCAGCTGCTGTAGCCTGGTGACTCACATAAGGCCAAATGAAGTGCACATGACTTGTAAAACTGTCTTTGGGGATTCCTTGTTCACTGCTTCCCAGTGCCCGCTCGGCTATAACTCCACTTTCATGTCCGTAGGCCGTTCCGTGAAGAAGAGAAGTTCCTCCCTCACACGAGTAAGTGTGGGCAGAGCACAGACCCCTGCCAAGCCTGATAAGGGGACAACGGATGATCAAGGTGGCTGGATGAACATGAGCAATCATTTTTTTCATGCCACTATCTGCATTGCTCAGGCCTCCCTTTATGAATAACAAGCATGTTGCAACGATGTATACGGCTTTCTCATACCATATCTACACTGCCGGCTACTAAGAGGTTTTGGAGATAACATTCTCATTTGGATGAATTCAGTGTAATCAGCAATATGAGTCTTTAAACTCTTCTTTCTATGTATTCCTTCTTTTTGTGCATGTTCTCTTTCAATTAAGTGTTGCTCACTGACTGCTGAATTACCCCTAGGCAGCTGCTAAGCTTCTCTACACTGCTGTTTGTCTGCGATTAACTGGGAACACTGTGCTCGTTCCATGTATGCCTTAACCTTTTTTCTGCCTTAACCTACCAGATCACTGACAGCTGAGCTAATTTTAACGTTTTTTGTTTTGTTGAATGGTTTTGCTGTGTGTCATGTCTGCACTAACACAGTGTATTGTTTTGTTGTCACAAAGTGTTGATTATTTTCTTCCTCCCAGATGACGTCATAGCTGGATTTAAGTCGCTGGGCTCGTGCTTCAGTGTGGTGTGTGTCAGTGCCATCCCACCATAGCACCCCCAGAGCACAGAAATGATCACAGCAACTCGAGCTGTGTATTGCCATTAACCACCAGTGCTTTTGTTTGTCCTAGAGCCATGTCAGCCTCTTCGTACAGATGATGAGTTATAAAAGTGTTCCTGTTCTGTATATATGTTTGTTCTGTGTGGTTAGCCTAGGCAATAATACAACACCATCATTCATACTGACTTGGTACTTCTCATCTGCAAAAAGTTATTTAACCTCCAAGCTCCAACACACCATCTTTTTTATAACTATAACCTCATCTCAGACTAATAACCCAGATTCTTAATACCTGCGTGCCGAGCAGCAAGCCGTGCTGCCATGCTCCAGGGGCTAGCACTCAACAGCTCACAAAAAACAAGTCTGTCTGCAACAGATGTCTTCTCAGTAAGGGTCTCCACAGAGTCTTTTCTCACTCTCCTTTTAGAAGAGCTAGCATTTAGGGACATGTAGCAAAATCAACCCGTCAACACCTTTTAACTCTTCTGGTATAATTACTTTGTGGCTTAGGTAGCAACAACGGCCTGAATGGGGAATTGGTAATTCTTCCATTTTGTGGGAGCAGGAGCTCTTTTTTTTTTTTTTCTGCTGTGAAATCCAGGTCCTCCATAGTCCTTTCATAATATGCTGATTATTGTAGTGAGCCTCCTTATTTTAATCAAATTTGCCACCTCCTTTATCTTAGCCATGGAAAGGTTTGCACAGCAGAACCTAAAGAACTCTTGCCTGGTCACAGACACTTGATCACTTTTAGTCTTGGGTTTCTTTCACTTCTTATCTTCCTACCCAATAGTATTCCTCTGCTGTCTTTGAAGTTCACTAATGGTTTGTTTTTTTTCCCATCAGCACACCTTCCTCTGCCTCAAGGAACCATTGATTTGACCTCATTGTCTACTTGATTACTGTTTTAACTGATGTTCAGTTACCAGACAATCAGTCTTTGGTTTGTCTCTGCACTCTTCCATGGCATCCTTTCCTTCCTGTCTTTTACTGACTATTCTCATTTTATTGAATGTCACTGAAAGTTAACAGGATAAAGACAGTTGATAAGGAGCCCATGTAAGATTATAGGGACTTAACCTTTGGTTGTTTACGTTGATTCTCTTCTGTTGGTTAAATCACATGGTGACCTTTCTAAACTGAATTGACCCCCCTCTACCCCCTTCTTTGTTTTGCCTTCATCCCCAATTCTCATCCACTCTTTCCTTCTTGGTCTTTTTGTTCTCCTCTGTTTTTTGGGTGATTTTTCGGCCATGTAGCTCGCAGGCCACCGGCCAGCACTGTGGACGGAGGGGTCCTTAGTCGCCTGCTCACCCCCACCCAGGCCTCACTAGCTAGGAGCAAGAGCGCCGCCACCCTGTCAGCTGAAGGAACAGATGCTCCAGGTAACCTCCGCTTAGGAGACCCTGACAGAGAGGAAGGAGGGTTAAACACAGACCCTCCCTGCTCACCCTCATCAGTAGGAAGTCAGCCCAGTCACTCCCAGTATCACTTTAGTAGACCTGAGCTCAACCCACTGCCCTGCTGCTGACCCTCATGCTTTTGGGACAGTCCTTTCAAAGTGAATGGTGGCCTCCTGGTGGTGGTGGCATTACAGAAGTCGCTGCACGGAGCTGTGCGTTTAAAAGCGGCTATTGTAACGATCAGCTGTTGTTTATGTTATGTAGGTGCAGTAGTTATTTGCAGCAAAGTACATTCATGTGAGAGAGCATAGTTACTCTGTAAATATTGACACACACACACACAGGTCCAGCTCACATGCACTCTCAGATCCGACACAATTGGCTGTTGTGTGGTGTGGTGAGCTGAGCTGAGCAGGGCTGACATGGCTGGGAGCATTTCTCTGCATCTGAGGAGTTTCAGAGTCCATGCTGGGAGATTTGCCCTAAGCTGCTTACCTGTTGGTTCTTGTTACGTCAGAATCAGACTGCTATTGCATGTGTTCTGGATGTGTGACCAGGAGTGATGGGGACTCCTGTACACGGTGCTGAAATAGTCATTACTGGCATTTCCATGGAATATATGGGCTTGAAGTCACCGTGTGTCACAATTCAGTACGTCCCCATTTTGGTATTAGATTTTGGGCTGACATTTTGTAGTAAAATGTAGTTGAAGCCATCTAGGTGGGGTTTTATGTCTCACTGGATGACTTGCATGCCTTACACTTTAAGTAAACGGTTTCTTTGTGTCTTATTCTACAATGGGAATGCTCTACAGTACATAAGGCAGCGTTTAAGAATTTACATAGACCTAGACACGCTGATGAATACTGCATTTTTCTTGTTGACTGTATGTTTTGGGTTGTTTTTTTTAAAGATAGAGAGAACCATACTGTAAAGCACTGACTCACTTCAAAGCTGCAACTGTATTCCCTGTGTTGGTTTCAGATTGTGGTGTTTATTGACCGGCCATTACAAAGCCATTAGTGGCTATAGATCTTCTGCTAAGTATAGCCCCAGTAGAAACATGATACATCTGCATTAGCTCCAGCAGTGGTAGCTCATGGCAGAGTAAAATTGCATAGTCACCATAGCTGCTCAGTATGTAGTCAGAATGAACTACAAAACACATTTGTGACCAGGCTGGGGCAGGGAGAGTTCTCCAGGTCTCGGGATTATCATGGCTAATCCCTCAGTCTGACACAGCAAGCTCTTAGCCAGTGGACAACACCATTTGCTCCCCTTACTACAGGCTACACTTTAACTCAGTGCTAAGGACATTGCTTTTCACCCATTGCCATTCCAGGTTTGTAGTAGCAGCTCAGCATCAACCTTTTAGATTAGTTGGTCCTGTTTACAGACAATTGAGATTTGTTTGCGTGTTGAATTCTTTGGTACAAGCATTGCCTTACAATTTCCAGAGAAGGATAGAAGTCTGTCTTGAAGTCGCGGCATATGCTGCATTTAATGTCTGATCTGGAGTCTGGGGAGTTACAGTATGATGGCAGAAAGGACTCAAAGAATGCAAATTACCTACATTTTTTAGTTACTGTAAGTGAACACAACAAATGACACTGTCAACATTCATTGTGCGTTTAGTGTACTAATAAATCTGTGTGATATGTGTGTGCGGTGTCAGTGTTTGTTGTACTGTGTTGGTGATAGGTTTTGTGTAGTGTGTGCTGTGGTGCTTGGTGTCCAGGTTTGTTCATGTTGCATCCAGAGGCTTTGCCACCTGTGGAGTGTCTGGGGTTTTTGTGGAATTGTTGCTCTCGGCTCCTCATGTCTCCAGTAATTTCCAGTCCCATCAATGCTTCTGAAATCAAGCTGTTGCCTGCCTAAAGTGCTATATCTAACATTGCTTTTTTTGTGCTCTTGTCCCCTTACAAAAACACTCTCCTGCATTTCTTTCAACCATCATCTACCCTCTCTTCTCTCTCTTTCTCTACCACTGTCCCTCTGTCTTTCCCTTCACTCTTCTTTTTTTGCTATTTGCTGCTTTGCTGCCCAACTCGGCTGCTTATCACGCCTCCCATTGGTTGTGCTGCCCTGGCCCTGCGATGACTGTGTCCTTTACCAGAGTGTCACATGTGTCCTCGCTCAGTCTCTGCCAGTCCCCTGCACCCACCACGTGGACCCGTGCGCAGCCGCAGCATTGACCGACAGAAGAGCGGCATGACCACCTCTGTGTCAGCCGACGGAGCTCTCGACCCTTCAATGGTGAGAACACCTTGTGACCTTCATGTTACTAACACCAGTGGCCTACAAAAAAAACAAAAAAACTGTTCGAATCAGACATTTGCAAAAAGAAGGGAATAATGTTGTTAATAATCAACTGAAGTGAAAGCTTTCACTGCAGATAGTTTCTCGATTGTCCTCCCTGTTCCCCTCTCCTTAAGCTGTGTTGTTGTATCCTCAGTGAATAAGTATATCTTATATGGCTATGCGAGTATAGATACTTGACATACATATGTGTCAAATGACAATGCATGAGGTTGCTGACAGACTGATATTGTTTCCCAGCGGAGGTCTGTTTGCTTGTACAGTATTGGAAGGGAAAGTTTATGACAACGATTTGATAATGTTTCATTTAGTGGCCCAGTCACTCCTACTTTTGCATAATTTACCTGAGTTGGATGCCCAAATGTCAGTGTTGTAAACCCTGTTGTAACATGACATCTGTTTGTTAGAACTTAACTGTCAACAAAGATATCTCAATTTGAGAATTTTACTAATTTATTTATGATACCTTTATGTGGTCAGTCAGAAATATGTGTCAGTCAGTTGTATTTACTGATGGAGTAACCTGGGTGCAGGGCTTTATATGGTATGTCTAATCTTATCCATATTCAAACCACAGAGTAATAATACTAACATTTAAGTTAGTACATGTGTAGGATAGTGAGAACTGTTATGAGGCAGTGTGATATTCTGGTTTCAAGAAATACATTAGATACTGTATATTATCCAAAAAAAGCTTTTTGAAACTGCTTGAAACAATCTGAATACAATTTAGAGAATGTTATACAGTACAAGGTAATTGCTGGAAAATAACATAGTCCTGTGTTTCTAAAACCATGTTTTGCCTTTTAATTACCAGCAATGTTATGCTTTATTTCCATGGGAAAGTCATTGAATTTGACTTGGAAAATATGGACAGTCTATAAAAACATTTTAGTAGCTGCCAGGATGAAGTTAAAGGCACACAGGTGTCTTAAGTAGTGAGCAAATGTATGCTTACTACATTGAAATGACATTGCTCAAAGAAATAAGCAAATGGCACCAAAGACTGATTTATATGCACATATCCGGATGCATTTGCCTGTCAAAGTACTTCTGCAGGATGCTAACCATAGGGAAATGTTGTTCCTCCAGCTGTTCTGACCTTTGCTGGTCACTGATAATATGAACTTATTCATACATTGCCAACATTTTATCCTACTTACTGCTTCTGATGTGACTCAGATGTTCTCACTTGATGGCCAGTAGTGCCTGGCTCTCTCATAACCTGCCTGTCATCCTCCTCCTCCTCTGTGGCTATGAAGGGCCTCATTGTCATATCATGCGACAAAGGGATTCACAGTAGCCTAATTATTGACAGATTACACCATGCAAAGCAGACCCCACCCTGACCCTGGGGCCTAATGTCAGAAGCCTTTGACTTCCCTTACCCATTTCATTGTCTTCTCTCCTCCACATGCGCAGATTGGTGTGGAGATAAGTGAAATTCACAGCCTATCACTCAAGCATTGCGTGGCACTTCAATTAAATTGTGTCTTTCAAGTCAGCTGAGTTAGGCTGCCTGCCTAGAGTGGGGATATTTCTTTAAACAAAGGATCAAAATGTATATTAGAAAACAACATTAATGGTGCAAAAATAAACTATTTAGGTTTTCTGTAAGCTTCCCTGTATCCATCCTGTGCTTATATGAGGGGTTTAGGGTTGTCATGGTAAAATACAGCAACTTGCTGTTACTGCTGTGTGTGTGTCTTTGAGATCACTTCTGGGCTATACTTCATACAACGAACACTGTGTCTATATACTGTTATATACTGCTGCAATGTTATATTGACATAAAGAGGAAATGAATGTCGTGCCTGTTATGAAACTGTACACCAGACTCTGGTTTACTGTCCTGCTTTTCCTTACCATCCTCCCAAGAGAATGATTGTCAAACTGTGCGACCAAAGCTAATACAGTTTAGAGCAGGCCAGAGCAGGTCAATTTCTTACATGAATAAAATGCTAATGAACTTTTCACACCTGAAAGTCCGAACCAAGGTCCAATTACAGGAAGTTCTGGCAGGTGATCGTTAGAAACAGAAAAACAACACAACAAAATGAGCCACAGTAGCACACGGAGGAGAGGAGACCAAATGTTTGATTGACATTAGGTCCAAATACTAAAGTAAAAAAAGAGTCAGTTGGAAACAAATTCTACATTCATTCAACTGCGATAGAAGGCTACCCGCCGAATTGACAACACGCCACCGTTGGACGCACACCAGTGTTCAAACCAATGATTTCTAGTATAGGGAGACGCAGCTCACGTAGGTGATGATGACAGGATGTAGGTATGTCATGTATAGTTCTTTGGTGTGCTCGCATAATTGCAATGTGAAACCAAAACTAACCAGATCAGATGTATACAAAACAAAAACGTCATCCTTGGTTCAGACTTTCAGGTGTGAAAAGGCCGTAAAAGTTTTGCTCACCTGCTGTTCAGTACTAAAGGCTTGGGTTGGGACAGTACTGTATATTTGTGTCTGTCTGAGTGTCACATGGTTGACCTCGCTGTGCCCTATAATCACGTTTACTGTGCCAAACATAGCACATGGGCATTAAAAATAGATAAATTAAAACCTGACCCATGGCCTCCTTCACACCTACATTGTGTCACTGTTTGAAATGCCAGTGAAACTAAAAGAGGCAGAGGTAGACTTAAAGAGTTTAATGGTCAATTTTCATTATAGTTACAGTTACTCGATTATAATAGGCATTTGTGTTTACACAGACTGCCCAAATTCTGTCCAAATGTAAATACAATTCAGTTTCATAGACCAGGGGTTCCCAGCCAAGGGGGCCGGACCCTTTTGTGGGTCCCAAGATCAACATTATGGATCACAAGACAATTAATCTGATAAATAAAAACATATACAGTGTTTCTGCTACACAACTGACTTTTCATTATTTTTTGCCTTTTTTCTTTCACAAGACTGGATACTTGTTTGGGGCCTCTTAAATACTTAAAATGATACAGTCTGAGAAAGAAAAATCATTGTTTGGTTTAAATATTTACAATTTATGTCCACATTAACACATTCCATGTGCTGTGATGAGGGGTTACAAGTAGCCCCTGCTTTATTTTAAGGGGTCACAAGCCAACATGTTGGGAGACACTGGCATAGACCTCTACAACAGGTTGTAATGAGTAATCATTATGACTGTGGACTGATCCTGTTTTTTGTCAATACAGCTTAGTTACATAATTTACAACTCTTTTGTTTATAACACAGTGATCTTTAAATTGAAATTGACATTTTGCAATAGAAAAGGTGTTTGTAAGGATTGCTTGTGAGTTATTTGTGTGAACCTTGTTCAGTGACAGTCATTCCTCACTTCTGTCCCATCTCTGTGGAACTACAGAAGGACAAACCGTTAACATCGCCTGGAGGGCAGCGTCCCGCCTCCCCATCTACTTCCCTGGGGCGCAACCGTTCACCATCCCCAGCCCCCAGTCCAGCCCCAAAGAGGACCCCCTCCCCAGCAGCAGCCAAGTAAGACTACACGCCTTCTCCAATAGTGCTTTAGTGATATTTTACTAGTGATACAGCCTTTCATTTTGATTTCATTATAAAACACAAATGGCCACAATTCACACTTTCTTTTCACAGGCAGAGCCCCAGGACACGCCCACCCTCACCTGGTGCAATGAAACAACGTCCCCCATCCCCCCAGCCTACGTCAGCCAAACCTCCACCTATCCAGAAACCATCTCTCACACCAACAGGGCCCCCCACCTTGCGAAAGAGGGACTCCAAGTCCAAGGATCTGTGTCCTGTCCAGGCTGTGTCTCCACAGCCCTCTGATTCCAGCAAGACCAAAGAGAAAGATGGTGAGCATTTCTCAGTGATAAGAATTCAGTCCACAATATTATTGTACTTCATAAAAATATATCAAACACTATAGAAGGTATTTTATATTAGTACAAAACATGTAATACAGGTCCGTATAAAGGCAGACTTGCCAACCATGGTCAGCATTAGTCAGTACCAATATTTGCCATGACTGATCATTGTTCTGGAAACCAGGATGTTTGCACTGGTGCATCGACGAGACATGCTGTCACTTCAGGGAAGGAAGTGAGCCAGCGAGACGAGCTGAAATCTTTTTCATCTTAACCAAATAAATATTTCTGAAATTCTTAGCCATGCACGTCCAAACCTACTTATACTCCCAAAAATGATTAAAGTAATTTCTTTGCTCTCTGGCATTTTACTGAGATACAACTTGTTCTAGATAATTACCTATGGAAAAGTTGGGTGTCCCTTAATCTGTTGCAAGTAAAGATTGTTCCTAAGCAAAGGGTTCTTGCTAGTCATCCTCCACGTGTTCATTGTCCAGACACCTGTTCCATTTACACTTAAAATTATACATACTGAACTCAGGGGGGTGCATTAAACGGCAAGAGCTCTTGGATCCAGAAGAAATTGCAGTGGCAGGGTTAGTGCATTAATACATTGTTGTGTGTGTGTGTTCTCGGCAATCATGATTTTTTTCTGCTTCATGGAGTGGTCAGTTTGGTCTGAAGATAACAAAGTATTGTCTGTTTTAATAGACAGTCCATATACAGAATCGTGTGTTTGTGTATGTGTTTGTGTGCTGCAAACTGACGTGGCAACAGCTCAGTTTGCAATAAATCTCAGTGGAGCAGGAGACCTATTAAGTTCCAGCTGGAATCACATCCTGTTTCAGATCTGGGGTTGTTGCTGCTGCCACCTCCTGGAGAGAATCATGAGCTGCAGGATAAACTAGCTTAGTAATGGTTTCATATTACATGCAACCGGGCACAGACAGTTATCCACTGTGCATTAGAAAGATGTAAAAACAAAATGGTTGTAGGTGGCACAGTTTAGGTATGCACATTTTTGTTTAGGAATGTATGAAAAGGTAAAATACTCTAACACTGTATATGTAATTTGATATCAATGTTTATTTAAACATTAAACGTAAGGAGTCAGTCTAGACCTACTCTTTCTGGAAAAGTGCCCTGAGATAACTTTGTTATGATATGGCGCTATTTAAATAAAACTGAATTTTATTGAATTTATATCAGCATATAGTACATTTTCTGGAAAATCAATAGAGAAGCTTTTATGGATAAAATAACCAAAGACAATTGTCTGTTTTTGATTTATCAACCAAATAAAATACCTGACTTTGATACAAAAATCGGATATAAATCACAATAATTTCCATATAGGAGTCTCGCTCATTGATTAGCCTAATACACTCAGACATTAAAGGGATAAATGCTTTCATATAAATGGAATGGCAAAATCTGTGATAGACAAATTTATTTCATCACATGGATATGTATCATCATATTGCCCAACCCCATGTACGTGTATGTGTATTCTCACAGAGAATAATTGTTCTTTCAGAGAGCACAGAGATGATCATACGAAAGTTTCACAACCCCATATCAGGCCGCTTTCTTCTCTATTCTGCTTCTGTCTTTCTCTGTGACGGCTGTCCTCCTCCACCAATCTGGCTTTCTCTCTTCTCTCACCAGCGACCTATGAAGGCCCAGATGCTGTGGCCTCAGGTCAGCGCTACATTGAGAAATGGGTGACATAAAGTGCTAAACGTATCTTCTATATTTGTCTTTTCACCTGTCAGACCCTAAAACCTCGGGCACCAACTCTGCTGCGGAGGCGGCCAAGATCCTGGCGGAGAACCGCAGACTGGTGCGAGAACAGAAGGAGAGAGAGGAACAGCTCAGGATACAGAGGGAGGAAGAGGAAAAGTAAGGTTACTGGAGTTGTTCAACGAATCTCTTGTTCCTATCTCCTTAAAAAAAAAACGATCTTTTACCATTTTGTCATCATTTTGTGTCTGACAGCGATGCATCAGATATGATGACAACAAAGTACCATCGACAACACCTGTAAAATTGTTCTCAAGGGAATTGTAGTTGTTAAGTGAAACCAAACCATGTGAATTGTTTGAACAGTGTCCATACAGTGTGTGTGTGTGTGTATATATGTATATATGTATGTATGTATGTATGTATGTATATATATATATATATATGAGAGAGATATTACTAGTTTCAACTAATTAAACACTGCAGGTTATATTTTATGGGCATTAAAAGTACAACCAGCACTTTTTTTTTTTTTTTTTTTTTTTTTTTTTTTTTACTAATGAGACTTCTAGGCTAAAAGTGTCCATACTGTACTGTTACTGTATTTTATTTGTCAGTATGCTTTCAAGCCATTTGCTGCCGTTTATTTACCATCCCAGGCTGAGAAAGGAAGAAGAGAAGCGTTTAGCAGAGGAGGCTCAACTGAAACGCCTGGAAGAGGAGAAGAAGTTCGCAGAGGAGAGGAAAATTAAAGAAGAGGAAGATGCTCGTCTAGCAGAAGAGGACAGGGTGAGACTGGCAGAAGAGGAGGCATTGAAACAGGCCGAGCTCCAGAAGGAACGCGAGGAGGCTGAGGCCAAGGCCCAGGAGGAGGCAGAGAGAGTCCGTCAGGAGAGAGACCGCATCATGCAGCAGAACCAGCAAGAACGAATGGAGAGGAAGAAGGTATGGATAGACTGATGAAGGAGAGATTCTTCTCTTTATTTGGGTCTCGCTTTATCATCAAGACTTAGATCAAAAGGTGATTGTAAAGAACTTGAGGCTTTCATTTGACCAGCAGTACTACATTGAAAGTCTCTTTGATCTCTTCAGATCAAAATCTCTTCTTCATGAGAGTCCCGACCAAAATGGCAACATAATATTTTAAGTGATTTTATGCCCAACATAAATAGAGAATGTTTACTTTATATTGCCTCAGTGTGTAGATCCCAATGAAACAAACATCTGCTCTATTTTGCCATTTCAGAGAATTGAAGAGATAATGAAGAGAACAAGAAAAGGGGACCAAAATGACTTGAAGGTGAGCTCACATTCATTCGGCCTATATGTCTCACTCTCAACCATCTACACAAGGTATGATAACATGTTGTTTGTGTCTTCTGTATAGAGACAGGCAGAAGATGACGATAAATACGCACAGGAGAATGACGATGAGGACCAGATCAACTCTGAAACCACGAGTAAGTGTTCTCACCCTCTAGCTTTCACACTGATGGCAGGTTCAGGATATCTCAGGAGTCCATGACGATTTACGCATCACTGCATTTTTTAATTTGGTGTTCTTTCACTGAGAGTGAAGGTGTGTCTTCCCTGCTTTGTGTTTGTTTGCATATACTTTACATATATGACTTGTTTGTGTCAATTTACATAATTCTCCATGCGGCGTATGACTTGACTCATCCAATTCTGATTCCTCTATTGATATCGTAGGCCAGACGGATGAACTCACCATGGAGGTCGATGCAGATGAGTGCGGTCTGTCCTCTGGTGAGCCGCTGGAACAACGAGAGGAGCCCCTGGGCAGTGTGAATGGAAAACCAGAGGCAGACGACAAGGAGAATAACAATGGCATAAGCACAGATGAGAATCAGGCAGTAAGGTATGACTTTAGAAAATATAATGAAACCCACACAGAAACTGCTCAGAGATGTGCTGACCATATTGTAATTATCAACTGCTGAACATAGAGAACAGAAGGGGCGGTTTGAATGATAAATATGGCACCTGCATGATTTGTGTCGATCAGAGGAGATTTTTTTTTTTGATGCACGTCAAAACACAGACGGCTATTGGTTTGTATGTAAAATCCTGCACGTTAACTCTCCAGAAAAACCCCAATTTTGTTAAATTCGCTCCCAGGACGTCTGTTTTATCATTTGTTAAAATACTGCAGTGCTCAGCTGTTTTAGGAAATTACTTTCCAAAAATGAACCTACATATTTGTGACCCATTTTTAAGGATTTTCTTCTTCAGTAGGAAAGATTGGGCTTGGAGCTGAGTGCCGCACACTGGGCACACACCAACACATTGTTGGTTTTGGCCTTGTTGAAATTCATAGAAAAACACCCGCCTTATCCTTTATTTCTTTCTGTCATCATGAACTCACTACTCCATCTCTCACTCTGTGACAAAGCCCTGACCTTCTCCCACTACGCCCTCCCCTCTCCAGTCCAGTCTCTAAGGGCCGCCTCGTCGAGGGCTCGGAGTTCCTGAATGAGCAGGACTCCGCCAAGGTGGGATTGGTAAACGGTAAATCCAACCAGTGGAGCTTTGAGGAACTCATTGACCTCAATGTCCACTCCAAGACTCGTCCCCTCATCGATGCAGAGGACTGTAACCAGGTCTTGATTAACTGCGACGGGACCTCAGATGGGACCAGGGTCGCCTTCGAGGACAAGGGCACCCCCGTCAACACCCTGCATTCCTCTAATCAACCAATAGAAGCCCTGACAGGTGAGCAGTCAGTCACGCTTATTCATCTTTTGGGAATGTACGCTTTTTGACATAGTCTCCTTAAAGACAGGCCGTAACTCTTCTCTCCTCTATCTCTGTAGAGATTTGATGCTGCAGCCGTCGCTGAGAAGAACTGTTGCACTCGTAAAGTTCTTGTACAGCTGAGCTCCTTTAAAAAAAGTCCTCAACCAGTTTCAAACTGTTTCCTCTTCTTTCTCCTCCTCCTCTTCCAGAGGGGGGAGCACAAGGTGAAGCGGAAAGACCACCCCAAGTGCTGCATTTACATCCTAAATGGTGACAAAACAAATATATTAAAATTATATATTCACTATTCGCTTCAGGGAAATTCCATATATTCCTTCAACATGCTTACTTCAGGTCTCTTTCCTCTTCCTCTTGTGTTTAGTTCTCCAGAATTTTTTTTTCTCTGTTGTGTCCAATTTCGATGATGTTTTTTAAGAGTTGTGTCTTTGTCAGGGGTGCATTGTTGTAATTTATTAATTTTGGCTTCTTTGTTATTGTAATTATCATATGTTTAGTCTTTTTTCTCTTGCGTGAGAATATTCCAGGACACATTAGGATGTGTGAATTGAATATGAGGTTAATATTGTGAGTTAATGGAAGGAACGTTAATACATTCTGTTGTGGCAGGGGTTGGTTGAGGATAGCATCCCAGGCTTTGCATGTGATTCATCTAAATTTACTTGACCGGCTGCTTTTTGCAGCATCCAGCAATATGGCCTTACCACTTTTTCTCCAACTTCTCATTTTTAAGTGTAAAATATATTAAATTGCTTGTGCTGAAGCTCACACACACACAGTTTAGCAGTCGTCCGTCATGAGAGGATTCTGCATTCATACTTTATTTCACCTCACAGAGTCCTTTTCTCTCCTTTTTCCTCTGTCCTTTTCTTTTCATGCACAACACTCACCTGTCTCCCAGCTTCTCTCACCGTGTGTTTCCTTGTTCGGCCACTAGAGGTTTCAGCAGCAGTACTCCGACTGTTACATTTGAAGCTGATGAGTGTTGAGATTCGTGACAGCACTGGAGTGAATTCACATGTTCAGTGATGTTTCAGCAGTTTGTTGATTTAGGGCTCGTGGTCCATTAAGGATTTGTTTGTTTTTTTTTACATATGTATATAGAATTTATGTTTACTAACAACATCATTGTAATTTACATCAGAATATGAGTTCCAGTTTTAGTTTCATCTTAAGTTATGACTCCACCGACTGCATCTGTTTGAATAACCTGTAAACTGTAACATACTACAACAGGTAAAGTCCATTGGTTTAATTTATAGCTGCTTCTGAGCTTCTTAAGACGATACGTGTAAACTGAACTATTCGGCCGATCTGTGTCCAGAGTTCACCTTTGCTGAAACTAAATTTTCAATGATCTGGGTTAAACTCGAGCTTTACCAACACATCCACGTTTTTCCATCCATCATGCCCGTGTGGCTCTTTCATTCATTACATTTATTTCCCACTAACCTTCTTTGAAAATTCCCAACACACTAGCTGCTACATCAGACAAAATGCATTTCAACTATTTTTTATAATATAAAATTTGGCTGTTTGTTTATATATGAAAATACATTTCTACATATATTTAAGTGTTATTGTATTGTGTATATAATCAGTATTAGGCAAATGAAGCCATGTTTAGGATGGAGTAGCGTCAGGATGTGGATAATTGAAGTGTATGACTGACAGGGCAGTCGGGTTAAATTTGGCCACCCTGCAAACCCCAAATTTACATAAGGCCCTCTTCCACAAGAGCTCTGCAAAACAAGGGGCCAAGTGGGGACCCACTATATGTTTCTCAGAATGGGATTTGTGTGTATGTTTGAGAGCTTTCAGTCTCGTATGACTAAGCCCTGATTCTGAACATTGCCTCACAGAGACTTAACAAGTTGACATTTTGATGGCGAGCAGAGTTGTTACAGTCCCTAGCAACATGCCTGACCCATGTGCCTCTTTATGATGCTTTTAATGTCATTAAAATATGTTTTATATTATGTCAAAGGATGTGGAGGTGTTGGATAGTTTTGCTTGGTTTATCAGCTCAGGTCGCAACTATTCTACTTTTTAGTATGAGACAGGGAGCGTCCACCAACAGAATATGACATGGGTCAGACATATTGTTTTCTGTCTCTTCTGGATTTTTCATGAATTGTATTAACATCTTGAAATTCCCCATGCTTGAATAGTCCAAGCTCGAGGTTCAGGGACCTTGATTTTTGCCTTGTTTGCTGGCTTTCACACCCTCTTGCTAACTCAAATCTCTTTGTAGATAAAGACTGGGGGCTTTAGATCTTCACTTTGATTAATAAGCTCAAAGAATGTAACAGGCTCCAGAAACCGTCCTTCATTATTTACCATGTCTCTCAGAGCTGCCTGCTTTTAGCTTATATGCATTATTCATCTAGAAAACATGAGACTCTTTGCACTGTCAAAAATTACTTGCTATGTTTAAAGACTGGTTACTGAGGAGTAGCTTTACTGTACAGACTTGTAGGAGAGTTGTGTGATATTTTGGAAGAAAAGAAAAAAGTAATTTGTCTGGGGTTTGTTCCTTCCCAGATATTATAGAACTCTCATTCATAACGCAAAACCTGCCTATACCCAAACTCTTCCAAAACCCTTTCCTACTCCTCTCTCCACTCATGAGTAGCACCTGTTGGGGGGGCTGTTGTAGCTGCTGCTTGAACAGATACTGTATCTATTCCAGGTCCTGCTGCATCTTTGAGGGCTTGAGTACAGAGCCAACTGCTCTTAGTCCTCAACGTTTATAACAATAGGATAGAACGGTGCCTTAGATCAAGATTTAGTATTTTTATTGTATGACAGTTAACTATGAAAGCTTCTCCTTACCTCAGCCTCGACAATCAGTCTACCCAACCAGGGCAACTTTGTGAATATGAATATTTCTCTGGAAGATTTACAAACCTAACAGCGCCCTGTCCACGAATAAAATTTGTATTGTAAATATATCTAAAGTGTACTAAGATGATACAAACTGTTAAAACAATAAAGTCTTGCAAAAATACTCCTTTGCCATGTTGTTAATTTATTTATTTATTTATTTATTCTTTATTCTTGTTTTACATTTAACTTCACTCAAAGTCTTGGATACATGAGCAGTTTATATTTCAGCATCAATCTCTTAATTTGTATTTGAAATTCACTCTGAACATTTTTTAAATTCTCATAATCCATTCAAACATTCAGAGACAGATTATTAATCAAAGCTGGTATGTATGAGCAGCAGTATGCATGTAAAAAGCATATTTATTCTCTCTGAAAGATTCCAGTAAGGCACTGAAAAGGCTTTAGTCTCATAAGGCTGCACAGAATCATGGATTGGATTAGACTAATAATGCACATCACAATCCCACAATAGAAATTCTGTTGCCATGTTAGTATCCAACCCCGACACTGAAACAAGTTGCAATAATGTATATGTAGATAAATGATTCAAGCTAGTGCATATTTAGTTGAAATAGCCTCTATGCCAACCTCGCAAAGAGAAGTTTCACCAAAATTGACTGTTTTGACATTTTTATGCTAATTCAGAAACAGGATAACATTTGTGTTACAAATTCACACTCAAAAAGTAGACTTTTAAGAGTAAATGTCAGTCAGTTTTGGTGTAATTCCACTTTAAACAGGGATCCTCTGCACATCTGGTTGTGCAGCTCACAGCTTCTTGGCACAGTCGGGGCAGTGGATGTGATCTCCACTGATGACAAAGCGCTTGTTGGCCAGCGAGAGGGAGCACCTCTTGCAGTTGAAGCAATACTCATGCCAGGAGTATCCCTCGTAGTTCACCACGTTGGTGCCATGGCCGAACCCTGCGGAGACAGAGACAGAAGGACATCCGTCAGTCGGCAGCAGAAGACGGGTAATGATTCAGAAGCAACATCCAAGCTATTCTTCAAAACCTTCCTTTCACTTGGCCTAACATTCAGCACAGATTGGTCTTAAATTATGAAAACATTCAGATCTTAAATCTGAAATCAAAGCTTCTTTTTAAATATGTATATTGTATTTTTAATGTATATGTATATTTAAACAAGGAAGTTTGAATTCCAGTGTGTGGATACACTTTACTGTTTTGGGACAATTCAGAATTTTTAGTATGATGGTTGTCAGGGAACTAGGTAAGGTTTGTTAAAATGGGTTTCAAATATACTTTTACCTCAGTTCAGATTTTGTCAGCGTATAAAATAAACTTAAAAGAAGCAGGAAAAACAAAACAAATTGGTAACACTTTATCTTACAGGTCTGTCACATCTTAATAATTTCCTAGGAACTTTCTTGGAATTAATTTGGTACTAATTATTGGGAAAATAGAAGGTTTTTTGAAAGAAAAGCTCAATTTAAACCCAAATAAGAATCCATTTATTAGTCATTTATTATTGGAAGCTTTATGATCCTATATGTTAAATTGTTTGCTTGCCTGAAGACATTTCACATTTGTGCATGTACAGCTTTGCCCGCAGTGCATGGCCTAAAAATCTCTAGGTTATGCTAACAGTTAATCAGAATGAATTAATCAGAAGTCTACCAATTCTGTCAATTACATACTGTTGTTCTTTCCAAGAAACTTCTTGGAAATTATTAGTAAATTATTCCAAAAGTGTTACCAAAAGATCTACTTTTTCTGCTGTGGGACACTGAAACTGTTTCATGATGTATCATCTGTGGTAGTTGCAGCTCATCCTCCAAAATATGTCTTATGGTCGCAATGCATCATGGTCTATTGAGTCATTTGTAAGTGGATTATAATCTGTCAGAGCCCATTCTAATTCAGCAGTAAACATCAGAAGAAGAAAGGAAACCTCAAAATTATTTTAACAGTGTTTTCCATTAATGCCACCACACATCCTGTATACATCCAATACAATCCTGGTATGTGTTTGCAACAGAAGAACATGTGTTTATGCTGCCCTGACCTGTGATTGGGTTCTTGCATCCATGGCACTTCTTGGCCACATCAGTCTTGAAGCAGTCCACGCAGTAAACATTGTTCTCATGGGAAGTGAAGCGAGCTCCCGCCAGAGTTTTACGGCAGGTGTGGCACACGAAACACTCGGAGTGCCAGGGCTGGTCCTGGTAGCTGATCCCTCCAGAGGTGATGGGCTTAGAGGGACAGAAGAGCACTTTGATCATGATCTCAAACACTACAGGGCTGCAATATCATTCTGCTGAAATCATTGGGTAAAGTGGACTTTCATTTTGTATAGTCAGGACAATATACTGTAGATGATACATGAACTCTTCCGGGCTAGCAAACAGTAGCAAACCGAACCATGAAACATACACAGTGATACAATCAGTGCTTGTACCTGCTTGCAGTGGAAGCATTTCTTGGCAAACTTCTTGTCATGACAGGGAGCACAGTAGATGTCATCACCCTTGGTCAGGAAGCTCTGTGTGCGGATCGGCTGCTTGCATTCAAAGCAGGTGAAGCATTCCTCGTGCCACACTTTGTTCTTGTACTCCACGTTCTGGGATCCTAAAACACAAACATAATAAAATAAAATAAAACCATTTGAGCTGAGAGAATTGGGAATTTAGCCTCGTAACATTTCCCCTTTTGTTTCTTCCAAGGTAGTGTTTTTAAAATCATTTTATTCCACACTGTCTGACATTATCATATACATTTTGTATCAGCTCAGCAAGACTCCATGTTTTTAATGGTTGCACCTTTAGCACCAGATTTTGATTCAAATGTTGCTAAATCCTGATTGGCACATGGAAATATGTGACATCACATTTTGCCAAGTGAGCCTCACCCACTTCAAACCAGTAAGAAGAGCACAGATAAAAACATAAATACAGAAATGTCTCAAGTAAAACAACTAAACCAAAACCAAAACTTTGGCAGAAAACTGTGTGTTCATAGTGAGAAAGTATAATAACAAACCCACCTGGCATGACCACCTTGTAGCAGCCCTGGCAGCGGTTGCCATCCTCCCGGGAGCCACACTTGCCACACATTATCTTGCCATCATCCCGGGCGCTGAACGGCTCGCTAGCCAGCGGCTTGTAGCACTTGGCACAGCGGAAACAGTCCTCGTGCCAGTAGCGGTTCTTATGGTGCAGCTCCTGAACACAGAGAGGAGGCACGGGGGGGGGTGAGCAGAGGTGCCCTCACTAAATCCTCATGCAGACCTCATTAAAGTGGAGTTTGTTTACTCATCATGTGGACTGAGGCTCGGGGCCAGAATACAGAACAAGCCCATGTGGCAGGCATTAAAGTGGAGATGAAGTGAAGTGGGATGTGGTGAGCCATGAAGGAGTTAGGGGACTTAGATGGTGGAAATGCGATATAAAGTATTTAAGCCCTGTTTGTAGTAATGACACGTCTTTTTCACACATTTAACAGCCTGTGACTGAGTGGTGAGAGTATTTTGGGAGCAGAGGCCGCTGCTGGATGACAGACGAGTTGTATAACAGCTCGAGACTGAGAGCTTTCTGAAGAGATAAGACATGACTGAAGTGAACACACACACACACACACGGCCTTTCACTTACTCATCTTGTTATCTGTTTTTGCATTAAGCCCATAACATCCATAGTAGACATCTTAAAATTCAAGGTAGAAAAATTCACAGAAGACATTGTTGACATGTTGCAGCAGGAAAAGCACAAGTGTAATGAAATTGGGGACACTTGAATATAACAGAGCCATCGTTAATGTCATTAATAGCATCTGTGCTTTTCCTGCTATGACAAGTCAAAATGTCTGTTGAGGAAAAAGGCCTGAGCAGACCATAACTCTACTGATTTATTTATCGTTTTTGTCAAAGTCACAAGAGTTTCAGGTGTTAATAGTTAATCTATAAAACCTGAAGAAGGTCTCTTGCTCTCTGTTATTCTCTCTGTGTCACACAAAGACACGAATAGATGCATGTGCGTTTAATGTGACATTACAGTATTTATTCTAATGTTGTCCTTCTGTATTTCTGTGATTTCTAACAAAAGTTCAAGTTAACTGTAGTTGTTTCTAACATGACATTGCTGTCCAATGAAAACCACGTGTCTCCGAATTTGGTGACTTTTTTTTCTCAGATAAACCGAATGTGTTAATTGTTCCTTTATGGGTTCAGATAATTATCCTGCTTCTTAAACTAAACAAACAATTAATGTTATTAATTGTTACAATTAATGTTGCAGCTGGTAAAGGTGGGGCTAATTTTAATTACTTTATATATCTTATCTATACCTAATCTGTAGTATTACATCATATTTTATTTGTTGATAATATTTTGTATTAATAATCTGAATCTATAACTAAATTTATCAAATATATAGTGGAGTAAAAAGTACAAGTAGGCTGAAAAAGTAAATAAATGGAATTACTCAAGTACAAGTACCTCAAAATTGTACTTAAGTAGACTGCAGAACTTGAGTAAATGTACTTAGCCTCTGCTAAACAGAACAGAGTGGTCATTTTTGTTGTTTATTTTGATTCTTTGGTCACTCCCTCCTTTACTCATTCATTCTTTTTCTCTCACTCAGACACACTGTGTTTTCACCTTGGAGTCGGCACCAATGGGGCGCCTGCACTCTGCACAGGTGTTGGCGCAGAGCTTATCGAAGCACTTGGTGCACACGTGCTTTTCGTCCTTCTTCACATACTTCTTCCCATGCAGGTTGTCACGGCAGTAGTAGCAGTCGAAGCGCTCAGTCATGGTGGAGGTGAGATAACTCCTGGGACCTGTGGAAACACAAGCGACTGTCAGAGAGTGGACTTGAAGAGCTTCTATCCTCCCTACATGACTGGATGTTTCCTTTAGACACCAGATGGGGTCAGTGTTGCCTTTTCTAATATAGTTATATAACACTTGCAACACCATATAGTTGATTAAAATTGCTTTACTGCTTAGAGAAAAAAGAACAAAAAAAATAAGAAAATCAGAAGTTCAATATAAGAATAAGCATTTAATGAATGGAGTTTGGTGAACAGCCCAATGACACCCAAGGCACTTGATCTGACCTCTGTACCTTAATATGCAAAACAATTCTATGCAGATATTGGACAAAACAAGTATATTTTACGTGTTTTCCCTTTAATATTTGTAAGACAGAGTGAGGTGCAGCTCGAACAGCAGCATACCAAACTGATGAGAGAAGTGTGAGTGAGGCAAAAAAGCAGCCCACAGATGTCTGCTTGTTGTCTGCAGAATTTTTATCAAGCGCTCCCTGGAAAGCTTAGGTCATATTTTTAGACCGTCTGGCTCATTCCCGTCACCCCCCCACCCCACCCCACCTCGGAGACCTCCTCCCCTGAGTCCGACCCACACTCTCTCTTTTTGTCTGCATTTTGGCCGGGTCATTTTATTGGCTGTTAGTGTAAACACTCTAAACTGAGTTGCTTCTTCATTCACCAACATTCCTGTGCTCCCATCACAGGCGGCCTCCACTGGGAGTAGACTGAGTAGTTTCCTGGAACAGCTGTTGCGTAGGGTGAAGTGTGTGGACATATTATACTTTATCTACATCACTTTAAAGCTTCTCTCTCTCTCTCGCAGGATGTCAGGGAGAGCAGCTGAACAGTGTGAACTTGAGCGATTTATTCAGTGCGACAGATATCATTTTAAGTTATCATTTCAATAAAGTCAGTACAGCAGGAGCGATAGAGGAAACAATGGATGGAATGGCATTTTGTCCAAGTAACCATAGGAACAAGGAAAATATTTATGAAAGGGGACTACAGCTATTCAAGTGGGATGTGGTAAACAGCCGCGTGAAAGAGATGAGCCTCCCGGAGTGTGGTATGTGTGTGTGTGATGGATAGATAGGAGAGGGTTTAAAGGAAGGAAGCTATCTGCAGCTGTGCTCCAGGGATAAAGAGTGGACTGAGGACAGCCCCGACACACCCCACTCCGCCTACACCTCACCTCCTTGTAGCATTTCATGGATCTAAAAACAGGAAAAACCTACCCAGTCCAACACAGTCCTGTCAAGTCACACACACAATGCTCAGGTCTCATTACTGAGCCCATCCAGCCCAGAGATCTATTTTAGACATGCACCCTCTATTTAAAGTACGTTGACCTTCCAGACGGGACAAATTCAGAGGCATGCAGAGTGATGACTACTGGGACTATTATGCAGCTATTGTGGAGACGTGTCCAGTACTTTAATCCTTTGTTAGAAACAGTGTGACAGCTGCCCCCTGTCAAACAGGCGTGGTATGTACCGACGCTCAGCTGGAATATACCACTGTGGTCCCTTTGGGGAGCAAGAAAGGTCAACGTGAGACCAGTTTGAGAGGTGAGTCAGAGCGGTGTGAGATGATCAAAGACAGAGTGACCCAGACTGTATATCAGCCGAATCAACAGCTACAATGTCAAAATGTTCTTGAATAATGGCAGCGTGTTCTCTTAAAAGTAGGCCTACAAACAAAAATGAGGTAATTTCAACATAATCACATCTTACTATCATGGTGCTTTGGGGAAAAACAAATACAATAAAACAAAAATAAAGTGGAAGCAGACTGTTCTTTAGCCTTTCTACAACATGTGTCAAGAAATAAAAAATGAAAGAGAGCTCCAGATATTAGACCACAGATTTCTGCTACAAGATGATACCATCATACCATCAACTATAAATGTTCATTAGTCATTCATTTGACTGCAGAAAAAGGTTAAATCGTCCACGCCAGCCAAAATTATTCATACTGAGCATGAGTAAAAAAGCTTTGATTAATGGGCCCTCTATGATAAAATATTCAAATTCATGAGTTTGTTATAATGAACTTCATCTGAAAAATAACACAATGTGGTTTAGTTTTTATTTAAATCTGCATCAGTGTTTGCATTGTTGCTGTTTGGTAAAAAAAAACAAAAAAACAACACATATATCTTCAAATTTGGTGATTTTGCTTTTTAATTGATAAACGTAATGCTACGTGTTCCCTTATGGGCAGAGAAAAATCTTCTCAAACTAAATAAACCATTTAAAATTTAAATTGGAATATCTGAATGCATTGTCGCAAAGCTGAGAACAGGGCTGTTTTTCTAAGATCATAAAAAGTTTTGGAGATACATGGTTTTCACAGAACAGCAATATTATGTTAAAAACATTGTTTTTACAAATTCACTTTAAACTCAGGGCAAATCTTCCTGAGTTTTGAATGGAGGCATGCCAATAGCAGACAGGTTTTACATTTTGCACCTGGTTACTGGTAACATTCAATAACTTATTTAGGATGCTGTGTTGGCGCCAGCTTTTTTTGTTTTACCTGAGTGCTTGTAGAAAGCCATGTTTGGTTCCAGTCAGGAGGAAAAGAAGAAGGAGGAATAACAAAGACAATGCAGGTAGAGGAGGAGACGGTAGCATCCACAGAGGGTCAAACCCAGAGACCACAAGCCTCATTATGTTATGGAGGGCTGTATATACCCCTCTGTGACCCGCACACCCCCGCGACCCCATGTCCAAATCCAACCTTGGGCCCTCAGGTCCTTTTTAGGGTATGCATTAGAGAATAGAGCGGATGAGAGAGAGTATGATGCAGGGGGGATGGATTAGGTGATAGAGATTGGATTCCACTGCTGTAACATCAGAAGGTGAAAAAAAGAAAACACAGTGTGACGGTTTTGAATGATGGCTAACAGATACTCCCACTGCTGCGACATAAAATGTTTTGTTGGAGAGTTCAGAACATGTACAGATGACATGTTGGATCACTTAACATTGTAACTCAAAGGGATGACTCACAGGAGGAGCAAGCTGATATTACTGACTGAGCGGAGGAGAGACAAAGCGAGAATTTTATATAAGTATCTCTTCTTATATCTTTTTGTCTGTGTGTGTGTGTGTGTGTGTGTGTGTGTGTATGATGTATGTCACATTTTCCAGAAGTGGGTGTGGTATACTCAAAACTACACTGTGAACTGAGCCAGAGTAGAATATTTTACCACGGGAGAAAATAATTACTGTCAGTGATTCTTTGTCGTTCTTATTCCAAGAGAGAATATTTCATTTAAAGCTCCAGGAAACACCCAGTGCATTCCTGATGGAAAGGCAAAAAGACATCATGAATCCTCTCACCAATGTTCTAACAGTGAAAAAATGTCCTCATCCATAAATCCTCTATCTACTCAGACTGACAACAGCTAATGCTGCTGTGGAGGTTATAATAAACAACTTTTAAGCTGTGAGTTTAAAAATTCCAAAGTCAATATTATTTATTGCACTGAAATACTAATAATAACGGGAACCAGCTTCTTAAAATCCTACTAAAAAGCACAGGCATTTGTAATACGTGTGATTCAAACTCCAATAACATTCCAATGAGTCATTACAATTTCTGATCTACCACATATATGGTTAGGTTCTGGTTACATTAGGCAACTAAAACTACTTGGTTAAGGCTAGAGAAAGATCAAGGCCATGATTAATAGAAACTAGGCTTTGCATACCCAACCACCCACCCTAACCTACTCCTTACACCTGCAATAACTGATTTTTTTTGGCCTCTTGGGGGCAGCAGAAACAAGTTGTGAACATCCGTCCATCCATCCATTTTCTTCCGCTTATCCGGGGGCCGGGTCGCGGAGTTGTGAACATGACACTGACATATTATCACCCTTTTAAGTTGATATGATGAACTTGTTAGCAAACAGTTGCATATTTAAAAATCCAGCAGCTACAGAGCAATGTAAGCATTCATTTGGAGTCGTGTTTCTGGCCACCTGATGATTCTAAGTCTAATATTGACTCTCTTTTAGCTCTGTTTTTGGTCTCCACCAACTTCTGAGAGGGTAAAATCTGGCTCTTTAGCTGCTAAATGCTCCACTATGTTCACCAGCTAGTCTCTAACTGTGTCTGTCTACTTGTTAGGTGCTGAGCAGGTAGTGGTACAGTGGGTTTTTAGAGATTTTGAAAACAGCTGCCTGCTGTGACCGAAAACAATGCTATGAGAGCGGTGAGAGTGAACCAAAACAGCAACACAGCAAGTTGTGAAAACCAAAACAAAGAGCTGAAACAAGCTAAAAAGTTCTGCAGAGCTGCGGGAAACTACAGAGTCAGATAATAACTCGCTGTGGGTTCATCACTATGAGTGACGCCTTTCCCATTACTTGTAGTCATTTGAGCCATTGTTATTATGAAAAAAAAAACCTGTTTATAGCTATATAAATATTATTATTTCTATTACTGCCACTTGACAATCACGATAAAAAACATCATGACCTTCATTATCTATTCTGCAGATGTGGCTCCACAGATGGCACTTTACTCTGATTAGTTTGGGCCTTTAGAGTCAGATGAGCTTAAATAAGAAATATAGGACCATAATGAGAATGAGACAGGAAATAAATAAGTTAGTTAGACTCGTGATAAATTCACTAAGCTCAATTAGGAACCATAATACTTTTAAAAAGGGAAGACTCATCTATCTAACTATATTAAATAATCTTCTTCATGCAGTATATCAGACACAAAACAAATCAATGCAGTTAGCTTGTGTGTAAGTGTATTTGTGTGTGCTTGTGGGCTTGGTTGTATAGAGGGCAGCTGCTTGTAATTACAGATTTGATTTGGTCCATTACCACTGAGCACAGCATTACGTTTGTCCTTTTATAATCTGTCACCTGATTACTCTAAACCCACAAAGACTAATTAATGAGCAGGAAGGCGCCATGACTCCCGGGCTAAAAAAAAAACAACCTCCCCAGTAGACGATCTGCTCTGTGTTACATCAGGAAATCTGTTCTTCACACTCGCGTTAACATTTTGAATTGTTCTAAATGTTCAAATGTTTTCATCTCTAACCAGACACATCTGCCCTTGTCGATTCTTTCACATCTCTCAGTCTTCATCGTTCTTTTTAATCTACCAGTTGACAAATGGAGTAATGATGATGAGGATCCTACCTGTACTTCTTCCCAATATATTAGAGGTCCAATATTATTGGGCAGCAGCATTCAGCAAATACATAAACAGTGAATAATACAGAATAAAGTGCTTAAGGCAATTTAGAAACTCATAATCACAATTTCATTGTTAACAATTTGAGTTATCAAAGTGCTACTGGAACCTATGAAAGCATACTTAGCATTAGCATCATCTGAACACATGGAGGTTGTTGTTACATGTTATTGTATGTGCAGGTTGAAAACATTGTGTGCACAGTATATATCATAGGTTTGCAGGAATTTGTATCTTCTTGGTTTATGCCATAAACTGTATTTATATAAAGGGTCAGTGCTTTGGCCAGCATGTCATTTGTACATAACATAATATAGTTTGCCATCACTGTATTAGCCAAATACCAGGTGAAATGTGAGGTGACGCATACTGTATTACTCTACCAAACTGGCAGTATAAATATAATAAATATTAAATATCAAAATTGGGCAATTTGTCATTGCAGCCATTTATTTTCTCAAATATCGATAACAGAAAAAAATCTCTCATGCTGCATTCAAGTGTCATTCTATTTATCTGAAAAAAGAAAACGTAATTCCTGCTTTTACATTTGATATAAACAAACTACCAAAAGTCCAATGATGGAATCATGAAGTCCAGAAAAAGGGCGACATAGTGGAAAAAATACCCAACTGGAAAATATTTATTAAGTTTGCCATGACTACCTATTGTAACTAACATTTGTTTAATTACAAGTTGTTAATTTAGCTTTCTAAGCTGCAGGGCATGTTTGTTTCTTCCTGTTTTGCTGCTCTGACAACACTAACATAAAGTACATCTGGTTACCCACTGTCTACTGCATATTAACAGTCTCCTCTGGGGATGGTGTTAACTCTACCCAGTGACTGCTGGAATGCAGTGCCCACCTCCCCACCTGCCATCTTCCAAAGCCCCGCTTTCAATGGAGCAGAAATAACTCCTGATCATCTGGAACAATAAACAAAACTATAAATATATTTTTTCCAAATAAAAGAATCCTGGTTAAAGGTGTAGCTGGTGATGTGACTAATTTTCCATTTTTATATTTTGGAAAAAAAACAGCATAAAGGCTTTGAAATTGTCTTTGCTACTAATGGAAACAGACAGTAATATGCTCTCTCACATACAGTGTATGCTTTTGAAACTCATCCTATCGTGGGATGCAATGCATTTCATGTATTTTTTGGTAGGTGTTGCCTCTTGGCTACAAGCCCATCACCTCTCAAATCTCTAAATGCAAGATTTGGGGTTTGCCGGAACAGAGAAACAGGAAATCTGGCCTGTACTTCCTGAACAAATGAGAGGAAATTGCTCAGCGTGACTGGAACAAGAACCCACACTCTCTTCACTGTTACCAACAGCAACGAAAGCCTTGGCTCGTGTCTGAGAGCTCATCTCGCAACATGACCTCTAGCCCTGGACATCCATGTGTCTCAATAACCCTCCAAATCTGGTTAGTGGGCAGACAGACCAGCGACAGACTGAGCCACACTATCTCTGTCAGGGGAGCAATGACTCACCATGCACACACACAAAAAAACACAGTGTCAAGACAACAGGACAGACACACGCTCTCATTTGTCCACACACAGAGCTGTATTACAACACGGACATAAGGTCAGTGAGGGGCTGAAGAAATCTGGGTGTGGCTGCAAGACACAGACACATTGAGGTCAAATACGTGTGGACAAAAGGTCACGAGGGGAGCTCTATCAACACAGTAACGCTCCTATCCAACGGATATGGCTTCGAGTGTTGCTAACAAACACACACACACACATTCGCACACGCACTTTCAGATAAAGCCTTCGCTGTACGCTCAGCGAGCACTTCAGCTCTCATTGGTCTCACATGACTCAAGCCTCTAAACACAGAAAAAGTCAGTCCCTCTTGTTGATGTGCGGAACAATATTTTTCAGGGAAGAAGTAACCAAAACGTGCGCTTGACTACGGATTCAATATTTCAGAAAGGGTTAAATTCTTCATAGACAGTGCATGTCACTGTGTGTGACATGTGAGGCGTTTCTTCAGAATTGCATCACTCATCCCTCAGGGAGTCAAAGTGATACCAACTTACATTTTAAACACAGAAAGACACCTTTTGTTTTTTCTTTATTTTTTATTTTATTTTTTTATCTCATTGCCTTTATCCTCCCACTGTGAGCCAAGAGATGGAGCTTTGGCAGTTTTACCATAAAATAGAGGTAGCCAGTTTTTAAGCACACATAAAATCAGTGCTGGAAAGTAAAGAAGTACAATTACTCAAGTTCTGTAATTATCTTAACTGTTCTTATACTTTACTTGAGTATTTTAATTTTATGCTACGTTTTACTTAAATTTCCAGTGTGTTATTGATACTTTTACGTAAGTTAATGATCTGAGTACTTCTTCCACCACTGCATGAACACCCTGGCTTCGTCTCTTTTAAAAATCCAACCCTCTCAGTCTCTTCCGTTCTCTCTTATTGTGGCTCTTGCTCTCCTCATTTCTTTCCCACTTTCTTCATCTTTTACCCACAAAGTAATCGTGTGCGGTTTCAGCTGAGGCTTTTCTCTGGCTGAAGAAGAGGGGGAAAAGGGAGAGGACAAGCAGCCTCCCCTCAGCTTGCTCAGCCCACACAGACAAACAAGCAGCATTGCCTATTTAGGAGTAGTGCACCGGGCTGGTGGGAGCGCTGTTTCATGCGTTTCGTCAACTCAGTCATCTGCACTCAGGCACACCCTCTCTCTCTATCTGTCTCTGCTCCATTAGCAACATAAAAAGAAATGATGAAACTGTCTTCTCAACAATAGCATGTTTCTGCCTGAAAAACCTGCAGGCACCAAAGCTCCCCGTCGCCTTAGTGTGGCAAATGTCCTGCTGCTTGCTGGTCCGATGGAGAGGAGCCCTCACAGGCGCTGACGTACAACAGCTTCACTGAAGATTGATATGAACTAGAAAAATTGCATTTCCTGCAGAAAATGCGTGGGAAAGCTGAAAGCTGAAATTTATTTGCAAAACACTGCTGAAAATGCAGATATGTGAAAAAGTACGTTAAAGGCTGAAGGAGAAGTATTAGAAGTAGTAGAAACAGGCTGAACAAACTGATAGTAAAAATCCCCACAAAGACAGGAAAACCAGTTTGTATGTGTGTGGGAAATTTAACAAAGTGCCAACAGATTTAGTTTAATATGTGACGAGATCCCCAATAACTATTTTCGATTCCCAGTCAGGGCAAGGCCAGGGCTTGTTACGTCTTTTTTTTTCCTCCCCCATTCTCTCTCCATATTTAGAACTTCCGTTTAACTTAACCCTGTCGGCCGGTTTAGCGCAGCGGTTAACGCCGCTGACTTGGGCGCAGGAGACGAGGGTTCGATTCCAGGTGTGAGGGCCAGACTAGGGTTTGGTCACTACTAGCGATTGAAGAGGTACAACGCAAATGCTGCGGCAAGGGGTAGCCAGGATTAGGTGAGGGGGAGATATATCATTATCTTCCCACCCGAGGTTTATGGGTACCAAGCCCCACAACAACCTATAGGCTGAGATAAGACAATAAATAGACTAAGTGAAGTGAAGTACTCTCTGACGTCCTAGAGTGATGCATATCTAAATCCAACAGGGTGAGAAAAAGAAAAGACAGTAGTTAGCTGCTAACCGCTGGGCCGATCTCTTTTTTCATTGTACCTGCAATGGAGGAACAAGTATTGAAAGTAATATTCAATATTACAGGCTAAAACTGTAATACACCAAGTAATATAACAACACTGAATAATTAGACTAAGTGAAGTAAGATCTGAAAGTCTATGCTGATGTGAATAATAGCTTGTAGTTAGTGTGGTGTGGGAGCCAGGACAACATTTACGGGGAGATATCATTCCCCACCTGAGGTTTTGGGTACCAAGCCCCAATAACAACAAACAGGACTAAGCTAGCTAAAAAGGGCTACTAAGTACCCTCTGACGTCCACTAGAAGTGATATGAATGAGAATGACAACTAGGCATGATGATAAGGGAAGGAGATGGTTACCATAATTTTTTTTATTGGTGTATGCATGTACAGTATGTACATTTCCAAAGAAAAACATAAACTGTAATATTATAGATAAATAGTCACTTGTAAACCTTCAGACAACAGAAATGTACACTCACCTACACTTGGTGAGTGTAGGGATCAAGCTGTATGTAGTTCACAGAACACACTGATATAGAAAATAGAATTGTAGTACTAGAAGCTGATGCAGATAGTGAACAAGTTAGTGCTTTAACTTCAACTATTAGCAGAGGAGACAAAATATCAGTCAGTGAGAGTCAGTTGAAGGGATTTTCTGATGCTTGGAGGCAGACAGTTCAAAAACTGTATGTCCTGTGGCTTAAATAGTTACATGATCTGAACCAGGACAAGTATTGTGTGAAATTTTGTATGAAGAGTGAAAACTGTGGAAAGGAGAGCAAGTTTAACAGAAATTTTTAAGACGGTTCCACTCTAGGCGATGATGTCACTCACTCTACATTCCATCACATACACACTCACTAAAGAAAGAAAGAACGGTCTTTTCAAGTTGAAAGTGGAGAGAAGTACAAAGTTTTTATGGGGTTTTGAAGGATGGTGAAGTCATACTGGAGCCACAAGGAGGTCCAGTGTTCCAGAAAAAGGGCTGTAATCTCCAAAGTCTCTTTAATGACATCATGCATTTGGTTTGGCAGCTGCCCAAACCAGAAGGGAGGAGACGGTAAGCTGATGTATGTTTTAACAGTTTCACGCCACACATGATACCTTTGGGCTCTGCTGCTCATTATACAGATGCCCGCGGTACGATATTCTCACGCCTTTTGATCTAAAAGGTAAGTAGCTATAGATCTGATGCATATAGTCCTGCAGCTATTATCACCTGTTAGTACTGGAGTGCATTACATAGTACATTCAGGCATTACAGTATGTATGAGGGATGGGTTGTCACAGTTCAACACAAGACTTCTACTAACAGTGTCCTCAAGAAGGACCGCAGAGTTTAATCATCACCTCCCTGACACAGTGTCAACAAAACCGAACATTATAATCTCCATTTGTAGGTCCTTTTATTGCAGGGCTATTGCACTGGGCTACATTACATATTGTAGTATGATACTGTGCCTACCTCCTGCAGGTATACAGACAATTTTCCTTGACAGTGTTTTCACTTTTTTCCGCCTTTTTTGTTCTTGCGCTCTTTGATCATAATGGATGAATTATCAGTGGTGGAAGAAGTATTCAGATCCTTTACTTAGGTAACAATAGCAATACGACACTGTGAAAAGACTTCAGTCAGGTAAAAGTCCTACATACAAAACGTATATTTATATATCTATATATTATTGGGTCATAATTATTGATGCATTAACATGTAAGCATTGCTTTAATGTTGTAGCTGGGTTAGGTGCTAGTCTTAACTGCTTTATATACTTTTGCGTGGTTTTGGAGTATCATATTTTACAAAATAATCATAGTTTTGTTTGTAAAATCCTAATATGCTAACTCGCAATATAGCTGTGAATAGGGCAAAAAGTACAATATTTCTCTGAAATGTAGTGGAGTAGAAGTATAAAGCAGTATAAAATGGAAATACTCAATTAAGTACCTCAAAATTGTACTTAAGTACAGTACTTGAGTTAATGTCTTTTTGTCTTTAGAAGGAAATCACTGGGAATAGGACTCTTATGGGGCTTATGTGGATAAAAAAATAAAAAAATTCAAAACTTAACTTACTCCAAACATGAACATATAGGATGGAAGTATAGACATATAGGCAGATAGGTAGTCCACAAGACGTGCGATTGCAGTGCCAAACAAAGCGCATCACCTGTTGCGCAGCGCTACACCAAACTGGTCGGGCAGACTAAAAGACTAAAATACATTTGTCGCACATTTCAGTATTTTTCAGTAAGGACCTTCTGTGTAACTGAGCATGTAACCGACTCTAATTATGTCGGAAACCTCCATCCGATAATATCTGCAGTTACGCATTTGACATAACTGTACCTAAATGGACCAAATAACAGCCTTGTGGTAAACTTCTTCTATCGCGCTCCCTCTTTAATATCACCTGATGTGAAGTGAGCTGCTGCCTGATACTGTGAGTTAAACACAGCTGTGGTGTTGGACTCACCTCTCCAAAGCGAACAGATGAGCGTCTCTCACTCGACACCAGCAGTGTGTCCGGTGGGTTTGGCTGAGAGGTAAAATCTGCGGCGGCGTGCACGCAGCCTTAAAAGACAGAGGGAGCAGAGAGAGAGAGAGAGAAAATAACACACAACTGCAGGACATGAGCCAAAACCTCTGTAAGCTTTCATAAACAATGACCTCAACCAGGAATTTACAAGCTCTCTTAGTAAAGTTCTCATTGGCGCTGCACTCCAAGCAAACGGGATAATGCAGAAAAGAAAGTCATAACTTTTCTGCATCAAGGGCCACTGACTCTTAACTATTACATGTTTGTGTTAGAGGCAGGTCTGTTGTGGTCTCCGCTTATGATATGAATTATCCTCCTCACAGCGTTTGAATATTTCTGCTGTTTACAAAAGATAGACTGACTTGTTGAGTTGACACACTTTTGTGCGACTTCTCTCTCGGCCTCGCTCGTCTCCTTCTTTGGTAATGAAAAGAGGAATTGCATCAAGATGACTCATTCTTAACCCAAAGTGAATACATGCAGCGTGTAAACTTAACCCACAAAGTTAATTCATTACGTTTACAAATGGATGATGAAAAGCCCCAAAGGTGTTCCTGTGACATAACACAGATGCCAGCTTTTATATCAACGGTGTCATTGAGACTTAACACACTTAACAATTTGCATCACCGTTACATCCAAAGTGCGTCCATCCGCAGAGATAAACATCCAACTCAACGCCCAAGACAGAGGTGAGAGTGAGGATGCATTTGTTTGTACAGTCAAGATGAAGATAGAAAGCTCATGTCTGCTGTTTGTTACTCAAAATATGATCTGCAGCTCCATTTTCCTGCAACAACATGCTCTTACAATAAATGTCTTCTTCTCAACCATGTATATCTATTTACAAATAAGCTCCCAATTAACCCATTACTGTACATGACAGCGCAATTAACAAACATCATCAAGGACCGTTGTTCCATTCGATCAGTGTTGATGAGAGCCACATGTTCGGTCTGTGCAGTGTCTGTCTGTCATGAACATCTGGCTGGAGATGTTTCACTGTGCATATCTGCAAGAGGTTATCTCGGGTTATCATCGTATGAAACACTAAACAAACAAGAATCCAGTATTTACTGGATGAAGTCCAATGCGACAGAAAGTGCGCAACAAAAAATCTGTTCTTGTAATAGAAGTGTCATCTTTCTTATAATAATCCACTGGACTGAGAGACTTTTTGCTTGATTTAATACCATTATACAGTTTGAGTTTTGAAAATAAGAAAATCTCAGTACATGGTGGAATAATCATTGAGCAATTTCATGATCAACAACATCAACAACTGTGTAGAGTGAGTGGAAATAAAGAGGTTTAAAGACAGACAGTCTGCTCAAGCTGAAGCTAAGTGGCCCTTTAAAACGACCATTTCCTCCCTGGACTGTAACTCCGCTATACAGACATTCTTGAGCAGATTGGAGGGAGTTGTGCCCATATTAGGAACATGTTACCTGATATCTGGCACAAATCGTGCCTGGGAGAATAAAATGGCATCAGTCTTGGCTGTGGAGGGCGAGTCTTTCATATTAACACTCTGCCCCTTTATCTTGGATAGACGAGTGAAATTTGTCATATCAAGTGTTTTCAGGGGAGTGGAAAGATTATTGTTTGGGTTATTTTGGTTCATTTAATCATTCAGCGAAAAGTGACAGCGGATCAACTCATGATGATTTGTAAGCTTGGTGTTTGATCACATTGGGAGAACAAGATGTAAATATTAGATGAGAAGATGAGCGTGGTGCATATTTCACATGGTGCCTCAGAATTCAACTTATTTTAAATTAAAGTATTCAATAAATATAGCATGAGGGATCTTTTAGCCCTCACATCACACACAAGAGAAGGTTTGACACATCAGAACAGAAAACATTATCGCAGTTAACCTACAACAAGGAATAATCCACGTACACTTATTACACATGTTTAGACCGTTATTGGACTGGAAAAAATGTTGTTTTTCTTTCTTGGATTGTTTCTATTGAACTTTTAGAGGGCTGAAGAGAGGAACTATCCAGTCTTCCATAAGAAAAAAAGCAAAGAGAAAAGTCTGGAAAATAAATTATTTTTTAGAGCAAAACATGTTTTTTGTAACTCCTTTCCTGCTGATCATCTCACAAGCTTTCATGTTTATCTTTTAAACCCTTTGGTGGGCTCTGTACCCCCACTGGTGGGAACCACTGCACCCCAAATGTTTGAGGTTAACCCTGCTTTAGACCTGGACCAGCAAAGCCCCTGCCTAGAGTTGACTTTGTCCCTCTGTAATATTTGATGATCCTGAACAGCTTGTAGGGTTGGGCTACCTGCCATATTTCAAAGCTGTGAATATTATAAACCTGTTCTCATCATGATGTGAAAATCCCTTCTTAGATTTATGCAACTCAAATAAAAATCACTTTAGGCACTAATCTCCTTTCATATTTCTTGTGGGCGGGATGATCTCTGGAGCTCGACAGCTACGTTCTTACACAACCCAGACAGCCAGTAAAACAGGAAATAAGGTAAATGAGGAGGCCATTACAGCGAGGGCTTTAATCAAAAGCACAGGCTTCTGTTTATTGACCGTTGCACGCACATGAACAGGTGAGAGCATATTTACACAGATGTAAACAGTCAGTACCTGCAACACAGAGGAAGAGAAAGAGAACACAGTGCCTCCCTTTCTGTCGTGCACACACACACACACACACACACACACACACACACATCTATGCACACTTGCAGGCACATGTACACACACACACACACAGACGGAGGATTTGCAGTATAAAGATAGAGTGGACTGTCTGAAAACACAAAGCACAGCAGGCCTCTTTGGTCAGCTACTTCAGACAAGATTTCCAATGATCAAAGCCACAAGTCACCATTCAGAGAACAGAGAGAGGAACACATACTGGCAGAGGAGTAGGCAAACACCAAAATCTGTATCAGTTTTTGCAGATTTCCCATCATTTGATGTGTCAGTTGAAGAACAGTGGCACACAATTCTGCTTTTTCAAAAAAAAATTTCCCAGCGGAAGATGAATGATTCATGCTCTGTAGATGTCATGGCAACAGCATTCAGACAGACAGACACACAAAGTACCTGAATGGTAAAGTGATAAGATGGAACAACAGTATGAAAGGACTTTTAACCATCTCAACTGCGGCTGACATGTGGAATTCATTCTTTACGAAGTAACATCAATGAACCAACTTAACTTTTACTGAAAGTCAATTCAAGAGTCATTAAGCGGACGTGAATTTGCTCATTTTTCCACAACCCTCTGAAACATACGGTAAATAATATAAAAGCAGCTGTTAAATCAAACAAACATCATAGCAAAAAAAATGAAACATTCTCAATGGAGTGCAAATTATTATTATTTTTTTTACTTCATTGTTTCCCTTCTACTAAATAAAATTCAACGACACAAATGAAAAGCATAAAAACGGTGGAAAGAATAAATCATTTCCTGGACAATGTGGTGTCAAGAGGCATGTCTGATTAAAAAAATGTGAACACTTTCAATTCGTGAAAGTTCCTGCACAGCAGAAGATAACTGTGGAAGGAAAAGTGATATCTTAAAAGCCTGCTCTTCCTTCCACCTCTGTATCATCCCCAACACACGAACACAGGCCTAACTAACAAAACCGTTGCGTTCAACTAAGTCACCATGTTGTGAGTGTTTTCTGGCTTCTGTCCACATCAACAAAGCGTTGCCACGGTGACACCCTGTCAACACTTCCTGTTAAACCCCCAACAGCTGCTGTACTCTGCACACAAAGATCACTAAACCTTCCGTTCTTCTTGTACACCCACACTGAAATAAGAATACAAGTTAAATGTAACACATCCACTCATGAGTACCCTTCTAATATTTTGTACTATTAGAAGTTATGACTTTACGCATCTTAATGCTGTCACACTCTTAAGCATCAAACCATTAAACCTCAAGAACCCTATTGCATACAGCAGAGGAAAACATCCAGCATATAAACAACTACTGTTGTTCTATTCTGGCAATGCTCATATTGATGAACTGCCACAGTACAAACGTAAATAATATCTTCTCATATCTGGGATGGATTGATGAGAATAATCATCAGGTGGCCTTTCCCGTCTTATTCACTGATTTTATGGACCTCACTGTATAAAATATAGAGCTGCAACAATTAGTCGATTAATTAATTAATGAATCGACAAAAAATGTAACCATTTTTAAATCAATTAAATGTAAATATTTGCTGTTTCTTTAGTCTTCCATGGTTATAAAGTGAAAATCTTTGGGTTTTCAACTCTTGATCAGACAAAACAAGATGTTTAAATATGTCAACTTAAGCTCTGGGAAATTGTGATGGGCATTTTTCACTACTGTCGGACACTTTATGGACTAAACTATTAATCAATTATACCAAAAGATTTTTTAAACAATAATGAAAATAATCATTGGTTGCAGCTCTAATAAAATCAGATAGAGAGACAATCAGTTCTCTGACTTGCCAAAATTATACTCACAAACTCACTCGTGTGTTTACCAATAACATGGTACTAAGTTCCTTTAGTGTCAGATTCATGTATCTATAGGAGTTCTTCAGGTTCACTTAGTGAGAAAAATTGATCAAAAGTCTCAACATCAATGCATGATTGTAATAGAAAATGTAGCACAAAGCTAAATGTGTATGACAAATATGATTCTGTTGCAAAAATAATACAAAACACTTTAAGGTCGTCTGCATTCGAATTTCACAAAATGTCAAAATGCAGCAGGACAGAAATGGCACTAAGCTTTCTCCGTTAAAACTCCTTTGGATCTCGTTTTCAGAACAACAGCCCTTCGTTCTGCTGTGAGCGACATCAGCTTCTAAAATAAGGTGTAAAGTCCCTCTCTATGTCACAGTCAACGGTCAATGGGAGAGATCCACAACTTTCACTGCCAGGTTACGCTGCATCAGTGGCATCACATTGTTACACACTATTTACAGGCGAATAGCACAAACTGACAGCCCAAACACCCACGGAGTATATTGCTACCTTATGGACAGAGGTGTCTGTTTACTTTTTTGTATTTTTTTCTCTTTTTTACAAAGGAAAACTACAACTGCCCAACGTGAACTGGCTCTGCTTCCCAGAGCGGATCCAGTATGGGTTGCCAGGCTTAAAACTACAATTCCCAGGCACTTGATTGTAACCAAATGTACAGCAAAGTTGTCCACTGGGTCAGCATGCCTCTGATGCACAGAGAGAAGGCAGCAACATTCAAGGTCAGACCCAAAACACAAAAGCCCCCGACCTCCCATACAAAGAAAACAACGAGCATCCTCAGCATGCATATCAAAGTTATAATACTCTTGTGATATACTGTACATCGACAAATTAGCTAGTGGTTGGTACTTGCATTTACACACTAACACATGCTGCTAGACCTCTGTGCAATGCTACAGTAAGGTGACTGACACACTACTTTAAGCCGAACTAAGAGAAACTGACTTTTAGTTGAATGCCAAAAAACCCTGCAAATAAATAAGACTATATTACAATTGTGGCAGATGCCAAAAAGGTGAGGAAACAAGCAGAACGAGAATGAGGTAGAGACAGTGATTTGCCGCTAGAGGAAGTGAGAAAATGGAACAAAGAGGAAATGTGTGGAGAAAAAAAAGTAATGAGGCAAGGTGCGAGAGCAAAAAGTGGAAGAGGGAAAGAAGGAATGTTAGGTACTGGTCGATTGCTCGATGGCTCGGGTCAGTGTGAGTTGGACGGTTGTCTGGGTCGCCGTTGAAAGACCGTCTTCACATCCGCATGCGGTGGTGGGGGTCTGTAAAGGGCGGCTCTGAGTCATCCATAGGCAGCACCAGGCGTGTGCCCCTCATCACCAGCTCATGATCTCCATACGTCAACTCTCTGTCCAAGTCATCAAAGGTGGCAGAGCCAGCAAAGGCTGGACCGCCGCTAGTGTGGGCGCCGGTGGCATCTGTGCTGACGGTGATGTCGCCATACGTCAGGTTCATATCACCGTCTGTCAGGATGAGGTCAGAGTCGTCATCCTTCAGCTGGCACTCATTCTGGTGAGAGGGAAGAGGAAAGATGTCAAGAGACTTGTGACCACTGAATAAAGCACACTTTAGAGCAGTTAAATACTGTAACCCAGTAAAACAAAAGTTTCAAACTGAACCTCATGATTCGTCAAAATAAATCTTTTTCAAAACAGGATAAAAACATCACAAACATAATTCAGCCAGAAATAGCTCCTGCATGAGCCAGTGTCTGACCTCATAGGCCTGAGGGCTGGTGAGGAAGCGGGCGAGGGGGCCGCAGCAGGGAGGCAGCGTGGTGGTGAGAGGGGGCCCGCTGTGAGTCAGGATGGGCTTCAGGTAGCTGGAGAGGGGGCTCGAGTCAAGAACATGATAACATAGAGAACAAGAACTAAGAGAGAGTGATTAGACACAACAAACAGAAATACTCTTGTAAAGTGTGATTGATGAATGCTAACTAAGTGTATTAAAAAAGTTTGGCTTTCTTGTTGAAGTCCAAAGGGCTAAAAGATGAAAATTAAATTAATGAATTTAGGTCATTTACTTTAAATACATTAAACTTAATGATGCTATACAGCCAATAAAAGAGATAATTTGTCTTCAGGTCTACTCATGGTGCTCCCTCTGCTGTCAGACACTGTAAAATACAGTGGTCACTCACGCACTGTATTAGCAGATTTTAATACTCACCCAGGTTTTGAATTCTATTCTTGTTTTTATGGTATTTTGTGAGAGTGTGTTGATCTGCTGTTTAGGTTATATTTTGTTGTATTGCATTTTTTGTGGAGTTTTATTTTGTTTGAATTTCTTTAAGTTTCTGTGTCAGAGGTGCAGCATTCTTTAGAGGCTGACCATCTATGTGTCTATCTCTCATAATATTTGTTACAAAAATGACAAGTTAAGTTGTTTTTTCTTCTTGACCTTTATGACATTGATAAGAACGAATCATTCGTGGCCAAAGGATACTTGTGGTCGAAGTTGTACCAAATTCTGAAAAGCCAGGCACTTTCTTGTTTGGTGCTTCTTCTCTCTGAGCCTTCAGCGATACTCATCTGTATCAAACAGAAAATGTTGTTTAGGTGTTTTCTTCTTTATTACAGTAATAAGTTTTTCACAAGGGCCACACTTACTGAGTTATCTTGATCAGAGTCCACTCCCACTCTGTTAAAGGAAGAGAAAAAAAAGATGTAGATAAGCTGCAGTTATAAATGGTCTGAGCAGAACAGTGTTGTGAAGCGTGTTTCCCCCGTTTAGCAAGTTCCTGAACAGCAAGCTTCCTTTGAAAGGTGGACATACAGTATATAAACAGCCTCAAGCATTCACCAGAGCAGGGCCAAAGGATATAATTGAATGAGTTTTAACCTGATACAAGAACCAGATGAGTTAAACATGGGGGCCATAAAGTCCGGACAATCAGAAAAAAATCATTAGAAAAAGTAAATTTTCTACATTTTCTCTGACGTGTCAAACACCTCCAGTGTTGAAACAAATGCTAACTGCAAATCCAGTTTGACCCAGGTAGGGGTGGATTTGACAGGTGAAGGAGAGGCATACCGGATGCGCTGGCAGGACAGCATCTGGGTGGTGCCACCCCCACAAATCCAAACGGTAAAGAAGACCACGAGCAGAGTGGTGGAAAACATCATCTGACGGGCGTATGTCGCCGTGTCCCTGATGGACAGGGCAAAGGTCATCGCACCTCGCAGTCCTGAAGAGCACAGCAAGAATGCAAGTTTCTATGTAGGACAAATCAGGTGATCTCTGTTTACAAGCCTGTGCTAGTTATCTTTTAATCTACTCACAGTGGGTTGCAAGAAACTAGAAAATGTTCCAGTGCATCCACACAGTGCAGAGGCCTAAAAGCCAAAGTCTTATTCTTTAGTTGTCACAATATGCACTATAAACATCTTCTTCAATCTGTATACCACTAACCCGCAAACATCATCATGTGCTGGAAGTTGGATCTGATCTTGTTGCGTCGTCCCAGATTAAGAAGGAATGAGAGAGGGTAGATGTTAGCAGCTCTGCCCAGGAACACTGCCAGCTGGGATGGGACACAGTTAAGGAGAGGACAACAAAACAGAGAGCTAGTGAAGTGTCCTCACTTCTTTATGCTTAATTGTAATACTGTGGGAACTTTTTTTGTGTGCGGCAAAATTAGTGGCAGTTCCATAATCCCATGCCGATACTAACATGCGAGTGAAAACAGCCACCGCTGTGATC
Source organism: Maccullochella peelii (assembly GCA_002120245.1). Taxonomy (NCBI): domain Eukaryota; kingdom Metazoa; phylum Chordata; class Actinopteri; order Centrarchiformes; family Percichthyidae; genus Maccullochella; species Maccullochella peelii. Next base: position 102,581 of record LKNJ01000540.1, read on the forward strand.
AAGCAGACGCTTTGTGTGTACCAGGTGGTTTCATGTGCAAAAGATACAAAAGCTCCAACGATGAACATGGGATTAAAGACATGGCTCTGGAAGGTGAACAGGGTCAGGCCCATGTAGGAGAAAATGAAGTTCTCTGCCAGGAAATTTAGCAGTTCAAACAGCTGCAACACAAGAAGAAAAACAACATGAACTGCTTTAGATAACAGCAGCTTCAGTGGATGTACAGCTTAACGGAAAAAGAGAAGAAAATGTTAAACACAGTTGCTACATTATATTTGAAAGGAAAAAGATTTGAAAGCAGAAAAAAATGTTTTTAGCTTTGGATTCTCTTTTCGTTAATTATGCGCTTGTCTTTCATCCAAACCTTTCACCAATCAAATTTTGATTCCCCACTTGATTCAAAAATGTTCGGCCCTGTTACATTGTGTGTGGAGTGAAGAAGAGAGTAGGAGTTCAACGTAACATGTGAATTACAGATTTAACACATCAGTTGTTGATCGGTGAAGGTGGCTGAATGCGTTGCTGAGCCACAACATCAAACAATAAGTATCAACATACTGTTTTTTTGCTTTAGCTGTTTGACTAGATACACTTGTGCACCAACACAACTCAAAAAAGAACAGATTGAGCAGTGGTGTGTTTGTAGTCCAGGTCTGACCTGCTTGGTCCTATCCTGGGACTCAGGAGACAGGTTGTTGAAGGTGTAGTGGGCCTGAGTGATTCCACAGAACAGCACTGCGACCACACCTGCAACACACCAGGGGGGACAAGGATACAGGAACAGAAGAGTTCATCAAAGATCAATAAACACGGATTATTAACAGTAACATAAAGTTACATTTTTGATCCTCAAAGGAAACTTATTTTGTGCCTTCTCCAAGCGATTTACTGTCTTTCTCAGGGACACTTCTGCCGGACCCTCCTGCTGCAGCACAGTCTCTGTAATCACTAAACTGAATTTTAGCAATCCCTTTATCTGATCCTTTCAACTAAACTAAATTACAGTATACCATCATTGCTGTTTTAGTGCTATGTTGTGTGTGTGTGTGTGTGTGTGTTACCTGTGAAGCCACAGGCCTCTGCCAGCAGGAATGTGCTCCATGACATGAGGAAGAACAGTGCCGTCTCCAGCAGCTGGAAATCTCTCAGCTTAGTGAACTTAGTCACGTACGGACAACGGTCAAAGAGTTTAACAAGACACTCAGACATTGCACAATGAATTCATATTCAAATTTGATCTATTATTCAGCCATAACATTTAAAGAAAAGTTGTTTTCTGGAAACAGGAGAATAAAAAAAAACAACTGTCATTTCATTTGTTTCCAAAGCAAAGTGATGTGTTTCAAGGATGGTCTTGAATTGACTCACAGCTTCTAATTGTCCCTGTCACCTGTTTCAAGTGGATTCTTCAAACAAGAAAAATATATTCTAAAGTTCCATTATCTACTCATTTTACCTTGCTTTTTTGTGTGTGCAAAAAACAAGGTTGTACCACTCAGTATCAATTAAATTGCTATTGAGTAAATAATTAAGTTTTAATTTAATTTACATTTAACTTTTCTTATGCTTTGTAAACATGCTCCAATGGATGGATTTTACATTTTATTCAGTCTCATAAGGAAAGTTTTAGAAATAGTTTTTTTTTTTTTTTTTTTTTTTTTTAAAGATATAAATAAATAATTAAATGACAGAAAAGATATGAGAGCAGTGACAACTCCGGTGGCCACTCCCAGGGCAAAGGAGCCGCTGAAAACTCCGAGGAAAACCCCAAAAGACTTGAGCATCGCCATGACCTCAAAGGTGTGACTGTTGTCTCCTTCTGGCTGATACGCTACTATAGACCTGATATAAGACAAAATACAACCAGTTAATGGCAACTATGTATGCACCGAGTACAGAGAGTGTAAATCATAGAGTTACACATAAACTTTAACAACTTAAGCTAAAGTTAAAGACTGCATACAGAACATTTTTGTCAATAACTGCATATTTAACCACTATACTAGGTCTCTTGATAGTATAGTACAGTATAGTAGGCACTTTTTAAAAATCATTTCAGGTGCGCCTCCATTGCTAAAGAGTAGTCTTTCACAGCAAAAACTCACTCATGTAAACTGGGGGACTTACGATAAAGAGAAAAGCAGAGTAATGTAGAGGTCAAAGAGTTGGAACAAAAGAGTCTCAGACTTTATTTGGATAGTTCAGTGTAAATACCCAACTTATGACGTAGTGGATTTCTTAAAAGTCTACTGAGGAGATATTGCTCTGTGAAAGTAAGTACAGATACGTAATGTATCCTCTAGACTGCAAATATATGCAGGTAAGTTTCCACTGAGGTCAAGATTTCCCTTGCAAGGGACACATGTAGCGGAAGAGATGTTGGAACAATAGATAATAGAAAATATTAAATGTTGTGGTGGAGTTTTGGTTTACTTTACTGCTGTTATTGTAATAAGCAGCAATGACAATGACACCAAACAGTGGACGAAGGGGAAAACCATGTTCCGCCTGCAGAGAAAGAAAACGAGACAGAGCTTTTATCCTTCCTCTAAGAGAATTTGGTCCAAATAAAGACAAATGCGATGAAAATGTTTTCAGTGTGACAAAGGCAGTAACACAACAAACTCTCTGTGTCACTGCTGCCGTGCACTGCACTGTGTTTTCATGAGAGAAGATGAAAATAGTCACTTTATACATCAACTTTGTGTCATCTGGCAGTTGATCAACACTGACCTGTCCCAATAAAGTCGTACTTGAAAGAACAGGACCACATTTCTCATCAAACTTGGGTCAAATAGCTTTTGAAAATAATTTTCTTGCTTTTAAACTGGAGTCTGGGATGAGATGGATTTTATCGCAGAAGAATTGTTTAAAATTTAGCAGGGTAGAGAAAGCAATTATAAAAATAATTTTTCAAATATTTTGCTCAGGTACTTTTGCGATAAAAAGTAATGGAAGTGATATATTCACAGCCCCCACACTGACAAAACAAATCACCAGGCATTTTGTCTATAAGCATTCCTGGCACGCTGCCCTCTCCTTGGCTTTTGTATATATGGCACCGTCAAAGATTATAAGAATGTGTTCTGACTCACGACTTCAAAAAATGCAAAAATAGATGAATAAATAATGAAATGTTCGGCATCTCTAGCAATTAAGCCAGAGTGGAACAACAAATGGCTGGTGATTTGTTGTGTTCGACCCAAGGCACCGCAAAGGCACACAAAGCCATGCTCTACTTAGTACACCCATTCAATGGCCAGGTCAGAGTCTCTCTGCAGGGACCGGCCCCTCCACTGTGCCTGCTATTACAATTTACAATTCTGTGGAAATAATTACAGTCCCATGTGGAGGAGAAGAAAGACTGAGTGTTAGCTTAGGGACCGGTAATGACAATGGCTGATATTAGGTTAGTTAAAAGCTCACTGGCCTATCGATACAAAATGCACTTTTGCCATTTCTCTCAATAAACCTGTAACTTAGCAGCTGTGTGCACATTCAAGACAGTTTAGATAGATGCAGACTCATGGTTTGAGTGTCAAGAAGACAGACGACTTACGAGGACAGAACCACGGCCACTGCGTCGTTGAGCACACTCTCTCCAAACAGCAGAGCATACAGATCCACGTCTACCTGCAGCTCGTTGAAGATAGCCAGGACCGTCACTGTGAACAGAGACAAACACACTAAATCCCTCTGGGATTCCTCCATGATGGAGCTGACCCAAATAATGATACGTATCACTGAGCAACATGGAAGCAGGTATCAAGAGCTGTGTTTCAATCCTATACTATAAACCTGGGGTTCTCAACCTTTTGTAACAAAAGGCCCACTTCTGATTGTTAAAACATTTCCGAGGACCACCTTCTCAAATAAATGAGAAAAACACCCAACACATCCCAGGTGCTTTGTGTTTAAGAGTCTCTGGAGCTTTGATGGTTTTAGCGCCTCATTTGACAGAATTTCACCACATTCAACACACTGTGCTTTGCACTGCCTGCCATTATGATTCCAAATGTATATTTCATATTCCTCACCACACGTTTTGGAGCTTTTACTGGTGCAGGGTTGTTTCCCACATCACTTTTCTTGTTTAAAAAACTGATCCATTTTGTGCCACTGCATCCGAGGGAACGTTAGTTAGCTAAAAGTGGCAAAATATGTTTGCCTCTTCCTGATTGGCTGGTGATACTCAAACATAACTTGTCATTGAAATTATGTATTTAAATTTTACGTTTTTTATTCATGTGAATTCTTGAGCACATTTAGATATAAAAATAACCAGCTTTGGAAATCACCCCCCCAAAAAAAACAACATTTCAATCTAACCATTTGGCGTCCTCTGCTGCCCACTAGATGGTGCTCTGAGGCCCACCATTGGGCCACAGCCCACTGGTTGAGAATGGCTCCTATATACTAATACTGTAAAGTATATGTTAATGATTAACATATACTTTACTGTTTTGTAGAAATAGGAAATAATACAAAATTTGCACTGAATGCAAATTGACAAACTGCAATTTTGGAATTTTAAATGAAAATGTTTCTCCTAAATGGCGTGTTGGGGCCATTGTAGGTAAAAAAAAAATTTTTTTTTAAAAAGTACAAAAATGACAGAGGAGGGGGGTAATATTCCAAGAAAAAAACTCAAATTCTCTGAGATTAAAGTCCCAAATTTACGAGAAAAAATAAGCTTTTCCCCAACCCGCTTCAACCCAATTTCTTTCCCTTTTTACCAGCTGTGGATCGCATCTCCCTCTCGGTTGGACTTTTTGTTGCAGGAAAAATAGTGTCCATCAAAACTACAAATGTAACAGACATGATGGCAAACACAGTTATTCTTAGTATATCGTAGGCAGCTTTTGTTTTATGATCAATTGTTTGAGCCTGTGTCCTGTTTGCGAGAATGTGTTCTACGAGCTTTGAGCAATTCAAGAGATAAAAGGGAATCCAGTCTATAATTAGTGTAAAAACTTTGTAGACTGAGAATAAGCATACGTACCAGGGTCTGTGGCAGAGACGATGGCTCCGAAGAACAGACAATCAGTGAAGAAGAAGTCTCCACCCAGCTGTCCCACCTGTTTCATTAGCACCACACAGCCGTACATCAGCAACCTGGCGGAGGAACAGCAGGTGGTTTTGCATATCATCATAAACAACACTGACTTTATTGGCACTATGGGCACATTAACACCAAGGTAATTGACCTATATGAATACTGCTCTGGCATACAATGTCTTTTGTGCATTTTGTGGCTACAATATAGATTCGCACATGTGAAATCAGAACGGTGGATGTTTTTCTTACCCAATAACAAAACAGGAAACAACTGTCCCCAGAAAGGCATAAGCCAGGATGGATCCCATGTTACGGAAAAAGTGTCTCTGAAAGACAAAACAATTCAACATGTCAACAGTCATCGGCAAAGTGACTATATTCAAATTCAAATAAGCTTTATTGGCATGACAGATCAGGAATCTATATTGCCAAATCAGTACAGAAATACAATATAATACATAAATAATAATAATAATAATAATAATAATAACAAACAAAAACATGGGCAGCTGTAATGCTTATATATAGATGTAATTTCTATATTCATTCAAACATTCAGTACAGAGCTTGTTCCCCTTAGTCTATGGCAACAGTCGACATATTTTGCAGCTAATTCTGCACACTGACTTTTCTCCCCACATAGGTAGGGCAGTTTTTGAAGATCGGGGAGATGGATAAATTCAGGATACAAAATCTTTATTTTCTCAAAGAAAACCTCTCTCAGATCCTTATAGTTCTCACGGTGTAATAAGAAGTGAGATTCTGTCTCAATCTCTCTTTTATGACAAAGTGAACACATAATAATCATCATTCATCTCTAAAGATGAGAAGGAATAAGGGGATTCTAGCATTTCATATTGAAAAGAGGCCACTTCATCAGGAGTCAAACACATGTTAAAAGTATTCACTTTGAGCATTTAGCTTTTAGGCAACAGTAGAGAGAGTGCCTGAAATACTACTGTACCCTTTTCAAGCTGTAGCCAGCATGGAAGATGATAGGTGGTAGCAGAATATTGAAGAACACTTCAGGGTCAAAGGTCACCTGAGTCACACACAAAAAACAGTGAGTATCACACTACAGTTCTGAATCACTAGAATCAGGGATGAAACAAAAAAAGACAAAGTTCTTTTAATGGATACTTCTAGGCTGTTGCATTATGGGATAAATTAAAGAAATGAATTCATCATAAATGACACATCTGGGACAGCATGATGTAGCTTCCAGGACAATAATCAAAATGTTGTTATAATAGTATAATAAATGGGGAGATGGGAAAAGAGGACATCAAACACATTACAGCTAACGCCAGTTTTTAACTGTAAATCTAGATCAGTGCTATTTATATATTTTAGTTAGTTTAGTTAAGTTGTCTGTATGTGATTTTGTTGTGTGACAAGTTCTGTTTAATTCATAATAGAACACATCTGATGCTGAACAATAAACAATATAATTATTATGGAGAATGGAGAATTCATGGTACATAAAGAAACAACACCAAATAATATATTTCACTAAGGAGGCAACTAAGGATTATTTCCATTATCAATAAATCTGACAAGGATTTTCCCGATAAAATTGATAAATCATTTTGTCTATAAAGTGTCAGAGGTGACAAATGTACATTATAATTTCCCAGAGCCCGAGGTAATGCCTTCAAATAGCATATTTTGTCTGACTAAAAGTCCAAAAACTACAAATTTTCAGTAAACTATCATATATGTACAAAGAATAGCAGTTGCAAAAATATCTGCCAATTACTTTTCTGTCATTTGACTAATCAATTCCTCAACTGATTGTTTCAGCTCTACAGTTATACAGTTGCAAGATGAACATGAGATATTAAACCTGTAGACAGATATATAGAAATTATATAGAAAGTGACAACAACATGACAGCCTGTACTTTTCGCAGCATCTCATTATCTTGCACGTTGTTCACTTCGTTGGCACTGATCTCTCCTTTCAGAGTGTACTCGTAGAATTTGCCACTGACGTTGATCAGCAGGGCGGCAGGGCTGGCATTAACGTGGCAGCTCATCGTGACATTGCTGATGTCCCGAGGAACATGGATGCCGTAGCGTAAGACAACGCCAACAAGTAAGCCTGGGAAAAGAGGCGAAAAAGAGGCAAGACAAATAGGATACAGATGGCAGTTAATTAATGAAAGCATTCTAAGTTTGCAACAAAGACGCCAAAATCGATGAAGAGATGTCACTAGAGGATGTGATCGTGACTCTGGGGCTGCCTAAAATCACAGAGGGCCATCAAATGTTTCAGTAGGATTATTTTGTAGAAAATAAATGGAGAGATGGAGAAAAAGTAACATTCTTAGCCTCACAAAGCCAGGCTAATGTCTGAAAAACATCCATTTGAGAATGAATTGCCCTGCCAGATATGTACCAGACAAATTAGGAATGCTATGTGTTTAGATGATGACTCTCAAAGACTCTGGCACTGCATATCCCCACAGTGGTTTTCAATTACTCTGGCGGACCAGCCGATTAGACCTGTAGTCAGGAGGAAGTGGAGCTATGCGGGGAATTACATAACTTCACCAAACACTATGCACTTATCAAAATGGTATGAAATGTCAGTTGACACCCTAACAGGTGCAACAAAACTAACTGTGTAGATGGCAATCAAGCACATGTCCACTCTTTCTAAGAAGAGGTCTAACTTTTTCATATCAGACATTTTGACTTATCAAGCAGGAAACGCTACTACTGGTAATGATGGCGCTGTTCCATTTCAGTACACCAGGAAGCAAAGCCAGTGAGCCAGCACGCACAATACCTGGACCTGACACATTTCAATGCAATGCATTATTGTTGTTTTTAACTACAGCTGTGCTTTTCCTACTGTGGCATGTCAAAATGTCTGCTGTGAAAAAGCCGTATCAGGCTACAAGTCAAAACACCTGTGTGGGTGGCCTGTGGGTGTGCTGGGGTTTTAGCAATTATTGACACATGACATTGTAGATACAAAATGTAACAACAAGGCCAACTTCTCATCCATTCAGGAAATTATTTCAGAGGACATCAGTTGCTGCCAATGACAGCCCAGTGAGTGGTGTTTCCTATCAGGTGATGGGAAGGTTTACATTGGTGCCTAAGTGAAGGAGGGAACAGTCAATCACATATTGTACAGCCTGCTCGAAATGACGTCTATTTCAACCACACTCATCCTTGGCCTTAGAGAAGTGAAATGAAGAGAAGTGAAATTTTGGGCTGGCTTTTTAATGCTACAGTAATTCTCTCCAGGGGCGAGGGGGATAAACAAGTTTAGCTGCTTGGATGTTATTTACAAGACCGAGCAGGTTGCAGACAAACTGTTTATACTGCCGTAACTAAGCTTACCTATGCTAAGGTACCCTAAGTTACCTCACAGCATCTACCAGGAACACCCTGGTGCCTACATTGTACTAAAATGCGCTGCAGCTTAGTAAAATGTATTGCCTGCTTTGGAAGCCTTATATTTACATGTAATCATTTCAGATCTAATCGTGAGTAGAAAATGAAAGTCACGGCGGAGCATCTCACCATAAATCATAGCCAGCCCGGTTTCGTGCAGAAACCTGAACCGCCGGTGTTTGAACAACCATATGGTCAAGATAGTGAGGGTGAGGAGCAGGATGAAGATGAGCAGGTCTGCGCTGTCCTGCCTGTGGCTCTCCTCAGCCTTTTTCTCTGTAACGATGTTCTCCATGGCACTGTCCTCCTGAGGTGATGATGCTCGGCAAACACAGATGCACACAGACAGGCTCACTAGCACGAGCAGCCACAGCGTCCTCGTTGCCCTCCAGGCGCTGTTGACAGTCACTTTAAACACCATTTCGTCGGTCAAATGCTGCAATGTCACAAACTTTGTGCAAATATTATTCACGAACTAACTGGGGTAGTACAGAGCAGAAATACGACAGCAACAGAGGAATCGATTCCGGCCCGGAAGTGAAAACTATATTTTTCCAGAAAGTGTACAATGTTTATTTCGATGTAAAAGCACCATGGCAGGATGTTGCTAGTTTAAATCAACACTAACGTATAAATCATAGCGTAACGTATTTTGTGTAATTGATACGACTTGAGAATTAAAAAATATATAGATTTGGTCGTTTATCACGGAGTATTTCCATAGTTCATGATACTAGTTCTAACAGAGAACTTTTATTATGAAATCTCCAATTTCTAGCATTCTGAACAGGAAGTGAGATGAATAGCTAGATTTCTGACCAATTTTTCTCTTACGCGAGATTACAATTTAATGATAATAAAAGTAAAGTTTACTATGCAAAACTAACGCTAACTACAGTTGTAATATTTTGCTAAATAGTTGATATTTGTTAATCACATCCGAACGTGAAACAAGTCTCGCGATACAGAATAAAAAACGGGGAATCAATGTGACGTTCCGGTATATCGGAAATGATGGGTTTATATCCTATATCCTGGTAATTCTTTTTGTGTCTGTGGCAAATTCAACAGTGCTTGTCTGACAGTACAACAATATTTCTCTGACAACAAACATTACAGTTAAAGACAGACATCAAACAGCATCATAGTGTCCAACAGCATAATGCCCCACAACAACATCACCAACAATCAAAAATGAAGTATACAAAATACAAGTCACACGGAGCTCATCAGGGCTATACTGGAAGGTATGCAGGCTCTCTGGGTACGGGTAGTCCGCAAGGGTGGTACCCTGTACCTTCGTGGGGGTGGTGGTGGAAAGTGTACTGAAAAGTGTGCTGAAAAGTGTTAGAAGCACAATTTCCGAGGAGAACCTGAATGTAGCAATAGTCTACACAATCACCATTCGCATTTCGTCTGGCTGTGTTTGCTTCGTGTAGCTAAGCTGTGTTGATTTGTAATCAAAATCAGCATATTTACCTTGCCTTGGCTGTTATTTTTTATAATTTAAGGACATTTATGCAGCTGCACCGTCCAAATTACTAAAACGAAGATGACATCTAAACAGAAAGGTACGTTAAAAGCCTATTTAACTTAACGTTAGCCTAATAACTAAAGCTAATCCTGTCTCTTGTAAACATGCTGCCTCTGCTAATGCACTTTCTTTTGTAATTAATTAATTATAATACAAATAACAGAACAAAGTCACGAGAGTCTGGTTGCTGCAACATGTGAAGAACAGTGTTCACAACTTAAAGTTTGTAGCGCTTTTATCAGGGTTTTCGGTAGCATTATACACAGTTCGCTATAACCCTGCTACATTAGCTTAACGTCACCGTCGCACAAATTGTGATTAGATAATGTTATAACGTAATTATTAGTATTCAAATTATTCAAGTTTAATTATAAGGCCTCTTCATGTGAGGTGTAATTCGGCAAAACACAGAGGCCATTCATACTACGGTCTAGTAAAAGTTAAAGTATTTTATGGTACAAATAATAAAATTAATACTTTTGAGAGAGATCATGATAGTATTGGCTGTTTTACATATAGTGATGATAGCTGAGAAGAGGTTTTAGTTTGGCTACTTTTTTATTTACCACCAGGAATCAAAGGTCAACACTCAAATATGATAATCAAAAAATATGATATATTAATGTACATTACTTTATATTCTCCAGCAGTGCAATAGACTTAATGTATACCAAGACGATGTAAGCCTTACATTTTCAAGGCAAGAACAATCATTTTGCAGTACCAAAGCAGAATAGAAATATTACGATACAGGTTGCAAAAATGTAAAACAAGTAAAAATGTGGAAGAAGAATCACTTAAGAGACAGTAATAAAAATACGAGAAACATTAAAAGTTGTTAAAGCTTATTGTGAGTGAATTTACTCCAAAATGCTCTTCAAGAAAGTTGCAGTGTTATAACAACAAGTGCATGGTGCGCTTTGGTTTTAGTGTTTTTCTTAAGATTGTTAGACGTGGTTAGAGCTCTAGTCTGACTGAAGGGCCTTAAATGCTCAGAAATATGAGTTGAAATTGGTCAAAAAACAAGACCATCTAAGCGGTAACATACTGTATTACTTCTGTTAGTTTAAAACAAGCAAAAAGAGTACCATCTTTAAGACTGAAACCAGATAAATTGAACTGTATAGTTGCACAAGTCAAACATCACTGTGTGTTTCTTGTGTATGGTGTACATTGTAGTTTCATATGTGCATACAAAGCAACAAGGAAGCTATTTTACCACTCTGTTCATGGTGATGTATTTCGATTCTAGTGGGGAAGGTCGGCTCCAAGAGTAAGGAGGATGCTCCTTATGAGTTGGAGAGCCAGTTTGTCCTGAGGCTTCCTTTGGTGAGACTGTTGCACATGTTGAAACCAATTATTTCTATCAAAGTCACTGTGACCTTTTGCTGGAAATGATGAGGATTCATCTTTTTTTCTTTTACAGGAGTACGCCTCAACAGTAAGAAGGATTGCCCAGTCCAGCAGTATGAACATGAAAGACAGACTCACCATCGAGTTGCACCGTAAGCTTGTTTATCAGTAGTCTTAGTAGTGGTATTTATGTCTGACCTGTGTGACATCACTGTTCAAACACCAATTTAATTTGTCTTACCAAACGCTCTCACATGAAAGCTGTCAGGTTATCCATTTGATATCCAGTCCACAATTTTTAAACTTGTGAAATGTAAATAATTCTACAGTGAAACTATGAATTTAAGTCCATGTAGTTTGTAATTAGGGATACACTAGTGTCACATAGCAAGACCTATCTCCACATGTTTTAGCGCTGGAGAAAGGTCTGGCTGAACCTATTATCATTCTGGCATAGGGAAAAAAAAACGCTCTGGCTTGTTTGTATTTCTTTAAATCAATCACAATCGTCTTGGGCGGCGCTAAGCCCAGGATGCAGCGGCGGTGCCCTTGCAAAATAGATAGTGGTAGATAGCGGAAGGGGAGGAGAATTCCGACTGAACTAGTCGACCAATGGCAGGCTTATACCCACAGCCTACTTCCTGTGAGTCAGACTATGGATGAACTGATATATGTACGGCTGACCTATTTCAGTTCACATGCATTGGAATTGGTCTAACATTGTTTTAACTGCAAATATTTGGCAAGTTGAAATTGGCATTTTTATGATTTTTATTTCAGTCAATTTGACAACAGAATTCAAGTGTCATAGATAGATAGATGTACTTTATTGATCCCATGAGGGAAATTGTTTAAATTGTCATGGTAGTTAATATCTCTGTTTTTCAACTTAACAGTGACTGCAGTGTCCTAATTGATCATGTTGTCCCTCTTATTTGTAGCTGATGGTCGTCATGGAATAGTGAGAGTAGACCGCGTCCCTTTGGCCTGCAAACTGGTGGATCTGCCCTGTATGATTGAGTCTCTGAAAACGGTGGACAAGAAGACATTTTACAAGACTGCTGATGTCTGTCAGGTAAACCACTACAGTGGCATTAACTTTAAGATGTGATATTCATTGGATACATTTCTTGTTAAGGTTAGGATACTAATTGTGAATAATAAGTACCTTTTACATTTTTAACATGTACATTAACATTAAAAACAAATATTTAATCTCAGCTTTTCCTGTTCGTTATAACACTGTAGTACAACAACATTAATCAGCAGAATGCCGAGTAATTTACCATTCATTTTTGCATCCATGGGTTAGATGCTGGTATGTACACTAGATGGAGATCTTTACCCTCCTTTAGAGGAACCAACTGGCACCGACCCTAAGAGCAAGAAGAAGGACAAAGACAAGGACAAGAAATTCATTTGGAACCACGGAAGTAAGTAGACAAATATCTAAACGCAACAGATTTCTGAAAAAGTTGGCACATCAGCAATTCAGGAAGCATATTTTGCCCTCCACAGCTGATTGAGCCATTCTGACTTGACTGATCCTGTTGTTTTGGTTTCCAGTCACCTGCCCTCTGAAGAACACACGCAAGAGAAGGTTTCGGAAGACGGCGAAAAAGAAGGTTTTGACATTTTCATTTCCCTCTCAGTGCTCCCCTCCCCTTTCCCATCCGTCTCTTTAGCATCCTGTCTGATGATCCATCTCTTTCCTAGGCTCTCTTCCAGCAAGACATTTACATTTCATAAAACAGGAACTGTGGTGAAAGTGAAAACTAACATTTACATATAAATAAAGCCTTTCCATCTTAGTTTGCCCCAAAGGCATGCAAAAAAGCAATTTCACTATTGCTTTGATCAAAGTGAAAGCGAGTGTGCTTGAGCGCTACACTTCTACTTTGTCTTCAGAATAAATCTTCCTGAAGATGCAGAGCCGAACCATATTGATTTGGCCCCTTCTGTTTTTAATTGCTAATGTGCTTCCTGGCATGCGGCCAGCTGCTATCTTTGTGTGTGTGTGTGAGAGAGAGAGAGAGACACACACACACACACACACACAGAGGAAGAGAGCGAGAGAGATGCTGCTACATGTAACCCAATCTCTTTCTCTTCCTCTCGCAGTACATTGAATCTCCTGATGTGGAAAAAGAGGTGAAGAGATTGCTGAGCACAGACGCTGATGCTGTCAGTGTCCGTATCCTTTTAAGCACCTACAAATATTTTGCACGTCCATCTTTTAAAGCCTAAAAATCTAACCAACCAGTCGTGGAACCAAGCAAAACAACACTTGTGTTTATCTCATATAACAGCAAGCAACAGCATGTAATGTAGAATCAGATGGAAATTTTTGTTAATGTGAAAGCTAACACCTAGCCATGACTTTATCTTTTAAGAAGCATCAAATAGTATAGTACAGATACTATTGTTTTGTCTTTTTAGGACTAACATAAGCTCACTCCCATCTAACATCCAAAATAGGTTGATCTGAGTACCAAGCGGGTGTCCTGACTCTTGCCTGGCTCACCTGGCTTGACTCTGTCCATTGCCTTTGTGAGAGAGATGCACTTTGCAAGGAAGCTATTAGTGCTCTAATGAGTCTAAACTTGCCTGACAGAATAATAGCACAGCAGGGCCACTTTGAGTGGCTGCTTGCTGTGTGTTAATTGAGACGGACGGTTCATTATCATTGCTTAGTTGGCCACATTGAAGCTAGATTCTAATTATAGCTTTAGCGTTTGCATGCAGCAGCAGACGTACACATGATACACTAATGAATGTTAGAAAGTTAAGGCAGTTCCCATCATCAAGCATCAAGTATCTTTCAAGTGTACTTCAAAGAAGATTTTGTGGAAAGTGAGAGTTTTGAAAGACCGTTAGTCTTTTAGTGCAGGACTTCTGAAAACTGAGAGGAATCTACAAGAGGGTATGTTGACTTTAACCCATGACGTTCAGGGTGGGAAATCATAGCAGAGGATGAGTCCAAGGAAGCAGATCAGCACGGCTCTCTGGCCAACCTGGACTCCTCACCTGGCACCTCGGGACACAAGATGGGTCATGGATCCTCTGGTACGTGAAACATGTTCTTCATTAGTAAATCATGAAGAATAAGATGTGGTGGGCTTCGTTAGCATGCTGGCTCCTCCACTCTGTTAAAGCAGCAAAAGGGGTGTATGTGTTGTTATTGCGACCACATGACGTATAGAAACACAAAGCACAATCTATACTGTATTTTTGAGGTGATACAGGTATTGATATTAAAGGATTGATATTTACATAATAACATAAACAAACATTTTGAATAAGGATCCCTTAAATGTGTTAAGAATATGACCAATATATGCACTAAGTGGGACGTTTTACCTTAGAAAAATAAACTTGTCAGTACTCTGTCGTATACAAGCAATGTAATGGAGACACTGTTTCTAAACTATCTCAAACATATCTTTGGCGTTCTGTACTGCAGTTTCTTGATCCTTATTAGCCGACATATATGTTGATACTGATATATCTACAATAACCTAATATCCTTTGTGCGCAGCTGCCTTGAAGTGGCACAGATAGCGCTTGCGATTGACCTGACTGATGTCTTTGATACTCTCCTCCCCTCCCCAGCAAAGGTTTCCTTCTTGCTTTTCAACATGCACACCACCCATGTCACTCCTGATAGCCTCTGCCCCAGTGGTCTGAAATGGAAATTGAGTGCACCCAAGCATTAGTTAGTCTTTGGCCCTAAGATTATTTTTGCCTCTGGTGGATTCACCAGAGGACCTTCCCCCAGCACCTAGGTGCACAGTGCTGGCACTTATACTGTAGGTGCTGAGGTGAGCGGTGTGCATGAGTGAATATTACTCTGTGTGGTGGTACCACAGTGTTGTAACAAAGATATTTCAAAAACAAAATAATTTGAAAACTACGTATTGCTACATAAGATAAGCTGTTCACAACATCATGAGTAGGCTTGGGTGTTTGGAGACCACATTAATCATACCTGGTTTATGTCATATGAGACTTATCCTTTTCACTACACTGCTGTCTCTGTGACCCAGATTGTACCCAAGCAAGTGTTCTAAATTCTTGCTGTTTCCATCTTTGTATCCACATTAATAACACTAATGTGCGTTCGGCATGGCCAGCCCAGCGTGACGAACTGAGGGAGATCTTCAACGACATCAGCAGCTCCAGTGAGGATGAGGAGGACGAAGGGGACCGGCACGAGGACGAGGACCTGAATATCATGGACACAGAGGATGATCTGGTCCGACATCTCCAAGACAAACTCAACGAGTCTGATTCTGCACAGCATGAAAGTGATCGAAACAACCAGATAGGTGAGAGGATATCAGGGCTCCTACACAGATCTGGAAAACTATATACATTTTTTTTTTAATTTGCAGGTTTTGACGAATATTGGTGATTGAATGAAAAGCTGTCTTTATATAATTATGGATTTTATGCCCCTGAAATGTAGGGCCAATAATCAAGTAATCATTTCATCAAGTCCTTTTATCAAGGAAAAATTCAAAATATTTGCTGCTCGTCTCTTTTTTATATAATTTCAAACAGAATTTCTTTGGGTTTTGGACTGTTGAGCAACAAGCAATTTCACAACGTCACCTTTGGCTGTGGGAACATGTGATCAACGTTTTTCACAATTTTCTGTAATTTTATAGACTTAACAATGAGTCGATTAGGAAAAAAACAATGAGCAGATTAATCGTTAATGAAAATCATTGTAAGTTACAGCCCTACTGACATGGTGTAGTATTTTGTTGTCAAAAATACAGTTTACATCACTTACTAAATTGTTTCCAGTTTAAAAATCCAGGTCTGAAAAAGGCTGTGGAATATTGTAAATGAAATACACGTAGAAACTCTTGGATATATGACCTATATATGTATGTCTATATGGTAGGAGGTCCATATTTATGTACATCTGTTCTTAAATTGAGCATGTACGCATGTGTAAGCTATTCTGGAGAGTGTGTGTGTATACCTACGTGGATGAAGTAAGTGCAGCAGTAAGTGCAGTGTAGCCTGCATTTGCACCTCAGTGGGAATGCTGATTCTTTCAGCCGAATTACCCAGCGTAACAACCAGTCTTTAATTTTTCAGTCATAGCGCTCATGGCCGAGAACTTGGCATGCTGATTTCAGAACAGACCTGTACACCAGAGACAGTCGGACACGAAATTCAATCAAACCCCCCCTTGTCAAAGCAGAGGTCAAAAATAACCATAGCCAGGTGTCTGGACTAATCACAGCTGAGTTTTCTAGGTCAGACATCACACACACACACACACACACACACACACACACACACACTGAAATGAGTAGCCCTACTTTCACTTAAATACACGTGCTGCGCCCTCTCCCCACAGAGATGCACACACTGACGGTTCTCAGCTCTCCTCTTCAACTAACCAGCCTGACAGGTGTTGTGGCTGACCGTTCGGCTCAGACAGCTGTCCAGTCTGACAGCTCAATGCCTCCTTATCTACATACATGGAGCTGTCAGTCAGGAGCACTACTGGTCAACTCCACTGTAGCAGCCCAGCAGAGCCTTTATCTATGTGTCGGAGTCTGGCTGTGCGTGTTTCTGGCAGCCCTGCAAAGGTGTAATAAACAGGTCTGCAGGGAATCTTCCCTGCTTGATGTTGCAGTTAGATTAGATAGGCTGTATCAGAGGATTGAGAGTCAGTTGGGGGGGAAGCAGAGGATGCATACAATTAGTCTGAAGATAGTTGATGGCAATGGAGCAACAGGTTGTTGTGAGGCACTATCACTTTGGCTGGATTTAATGAGAACCCTCTGTGGAGCCTGAGCAGACTGATTTAGTTTTGTCTTTTAGTGCTTGGGCCTGCTGGCTCACATCCTTTTAAATTGATTTGTTGTTCCCCTTAACTGCAATTTGTCAAACTGAGATGGTGGCATCCTTGTCGTTCAGCAAGCTAGGGTGCATAACTTGTCCTCATCATGGCTTTGTGAGTGTAGTGTTGCTCTCAAATTCTGTCTCATCATCATCATCTCTCCAGCCTTTTCTGTCTACTCTTCGCTGCACAAGAAAGCAGAATCATAAATTACACGATGTTTTCATGACAGTAACGTGAACCTCCTGCTGTTCCCTGCAGTTATGGAGTATCAGGTGCAAATCAACGGCGTCAAGGCCAAGCTCCAGGAAACCCACGCCCGAAAGAAACAACAGGAGGAGCTCATCATGAAAGTGGAAAACCAGGCCCTCAAAGTAAGCAGCGAACACACACGCTTTCACATTCAGAAACTAGGTCTGCATGTACAGAAACATTAACAACAACATGCCGATGAGCTTGGAGGCAGAAGTTTTCATGCAGCACAAGTTCTCTCAATGGTGATGTGAAAACATAAAAAAACAGCACTTTACACACAGTGTTGGAGGCCATTATTTAGTTATTTTGTATTTTTAAATCCTTAAATATTAAATTTCTCCTGTCAGCCCTTTACTGGATAAGCATTGCTATGCAGAAAAAAATGGCATGAAAATTCATTGTTCAAGTGCTCTTTAGAGGAGACTTTACAATGAGTGAAACATGAGCAGACATGGCCCTTTTTACGTTGCCATTTAGAGCTCTCATTGCCCAGTGTTTTGGGACCGTCAAAGCCCTATCTACAGTCGTTATTATCACACTCGCAGGGAAAAGGTCAGCTGTCTGACTGGCATTCCAAGTGGCCTTTCTGTCGGAGAGGAGATAGCGACACAAGAAGCCCAGGCAGACACACATTTAAAGCCATCACAATTTAATGAGTCTCAGCATGTCGACTCAAACAAATCTCATTTGTCTCTCTCCTCTCACAGAACCGCTTCCAAGCTTTGTTGGATGAGATTATTCAGCAGGAGGAGCGGGAGATGGAGCAGGTAAGAACCTTTTCGTAAAAGCCGGGGATCAGTGCTTGCTGTGAGCTTTCTACAGATTTCAGCACTTTGCATGAATTTATCTTCTTGTATGAATGTCAAATACCATGTTAGCAGATGGCATTGTGCTTGCTGCCCTTTTTAAACCCAACAATTTTCATGCCTGATAGCAAAGTTCAAATTCAATCACATGAAATTTAATTTGTCAGCAGCTACCAGCGGAGTCCTTTTTGCAGCTATGGCATAGTGGCCACCCACTGTCTTGGGTCGTTGTTTGTATTGACAAATGAAGGCAGCAAATTAATATGAAAAGACATGTTAATCATCATCCACTTACCCTCCAATTACACCCCGGGGCTGTCGGGCATCAATCACGCCTTCTATTTTCTGCTCCAACAGCTGGCCTCCCTGCAGGAGCAGCTGGACTCCCTGATAGAGAAGTGACCACCAGGGGGCAGCATCACGTCATCTTCAGCCACACTTACACACATGAAGAGGAGGAGGAGGAGGAGGAGGAGGAGGAGGAGAAGAGCCTTCATCCAGGGAGGAGGGAGTCTTTATTAGCTGACTTGCTGTGTCATTCCTTTCAGTTTGTTGTTTTCATACCTTACACATACAGCATACTGATTTCTGTATTAAAAGTCAATGTTTTGTTGACAAAATATGTTCTTTGGCTTCAACAGTAAATATTGTCTGTCTTGCTTGTCGTCTTAAAGCTAAGTGTACTCTCAGACAACTTTTACTGCAGCTCGGCTTATTTGTATTTGATTACCTGTATGAAGAATAAATTACAGTGATACACAAGTGTCCGAGAAATGGAAACGGTCAATTTTATTGCATTTGGGCATAGATAGATTTACACAAGCGGGCAGTTTCATGTTGGTCATTAACATCCTTTTTCTGTAGATGGATGAACCTTCCCCAAAGTGTTAAAGACACAGTGAAACAAAAGTTAGAGCGTCTTCAGCTTCTGTGATGTGTTATATTTCCACATGGAACGGGATAAGACGCTGCAGAGGACTGTTGGCTACCACACACACCTCCCTCACCTGCGTTGTTAGACCAGGAGGAGGAGGGACCTCAACCACCTTCTTTTGTTTTCACAGGTTTAACAGCTGAACACACACCTCCACCTATATTGCTCTGCTAGCTACCCACACTAGCTAACGGTCAAGTGCGGTTTTATATGAAGGACATTTAGCTAGTCGCCCCAAATCACATTTGATTGGTTAAATTTATGTAACCGCCCCTGAGATCAAGATGAGTCATCACAAGTATTTCTACAGGAAGAGAAAGAGACATTTTGATTAAAAAAATACTCAGAAATGATATTTATTTTGACATATTTAGCTTGTAACAAGAGATAATGAATACTTTACACAGGAGCACAGGAGTACATTTTCATTTTACTGTGTCTTTAAACTAGGTTAAGATGCAGCTGGCAGCATACAGTAGTTTGCATCTTTGTTACCGCTCACAAGTGTATTTAGTGCACCGTCCACTGAGCTTACTGGATTTAACCCGTGCCAGGACAATTTACAATCTTAACAACACAAGTACTTCCTATTCAAATGAGAGCTGAGATGATTAGTCAGTCGATTAGTTGATTGACGGAGCAACATCTTTCCTAAGCTGTTAATGGTTTAAGTCATTTTTCAAGCAAAAATGTGCTGTTTCCAGCATCTCAAACGTGAAGATTTGCTGCTTTTCTTTGTCTTATGTTCTCAGAAATTGAATATCTTTGGCTTTTGGACTGTTCGTCGGACAAAACAAGCAATTTGATGGCATAGCCTTCTGGTTGTGATGCCATTTTCTGACATTTGATGGACCAAACTATTGATCGAAATGAAAGCGGTAGATTAATCAAAAATGAAAATAATTGTCCTAGTTCAAATTTAAGTAGTTACTGTTAAAGGGCTTCTTCCTGTACACTGTGGCCAGACAGCTGCGTCACTAAACCATCATCACGTCACCAGATTACTCTCCTTCCAGAATGATCTTAACTTGTCTGAGAGTGATCTGGGCCTTTCTCCTCCACATGACTCTGGGCCCGGTGGTCTTCCCCACCTCCCACCCGTTCCTTGCTGCAGGGATTGCCCCACCAATCACCGGGGTAGGCGAGAGATTAGCTCCTCAGATTAAAGTGTCCACCTCCAAACCCTGCCTAATCCTGCCATCTGTCAGAGAGCAGCTAACCAGCCAAGACTCTCTCCACTGGGTTAATTAGAAAGCCAGAAGAACACAGACCTAGAGAGGAAAAAGAAATCTCCAAAACACACACACACACACACACACACACTTTTCTGTCGGGTATTGCTCAAGGCAGAGTGACAATGGAGGAAACATACCTTCTGAACCTTCCAGGAGTCAGGAAGAAGATCCTGGCTGGAGGCACAGGACCGCTGCCACACTTTCCACCTGGGACAAAGGTAGCAAGTCACAGTTAACCTGATAACCTAAATAATACTAGATTCAAACTCAGTATGATAGGGAATGATTCCTTACATATTTACCATGGTGATGTAAATAATGTTCCACAGAAAAATGTCTATTTCTATCTGTGTGTTGCATTGCCCACTTCAGTTAGATTCTGATTAATTATTCATGAAGTGAGGAAATGTATTCTGTATTTGGCACTTACACACAGAGCAAACATTTGGTCAACCAAATTGCAACATGTTCTTTGGCACTGTGTCTGTGTTTCTGTTCATCCACTGATCCGCTGGTCGCCGACTTTTTCCCTTCCTAGTCAAATCCAGCCATATGGCACCGAGCCTGGACACTGTGACAAACATTTTCCGTGACAATGCCAGCATGAATTTCCATTTACCTGTGTGTCTGTATTAGCGTGTGTGTTCCCTCCCAGGTGAGGTGATTCCCGGTTGCTCACAGTTATCACACCATTATACACAATCTGTCACGCTATAAATAGAAGATTACATGGAGCCAACGTAATTCTGAAGTCAGAGTGACGAAGGCTTTGTGAATCTTTCACATGCGCATAACATGGAACACATAATGAAAACCAGCATGTCTGTGTTACACAAGTGGTGATTTAAAGATATGACAGCATTCAGTCAAATTCAGCATTTTGAAAATACATATAATCTTAAAAAAAGCAATCATAGAATTGTCAACAGCTGTAAATTGTCAAAGTTGACAAGTAGTTTATTCTGTTGTATTTATTCTGTTATGTATCTATGTCAGACATACAAAACATGGTAAAAAAAAAAAAAGAAGCAAAGTAGAAAACATACAATGTACACATACTGTACATGCATACATATACATACAGTACATATAGTACATATACAGTACATGTAAAATAAAAAAAATCAAAGACAGCAATTCCCCACTGTATGTTATTTAAAAAGTGAGAAATAAAAGGTGGTATATTTTTGTTATCTATGCACTAAATATACAATTGCTGTGTTTTGGGGGGAAAAAAACACAAAAACCATCTCCTAGCCAGTGAATAAAAGGTCTTTTAAGTTCTCTCAATGGAAAAATTTACATTTTAAATATAGAAGAAATTTGAAAAGATGTGGGTATCATTCATGGACTTGCTGAAAAACAATCACACAGAGGACTATTTAATACTAGAATTCTATTTGTTTTAAAGTATAAAGTATGGCCAAACTGTACACCATTATTAGATTATATTTTCTTAAGTATATTTTGTTGACGAATAGTTTCATTCTTTAATCTCCAACCTCTTCCTGTCTCCTGCTCCCTCCTTCCATCCCAGCTGGTTTTCCATTTCCAGACGCTGCTGGACAACTTTGAGCGAACGGTCGTCGATGACAGTCGACTAGCTGGCAGGCCAGCTGAGATCTTTGTCGGAAAGATGTTCAAGATGGAAGTCTGGGAGACCCTGTTGATGTCCATGAGGACTGGAGAGGTGGCTGAGTTCTGGTGCGATGCCACTGTGAGTTGAACTACAGACTTCACACATACACCGAGATGTTAGGCCCCTAAAAGAGGTCCTAATAAGTACTCATGAGAGAGAAAAGGAAGCTTTCCTCCTCATTATGATCCACATGAATCAACCCTCTGAAGCCTCCTGCATGCTCAGTATTATAAACACAAACAAAGCAATCTATTTATGTAATTTTTTTGCGTTTTTCTTCTGGAGAAAATTGTAATTTGCAAGTAAAATAGTGGTAAATTCTTGTGTTTTCCTGGTAGAACTGATTGGCACAGGCTGGCAGCACCAGGGGGTTGGCACGATTAAGTGTTTCTATGTCTTATTGCAGACCTGTTGTTTATGTTTTTGTTGATGAGTTAATTTTGCAGCACACAGGCTTGTACCCCATCGTGTCCAAAGGAATGAGGCTGATCGCTCAAGGGAAAGACCCCCTAGAGGGCCAGAGACACATGTGCGGCATGGGAAACATGTTCCACTATCACTCCACTGGTTTCCCAGAGCTGGATGAGCTAATGAGAACTCCTCAACCACTTATATTTATCATGGAGCTATTGCAGGTAAGCATCAGTGGCAAAATACTGCGTGTCACACTGGATAGCAAAAGAAGAAGATAGTGTATAACAATCAGCTGTCTTCTCATTTTTTCAATAAACATAATTTCTCAGATTTTAGCATCTGGAAACATAGGCAGACAGTAAAAATGACACATTTACCTGTTCATCCAACCCCATTCTACAATTGAGACACTCAAACACGCTATTTTCTAAAATCCACTGACACAAATGACAAAACATTCAGCTTTGAAACAATATAGTATCCAGAACAAGCTTGAAACTCACCAGGGGGTCCAGCAGCAGTAGCAGTAAATTAACATCTTCCCCGTTTCAGATAGTTTCACAGTGCTTTTCCATGCACGTTGACATGCAAGTTGACAACTTTTCAGTGGTGGAAGAAGTACTCAGATCCTTTTTAAAACAGCAATACCAGAATGTAAAAATACATGCATCATATTTTATATGTTATAAATAATATAAGTTAGTTGATCATATGTTTTGTATGTAAAATCAAAGTAACTAGTAACTATAGCTGTCAAATAAATGTAGTCGAGTAAAAAGTATACATTTCCTTCTGAAATGTAGTGGAACAGAAGTATAAAGTACCTCAAAATTGTTCCCAATTGCTTCCATCGTTGGAGTTTTTCTCCTTTTGACCTTTTTGTTCTGTCGTGCGCTCCTCCTGCCCCTGTTGCTTCCAGGTGGGAGACCCCATGTCGTACCACAGAGAGTCATGGATGATGGAAAAGGATGAGAAGCTGCAGATGGTGCCAGTTCTCCACATGCAGGGCAATGTGCTGGTCAAGCAGAGACAATTCAGAGAGGCTGCCAGCAAGTACAAAGAGGCCATCCTGCTGCTGAAAACAGTCCAGTCCAGAGTGAGTGAAGGATTAGAGAAGAAAGATGGGATGGAGGGGGCAAAATGAGTGATGTGCAGGCTTGTGAATTTTGAGGTTTTCTCAGGATTTTAGGTTTTTGGGACATGCAGCTCCTACTGTTTTCCAGTGGGAGATTCCTGTTTTCCTGTTTTGCTCTGCTTCACTGTGTGCCTGATTACAGGCAGCAGTGTGGGAGGGCTGGCAAAGGAAAGAGGAGGGAGAGCTGTGGAGGGCTGTCTAGGATGAGAGGGGGATGTAAGGTTGGAGGAATACTGGTGGGACAACAAGTTGTGTATGAGAAGTTCTGATGAGAGAGTGCAGATGATTCTTTTGAGCGTGAGAGTGATTTTTGGCAGCTTTAGACATATTCACGTTCAAGATTGATGTTGGAGGCTTACAGATAGTTGGCTTGTGTGCAAACAGCTCGTAACGCTCTGTTAGGCAGAGATGGTGCTTTCGGTCTTCTTCAGTGTCCCAAAGCAGCGCTGATCATGTTCTTGTTCTTCCATCTGTGAATGTGTGTGTGTGTGTGTTTGTGTTTAGGAGATGCCGGGTGATATAGACTACATTAATTTGGGTCGAATGATCGTCCCCCTGGAGTTGAACTACTGCCAGTGTATGTTGGAGCTGGAGGAGTATTATGAAGTTATAGAGCACACCACCGAACTGCTGGAGAAACACAAAGGTAAGTGCCTGGTTGGAGCTGTCGGATTGAATTGATTCAAATTCAAATTTATTCTGAATAATTACTAATAAATCCTTGTTTTTGGCTCTAAAACACATCTTTAATTTACCAGGTCCAGAGTTGACTAAGCACACTTTTCTTTTCCAGTGTCACCTAGCTTCACATTCACACAGTTGCATCATTTTGAGAAATATGCTTATTCGCTTTCTTGCCAAGAGTTAGATAAGAAGATTGATACCACTCATGTCTGTTGGTTAAATATGAGATGGTTAGCTTAGCTTAGCATAAAGGCTTAAAGTGGGGGGAAACAGCTAGCTTGGCTCTGTCCAAATATAAAAATTCAGATTACCAGCACCTCTAAAGCTAGCCAGGTTAGCTGTTTGTGCTTCCAGTCTTTTTGATAAGCTAAGCTAACTATCTCCTGGCTGTAGATTGATACCGCTCTCATGTCTCTCTGTTAAATATGAAGCTATAGCCAGGAGGCGGTTAGCTTAGCTTAGCATAATGACTGGAAGCAGGGGGAAACAGCTAGCCTACTCTTTGTAGGCAAACTAAATATAACATGTTAATTAGTGAGCTTTAGAGGTGCTAGTAGCCACTTTTTTTTTTTTACCCTTCGACAGAGCCAGGCTAGCTTCCAGTCCTCATTAAGAACTACACTAACCACCTCCTGGCATCATATTTAACTGACACACATGAGAGTGATAACAATTTTCTTATCTAACTGTTAGCACGAGAGCAAATAAAAGTATTTTCCAAAATGTCGAACTATTCTTTGTAATCAAGTACATGAAAAGCTGCTCAGTGATGAGTAAAATGAGTGCTTGTACAGAGTTACTTCCACCCCAGGATATGAACACTGTGACAAACATTAATTTCAAAATGTTGTAAAAAGCTGACAGGTCAGGGTCTGATGCCTGTGCTGGCTTTATTGCAGTGGGTGTTGCATGTTGCTGTTGTGTATTCAGTGAGAGTGTGTAGGAGGGCTGAGGTTGACATTACAGAGGGCTTTATAGTTGGAGCAGCCCTGGGAATTGTACTGTCATAGCCATGGCTACTCATATAATCCTAGAGGAGCTCACATGCTGGCAGAGTCTCCACTTCAGAGCCTTACGAATTATGCCACCGAGGCAGTCTTTATTTTACTCTGTCTCTCAGCCTGGATTTTCAGTTTTATATGTGTGTGTGTGTGTGTGTGTGTGTGGCAGGAGGGGAGAGTGTGTGCAGTTGTGAATGTGTGCGCCTGTATGATGTGTGTGCTTGAGCTTGTGTGGCAGGAGGAGGAAAGGTGTAAACTTGCGTGTGAGTGAGCACGAGAGTGAAACGGTATTGTGGAAATGATGGGCAGGAGTTTCTAAGCTCCACTGGCCCAGTTTGAGCTGTCGTCACAGAGCTGCAGCCCTCTTCAGAAGGCTTATAAGAATGATCCACCCCACACCAGCATCACTCCACCTTTCCCTTATTCTCCTTTTTCAGTGTCTTTAGTTGCCCTTTTACAATCCTTTTCTAGCTGTACCTTTAGTTTCATTCCCCCTCTTTTCACACTTTTGTCTCCTTTTCTTCTCCTTGGTGTTGTTTCTCCTGTCATCAATATCATGTTGTTTGTATTAGTTCAAGTCAACCACTCTACTGCTGTTTCATCCCAACCCAGTTGTTCTTTAGAAAAACACCTAGTGGTGCAACAATTCACCGTTTTACACAGTAAAGAGTTATGTACCAGACTACTTCTTGGCCAGACACAGTAACCACCCATAAAACGGCTAATTGTAATTTTGTACACTTTGTTCCTACAGATATAACGTGTTAATTAGTGATCTGTAGAGGTGAATTTTGTTATCGTTGGGAAGAGCCAGGCTAGCTGTTTTTGTGCAAAACTAAGCTAACTGGCTGCTGCCTGTATCTTCATATTTAACAGACGGATGTGACAGTGGTATCAATTCTCTAAAGCGAATAAATGTATATTGCAAAATGTCCAACTTTTGCTTGAAGACGTAAGGCTTTAGTGGGGAATAAAGATGCAGCATGTGTGCATATTTGGTTTTGTTTTGTTTTGCAAACTCAGTGCTGATGAGAAATACACATACTGACAGTACACACTGTCCTAAATGCAGACAAATCACCACCTCAGCTTTAGCAGACAGAGCAGGTTTGTTATTGAATATCTATAGGTTAGACATTAATAACTCAGTTTTTCTTCATGCATTTTTTCTTGTTATTCTGTTGTGGGTTTTTTGTTGCTTTTCTGTTTCTCAGACTGTGTGAAGGGCTACTACAAGAGAGCCAAGGCCCACGCTGCCGTGTGGAATGAAAAGGAAGCCCGGAAAGACTTCAACATGGTGGCCCACCTGGACATCACTCTGGCCTCTCTTGTCAGTCGAGAGCTGAAGGCCCTGTCAGAGCTCATGAAGGAGAAGTACTGGGAGGAGAAGGAGAAATACTGGAACATGCTAGAGAAAAAGGAGAACAAAAACGATGAGGAGGAAGAAGAGGCGGTAGACAAAGGAAGACAAGAAGACAGTGAAAGTGTGACCACAGAGAGTAAAGACGAAGTAGGGGAAGAAAGAGGTGAAGAGAGAGAAGAATCTCCATCCAAATGTGGAGTAGTCCATAAAGAAGACCTCAGAGGAAATGAGTTAACACCAGCTGAGGGAACAGCTGACGAAGAGGAAGCAAGCTCTTCTGAGATCAATCCAAACGCCTCCAATAAATTAGAGGAGAAGGGCTGGCAGCAGATGTTGCGACTGGTCATGTTGCTGCAGAACGAAGGCAACGTCCTCATTAAAGAAAAACACTTTGAAGAGGCTTCTGCAAAGTTCAAGGAGGCCATAGAATATGTGGATGTCCTTCAGAAAACGGTTAGTCAAACTGATCATATAGTGAGCATGCACATAAGTAGTAATGTAGTATTTTTCTGGAAAATGAAATGTAAAATAAAACCCTTTCTGACGACAATAATTGTCCAGATGGATGCCAGGACTGATGCCGACCATATTAACAGCCTACAGTCTAAGCCATTCAGCGTGATGAATGGATTGAATGTGCCAGAAAGTAGTCTCACAAAAGGATTGTGGCTGGTAAACTATAATCATCTGTCACTGTTGCTTTTTTACTGAAGAGCAGCTGTGGCATTGTGGGTATGCTGGTGAAGTGAAGAGCAGAGAAAAGAGCGCCAAAAATAACAGCTATCCACAGAGATATCACTGTGACAGCGCTCGTCTGAGCTTCTTTTCTCTTTCTTAAACTCCCTCACTTCTGCCACACCTTGCTGTCTAACTCCCTCACGCCTTTCACCCACAACAAACTCCCTCTTCTCGTCAACACACCCTCTTCCATCTTCATTTCTCCTCCTCCTATTCTTACAACCCTCTTCTTCACCTCGTCTCTCTATCATCTTCAGCGTCCAATCTTCTTCATCATTTCACCCAAATCTTTACATTTTCGTCTCTCCTTTTGTTGTCACACGTTTTCATTCTTGTTTCATCTTTTCAACATTTTCTCTGCCATCTATCACCCCACCTCCCACCCATCTTGTTCTCTCTGTGTACTCAGCGGGTGGATCAACAGGACGAGGACTGGGAGTCGCTGGAGAAAGTGCGCCTTCCGCTGACTCTCAACCTCAGCCAGTGCATGCTGGAGCTCGAACAATACCAGCAAGTGGTGGAGCTTAACAACAAGCTGCTGAAGAAGCATAAAGGTAATATATGTTAGTGTGAAGATGGAGTTTGAGGCAGGGGAGGAAACAAAAAGATGTGTTTTGATATAGAAATAGGTACATGAGTATATATAAACATCCTCGGCTTTAGTTTTTTTTTTCTTACACACCTTTATTTTTGAGCTTAAAAACATCAAGATTTGTTGGTAGTACAAATGCCTGGCCCTCAGCAAACGCCTTCCTTCACACTGCAACAATCCTTGATCTCTGTGTTTACCAGGGAAAGAAGGAACCAAACATTCACAACCGCATTGCTGAGTCTCTCTTTCGTTCCCCTGGCACCCACCCATGGACATCACAGTCAAAAATGAATTCATTGTTTTCTTTTTGCTTTAGCTATGACTGAATTATTTATAGTTGAGGCTGATGTGAAATGCTTGTTCTTATGCTTTCCTTTTCCCTTCATTTACTTTTCTCCAACTTTCTCCTTCTACTTTCTCACCACTGTTGTTCAGTGCAGTTATTTCCTCCTCCCTCTAGTAGGTTATTTTACCTTTGACTTTTAGTTTTACTGCCTCCCAGTTTTATTATTGCTGACTTCCTGATCTTGCTGTCAACCTGTTTCTTTCTCATATCCCATAGGTAACTTTAAGGCGGTGTACCAGCGGGCACGAGCACATGCCGCTTTGTACAACGAGGATGAAGCTCGGCGGGACTTTGATATGGTGGAGAAATTGGACCCCAAGTTCAAACCCTTCATCCGCCAGGAACTGAAAAAGCTGTGTGAGAGCATGCGCACCATGCACACCCGCCAGAATAAGACTTACTGGGATACGACGCAGGAGAAGTGGGGGCCTGGTGGAAGCAAGGCAAAGAGTGCAGCAAGAAAGAAGAACGTCAAAATTTCACAGAAAGCCACTGAGAAAAAAACTGAAGAAGATAAGAAGACAGAGATCAGTAACAAAGAAGACAAGAAAACCTCAGAGAAACCCGCCCCTGCTGAGACAGAGGGAGTGGATGACGCAGAAACAGAGAAAAATCCAGACGTGAAAACAGAGCAGAGTAATAAAGAGCTAGAGAGTGGGAGAGCGGGTGGAGAGGGGTTAGATAATGAAAATATGGAGAGTGCCATGGTTCATGAGGACGGGCAGGGTGCACCACATAATCGAGCAACAGATAAAGATAGCAATCCCACGCCCACCAGCACAGGCAAAGATAATGTAGTGAGCAAGAGATGGGCGAGCGATAAGGGCAGAAAGAAGGTCAAATGCCAATCAAGTGCTGCACCGGGCCCAAGCAGAACAAGCCAAGGGAACAAAGCCACCAGTGATAAGACAGGAAATGGTGGCACTCAATCAGAATAGAGCAATGGGTTGGAATTGTCTTGTAGAAGGCCAAAGGAACGCAGGGGGCCACTGAGGGCGGAGAGACGAATAGACCATAAAACTGAAAGAGACAGAGAGTGAAACAGGAGGAAAGACAAGTGATACACTGCCAAGCCTCAAGTCTCAACAGGAAATATTGATTCTGCCACATAGAAATCCAAATATAAACACAAGAAGAAAAATTAGCCACATTTGGCACCATTCTTTAAGTTTCATTATTCCGTTCTCAAAAGGATAACTGCAGGCACATAAAAAAGCACAGGCAGACAAGGAGTTTGCCAAATACAAAGTTTTTATTTCTGTACACAAAGAGTAGAAAGCAGCCAGTAACCCACTTGTAATTACAGTAAAAAGCCTTTCTTCAGAAAAAGTTTTATACAGATTAAAAACTCCAGAGAAAAGACAGAAAGAAGTGTTTGAGTGCTGGACAATAACATCAAATCAAAACCATTAAACAATACACATTTGAATGATTAATGAGGTATATTAATGGTGATTTAAAAAAAAAAAGAAACCTCAGTTCACCAGTAAGGTATGAGTGTGTGTATATATGTGTTAGTCTTATCAACACCTTGTTTGAGGTTAGGTGATTCATTGCCCTGACGTGAGAGGTGACAGACAAGCGCACGTGTCCTCATTAAAAGCTTAGACGCATGATAGCAAACATGGAGGGTGTGGGGCAAAGGCAGGAGAGTAATGATCGGAGCCGTTAGCATGTTGGCTGGCTACATGCGGTAACAACAAGTCTGGAGAGCAAAAGCAGTGTCCTCTGGAGTGACTTTTGCTTCTGTGGAGAGCTCACGCAGCTTCAGTCACTCCATAGGGAGCAGGGTATGTTTTAGTGTATATGAGGAATATAGGGATCAACCACCAGAATAAAGAAATCTGAACATGGCTCAGACCTCGGATGATCACACAGTCAAAGATGAGACTCACTGTGTGGCTCTCCTGCAGCTGGACGACCATCAAATTCAATTTAGACGTCGGTGTCAAACAGCAGGAGAGTGAAACGTGGGGACAAACTGTGAATAGTAATGTAACCACCCAGCGTGTTTATTTCAACCTGCCTCCTCTATATAGGCTTAAAATAAACACTTAAAAAACGCAGCCCTATGGGGAATGCCTCCTCTTCTTTTTTTTCACATGCTGTCACTGTTACATCATTTTGTGTACCCACATGCAAAAGTATGTAGATAACAGTGTGAGGCCGCCGGGTGATCATCAGTCTGTAATGAGATGTGTGAATACCAATAAATAAATGCCTATGAATAAACATTGCTTGTCATGGCTTTGTTTTTGTTTTTTATTCACCCACGAGCCGCGCGGCTGCTCTTTGTTCTGACTTGTGAGAGCTTTGCCAAAACTGATTCTTAAGCGATGCTGTTGTGGAGACGGATTCAACAGATGAGAATGATTATCTTCAGCAGGTGCACAGCGGCAGGCTTCAGTGGAAGCTGGAAGTGAAGAAGAGGGGAGTGGCACTCTCTCTTGCTTCCCTTAAGGCTATTAGTATTTGTATTATGAGCGGCACATCACCTTTCCAACTCACAAACCTGTGGTACTGCGTCCTTGGGGACAGTTCCCTAGCAACAGTATCAAAACTAACAGGCAGCAAGTGCTGAGGAGGATGGTGTCGAAATGTGAGCGCTATGTGCCTGGAGGGGTAGCCCGTAATGAATGCAGCACATTGGGTTTCAAACTCATGTATGTGAGGTCAGAGTGTCGTTTTAAGGATTAAGATGAATTCCTAACTGTGTATATCTCTGTCTTTTCTGTGAGAATGAGGCGGTATGATTCCAGAGAAACACGCAGAGCCACAGCTTACTTCTTTTAGGCAATGTCTTGTCTTGCTTCTGGAGATTTTTTTACTGTGGCAGGAACATCAAAGTGGATCTCTCCCACCAGCCCTCCAGTAATAAATGGATTGTTTTTTTTCCACCTTTCCACTCTTCACTCCCTCCAAGCACCCCCAGCATCATGGGTTCACCCATAAAAGCCCTATTTAGCTGGTTTCAATGAATTGATGCTCACGCGCTGTGATCCACACTTTTCTATTTTCCTGTTGCTCCAAATTAACCACTGGACTGTTCAGGGTCTGACAGACACGGACACATAAAATGCACGCCTGGTGCAACCTCCTTCCCTGAATGTAAAACACAACGGAGAAGAAAAAATGTCCAGAAAGACTAACTCTGGTTTTATATGGATTCAGTTTGGCTTTAAGGCATTCATTGACTGTGCTATGTTTAGAACAGAATGCACCCTATGACCCTGATACGATGAGGGCAAAATCGTTTCAACCACTTGTCTTTTTGTAAATCTAAAAGCAATTAAGTACGCATCAGCAAGGGAAAATGAGGCATGCAGAGTCAATAGCTACTGTTCTTTTCAAATCTACAGGATGAAGTCATTGTAGGGCCGCGTTATGGTGGCTTGCCTTGTCCCTCCTGTAGTGTCTGGAATTGGCCTACTAGAGAGAGGCAGCTTCAGCCTGGCAACACTATCGCCTGGAGCTTCTTCCTTCTCTTTCTCTGCACACAGCAGGAGAACACCAAGAGATTCCAGAGTGGATGTCTGCATGCTGATATTCATCCGCAGACATTTCCTCAACAAAACCCAATTTCAGTCACAATCTAAATTGGCTCAAAACTGAGAGCTGGTCTGAATCCTGTGAGCCAAAGAGATGAAATGGATCTCCATTTTTATGAAAGTGTATGAAGTCTGTATTTTGAGTAATGCAGCACAGCACATATAATGCAGGGAGCAATTTATTTGTGCATTGTAAATAGGGAGGATGGATGTAGCAGCATACATGTGCCTGTGCACGTACGGTGAGTGCGAGTGGTTCTGTAGGAGCGTAAAGGGCTCACTTAGGGGAGGCGAGCAATGAGAGCGACAAGCAATTTGAGAGGATTAGAGGAACACAGTGTGTGCATACAGAGGCGCTGTGCTAGCGGGCACTTTGGCTGTCTTAAATAAATCATGGATTTAACTGATGATGTGTCATTCCCACAAAGTAAATAAGCTCGTTGTGGGTGCTGTCATCTCCCTGACAATCTGCACCACGCAGCCACATGAAATGCAGTCAGCCCAGCCCTGATCTAGTTTACACTAGCAAGCTTTAACGCACCACCTCCCTTCAAAAAACAAAAATAACAACCATGATAACACATTCAAGGAGAAAAAAAACCCTCAAACGCTGAAGATATAGCCATCCTGACAAAACAAGGGGATATTCTTCTTATTCCTTTTTGCATTTTTAAAGTTCTTTTCAGGGAAGGTCCAATTTGTGCTGTGGACTGATAAAGCTTCACACCTCTGAATGACTACACAGATACTGGTAAGCACAGTGTCTTGGCTGGGCATTTTCTTTTTACTCTAGTCTCTCCCTGACCTGCTGCTGCTAATGTTAGTTTCCTTTGGCTCGTTAACATGGTGTCAGGCTGCGCCACTGAAGTTACAAAGCACAGCCTGGCCAAACGGACATCAGCGTGAGCCTTTAGCAGTTTGCATGAAAAAGGCTTTTAGTGCACACAGTTCCAGTGGAGGGTTAGCTCTGGGTATCATAGCTGCTGCAGTGGTCACAGGGCCTGGTGTATTGTGGCCTGACCTCAGCCGTATGGAGCTCCTCCCTCTGCCATCAGGCGTCCTTTCAGGCTTTCACTCCTCCAGGCCCACTTGGGGTTAGATGTGTGAGGTGGTGCCTGAAATTAGGAAATAGAAGAAGAGAAAAAAAGGAAAAGACTGAACACACAAGATTCTCAGTCACAAGACTGAGAAAATGTTCTTGGCTATAACTAAGAAGGCTGTAATTATGATAATCCCTTTCTTTGTTCAAGTTACAGGCTTTGGACTGCCCAGCAAATTGCATTTTAAATGCGACGGGACAGTTTGCAAAGTGTGTGCCACTAACGCCCTTTCTCTACTTTTTCTCTCTGTGCTACTGTCTCTGTCTCTCTTTATCTTACTCCTCCTCTCTGCCATTTAATCTCCTTGTCCCTCCCCCTGACTATCGAACCGCAGCAGTTCATATTTGCTCTCCTCTCCATCTCTCACTCTACCTCGGGTGATGGAGGAGCAAAGAGTTTGTCTGTGAAGCGTGGGGTGCTACGGCTGCTACGATCCGTGCAGCCGAGACAAACTCACCTGGTTCTGAAGGGAAGACGTTTCTCAGCTGCTCGATGACCTCCTGGAGCTGCAGCACCGTGTCCTGTTCGTGCTCCATATCATCTCCTGACACACACACAGAATGTTACACCTCTATGAATGGTTAGGGGTGTGATGGGAGGAAAGGATGCATGGTTTCACATTTAAAATGCGTGCATGGGTCAAGCCCACATCTGAGCCTTGCTGCACGTCGCTGACCTGCTGCTTCAGTGTCAGTGGTCTCTCTGCTGGCTGGCTCCCCGTGGTGACCCCCTCCAGACACAGGAGAAGACAGGGTTGACGGTTCCGATCCGTTGGCCTCTGAATCATCTTTGGGCTGTTTTTAGGAGAGATTGATTATCATTCAGTCCAAATAATTGCTCATATCCATCATGTTTTGAGCTACAGAGTCATTTAGCCTTTCACATAGTAATGATGGCATCTCTTAGCAGAATTATTTTGAAAAAATGCAAATTTTGCCTGACAACTGTTACACAAAATCATCAGGTTACTGTGATTTGTGCTTTGATAGACAGATAAAAGGATAGTGAATTGCAGCGCACACTGCAGCATTGCAGGAAACACGCTGACAGAGGTGGGGGAAGGTATCAAATCACATTCAAAGATGCATAATGTAAATCGCATAATGCATAATGAGATATATGCAACCCACCATCTTTTGTATTGTTTGTAGCAACACTGTTGCAATACTCAAGAGGTGAGTAAGTTCACTAGTTGCAGTGAAACTGGGAAGAATTCATACATACACCTCCACAGACTGCAAAGGCAGATTTTACTGATTTTATTTTTTGAGGAAATGAAAGCGTGATATTGGTCCTGGGAGAAAAGGAATTGAATTTTATTTACCCAGGAATGTGTACCTCCACCTGCTCTGCCACACGCTCTTCTCTCTTCAGTCTCAATTTCCATGTCTTTGACCTGAAGAAGAAGTATTTTGTCCTTCTTTCTCAGAGTCTTTCTCCTGCTTTGTCTTTATTCAGTGACCTGCATGCACAATCTGTATCTGTGCTCCCACGGCTGACAATTTAAACTTGCTTATTATAGTAACCCAGTAACTGCGTGTGTCAGCCCACACTCTCCTATCCATCTCTTTCTCACACCTTTTTCTTTAGACTGCAGTAAATCCTTTTAAATTACACTCCAGAGTGTCTTAAGGCTTATCCTCTTTCTTAACTCTTTCTATACTGTACTTTTTTGTACTCCCACTACAGGTATTTTCATCTTGGAATGGCATGTCTTAAAAGTTCAAATTTTACATTTTACCTGATGTATGCACTGTGATGCATACAAATGTTTGTGTCTGCCTGCACCCTTCATTAAAGCTGCAGCTACAGCTCAGTTACGTGTTAGAAATATAGCTGATGCAGTTAACCAGAGCCCCCTTAACAGAGCAGATGCTGTTGATGGACACATTGGTGACTGTAGCGATCAAACATGTGACCTTCAGTGTTTAAAGTTACAAAGTGCTTCACAGTAAAAGTAAATAAAATCCAAATTGAAAAGATTAAACAAGATTTAAATAATTTAAAATATTACAACAAATACCATCAGTTAAGAAAAGCCATAAGATAAAAGTGAGTTTTAAAAAGAGATTTAAAGGGAGGATACTGAGATCCTCAGGCGGGGATTCCACAACTGAGGTGCCCGATCACCTTTAGTGACAAGTCAAGATTTTGGAACCATTAGTAGGGCCCTACCGAAGGATCTCAAGCCGAGATCAGGCTCATAGGGAATTAGCAGACCACAGATATTGCAGAAGCCTGACCATGCAAGGCTTTAAAAATGGGCAGTAACATCTTAAAATCTAATCAAAAACTCACAGGTAACCAGCAAAGAGCAGCAAGGATTTGTTGTGACATGTTTGTTCTCTTAGAACGTGTTAAAACCCTGTCAGCAGCGTTTTGAATAAGTTGCAGTCTTTGGATGTTTTGCCTGCTTAGACTAGAATAAAGTGCGTTGCAATAGTCAGGTCTGGAGGATGACCTTTACTAGATCTGCAAATGAAAGGAATAACCTAATCTTGGTTAAATGTCTCAGTTAGACAAAGCAGGACTGCACCACTCCACCTGAGCATCAAAAGAAAACCATCAGTCAAACATTACCCCTAGATTACGGCCTCTTTTTTGATAATATTAGATAAGGTAACCAGACTAGACAAGGGAGTGTTAATGCTGCTTGTGCTTTGGCCAGAAGGGGTGATTATAATTATTTCTGATTAGGAGTCATCCAGTTGCAGGACATTTTTGGACATCCAGTTCTTACCAGCCTTTATCGGGACATGCAGTTGCGTATCATCCGCATAGCAATGAAAATCAATATTATATTTACACATGGTTTGCCCCAGGGGTAGCATGTATGAGGTAATGACTCATCAGAGTTGCTACTCCCAGAAAAGGCACGTAAGATATGGCTGAGTGGTATGTGAGCAGCCAAGGAGCTTATCGCTTAACGTTGGAGATCTCCACAGACGTTGATTAATTTGAACTACTTTATATAAGTTTATTAGTCTGTAGCAAATTACGGTAACGCTTTAATTTATGGGTCCATGAATTCCTAATAATTTCCTAAGAAGTTTCCTGGAAAGAACAATTACAGGGAAAAAAGAGAGTGATCAGTTGACTTTAAATGAATTCCAAATGCTAAGCTAGCGTAACCTTGAGACTGTTGGTCTCAAGGAGACTGCAGGTCAGCTAAACATGAAAAAATGTAAAATTTGTCTACAAACAAACTCACAATTCAACATATATGAAGAATAAAGTTTCCAGTAATAAATTAATAAATGTAGTGAAGTAAAAAGTGCTATAATTCCCTCTGTAACATAGTGGATTAGAAGTAGAAATACTATATAATCTGATATATTACATAAAAGGATACAATATACCTCAAAACTGTACTTAAGGACAGTACTTTAGTAAATGTATTCACATTGCTGCTCAACTCTCTCCATGACACCCCACCGCCATGCCTCTCGCAGAGGTGTACCTGTAGCAGTAGCTCCCTGAGCCTGCGCAGCTGGGACTCCAGCTGTTTGTTGTGGTCCTCCAGGATCTGCATACGGGTCTCCAGGCGCGTCTTGTGTTGCCGGAGGACCCGTGCCTCGGCCAGGAGCTCCTCATCCTGCTGCCCTTCCGCTGTGGGTGAACCTGGGCCCCCCTCTCCAGCCTCAGTCAGCATGGGAACGGACGCCGCCTCTTCGTGCTTCCACTTGAGCCTCCTGTACTCGCCCTGCAGCACCCTGAGGACCCACGGTGGAGGACAGAGGAAGGGGAAACAGTCAGACCCACATGTTGGTGCAGCATACAAAACACATACACACACGCAAAGGTATTTATCTAGTTTCCACCCGACAGACACAGAAAGACACCTCTACATAACAATCTGACTCGTTTGTGAGTTATATAATTAGAATAATTTCACCACATTCGTAAAGACTAACATATAAAAACAGTGCAGCAAGGGACTAATGTATTGTTGATATCTCACCATGTGGAGAGCAATTATCTTCATTTTGAATGTAAGCTGCAATAAATCAGCGTCTCTTGCAATCTCTTACGTGTGTGGCACTAAGGCCATTAACTGACTGTGCGCTGTGCTATGAAGCATTACTAAAGGTCTTTTAATTTATTTGGGTGGTGGAAAATCATGCCGGTCTATTTAAGTGCTTAATTAGTAATAACCTTCTGTTTGAGACAAACATAAACTGCACATATCGCAGTGTCATCACACTCAAATATCTAGTGCAGTCTACACTGTAGTGTATTGTTGACATTGGCTTTACGTCCTCATTGTTTGGGGATCCCACAGAATCCACTGTTGTATGTGTAAAAATAACAACAGAAGATTAGGGTTAAAGGTGTTTGATTCTGGTATTGATTTATTGTTCAGGTACGAGCCACATGTGAGCCACAGCAGAGGATATAAACTAAGCAACAGCAGTAACTACAGTCATAAATAAGGACAACAGAGCACACTGCAGTGTCATAACAGGAAGAAAAACTGAACTGGGTCAAGGTTTCAGACACCCGAAGGGCACAAGTGTATGTGTGCGTATGTAGCTGTATGTCGCTGTGTGTGTGGAAAGGTCACAGCCAAATTGAAGACACGAGAAAATTATTCATATGAATCATTCGTATAAAAGTTGCCTCTGGTAGCCAATTAAGAGGATAGGAGAAATGAATTTGCTTCATTTATGGAAAATGCCTGAGCCTCTTAGCTATTAGAGCACAATATATTTAAATTCAGGCATTAACATCTAAACTAATGTGTGTCAGAGATGCTTTACACTCATATCACACCAGTCAATCCATAATGGGCTCTTCCTGTCTCTTCTGCAGGACACCAACAAACTGTCAAACTAAAGGGTGAGTTACAAGTGTTTCCATGTTATCACCATATTATTTCACAGGCTTTACTCTCATGTATGAACACAGAAAAGGTTTTTTTTTTTGTTGTTTTCTTAAGGCTGTTCAGTGGGATTTAGAGTGTGAAAAACACGTTTGTTTTATTCCTGGCTACAGACCTGTTCTCATTCTCCAGGCGGGCCAGGGTGCATTGGAGCTGCTCCTTGTCCTGGTGCTCCAGGTGGGCCAGCAGCATGTGCTGTCCGCAGGGTGAGTCATGGTCCAGGGCTGGGCTGGAGTGACGCAGGAGGTACTGATCTTCATCCCTGAGTCCCCCACACAGGAGACAGCACACTGAGCCACCAGCACACAGCCACCAGCAGCACAAAGCAGAGCCAAGGGCGGCATGGGAGAGCAGACAGGCCAAAGCGAGGCATGGCAAGCAGAGACGCAATGCAACACGACTGGGCAGAATGAGACGGGACACTATGGCAAAGGCACTGTGCCAGGTTCACAGTCCAAATATTAAATGTTCTGTAACAAACTTGGCTCACCACACTGTTAAAAACCCACTCACATTTATTAAAATTGGAAGGTGGATCTTAAGCTACATCACAATATATTGCTCGAATAATAAACACTTTATTGACAATGGAACAGAAAACTTAATGTGCAGATCTATGATAGTAGACCTAAGGCTGAAAAACAATAAATCTGTGCATCTGTGAATGTTTGGCAATTATTTTAATGGAAAGACAGCTGTTTGTCTATTTATATGTTGCGATAATGCTTTGGGCTACAAAATAAAACTATTATTATTATTTACTGAGCCAAACTTAAAAGCAATTTATTGGCCTTGCTATTGCCAAATTATACATCACAGAGGTATTTATAGGCCTAATTCAAGCAGAGGAGTTAAGTTTCACTTTAGCTGCAGCACACCTCTTCTACTGTAAAATTATTAGTTATTTGAGTTATTGAGGAGGTCCTACGTACCCCTTAGATGCACTGGTGGGTCAACAATGAACCAATGAAACCTGTTTTCTTTGCAATATTTTTATGCCAAAAATATTTCAGCACTTCATATTACAGGTATTCCTAAAAAATGATGTTTTTGATTTCATCTCACTCATTTACTTTGTTAAGAACTTTAAGTTTTTGTACTATTATCCCAGTTTTCCATAAGTGGGTCAAAGATGATGCACAGGCATTTCCTGTGGAAATTCATCAGGATCTTACTCTCTTAATTTTGTCAAGGATACACAGTATTTTCTGTAGACCACATCTCATCTGTCTCACCGCTCACCCACATTATTTTACACAGACAATTTTACATTTGATGTAAGTGTTACCTATATATTTCTACCTTAGAAAAATGTATATCACTAAATTGAAAGCTGTTTTAACATTTACATTTTGATTATAATTTAATGAAAGAGTATCAGCTATTATAATCAAATTTACCTACTTCACAGCTAGCTTATTAGTAAGTAGTGACCCACTTACTGAAGACTGGTTTTACTGACCTATGCATCTAAGGGTTCAATTATTTTCATGTCCACTACCTGGCAATAAGCAGGACGAGTGAACTCAGAACAATGCACACAGGTGGAGGCTGAAGGCTGCACACACAGGCATAATGGCTCAGGACAGAAAACAGTATGATGCCAGCCAAACACCAGCTGGAGGCACAGATAGCACAGCGGCATGTGCAGAGCCATGCAGCAGGAATAACAGAGAGGCGCTGACAGACAGAAGGATGGGTTCGCGGAATAAGAACAACAAGATACAAAGGCACAAGAGCAGAAAACAACACCGCTACGTATAAGGGGGTAGAAGTGAAGTGTCGTGCATACAAACACACTCTCAGGCATGGAATTATACGCAAGACACAGATGCAAATACTATACATACATGCACTGATATACACACATTTTTGTTACAAAGCTCCATCCAAGCACACTCTAGATATATGCATATGGCAACAAAGACATTGGGAGCACAGGTGTCAGTAGTAAAGAGTGTTGCTGAAAAGTAGTGTAGTTTTGTCTAAGCCTAAAACTAGTTTCTAATGTGGTGTCAATCACAGCCTTCTCTCAGAGCACACACACACACACACATAAAACATGTCTGAAAAGAAATAATGAGCAAATTTCACAATAGACACACACCTGGAGCCCTAAAAGACCAGACAACACTTTGCACACAGCTGCTGGGCATGCAACCTTGACTTCAAAGCACGTTAAAAAAAGGCAGACCATCTCAGAGAATGAGGAAACGGTCGACAGCCCACACAGATGTCAACAAAATAAGACATGGACACACACAAATACATTATCTCAAACAACCCTAATCAGTCTTTTCACTTGGCACTTTCTCAGCTTTCCACAATGAGGACTCACCTTATTGGCTGCCTAATTCACAACAAACGTCCCTATTCCTCTCACTGCTGTAACCTCACCACGGCCCTGCCACTCAGCCAGCTTCTACAAACACACACACACCTCTCTCTCCTCAGCTGGGGCTTTGCGTATCTACCAGCAGCCAAAGACTTCAATCACAGCAGGCATATGCATGATGAAGGGGGACTGTGTGTGCCGCTGCTAGCTGTGGGTCATTTTCATTATGTGGCTGATTATTTATGTGATTACCCAATCTTTACCTAATGGTCGAACATATACTTACAAGCCCGAGCACACACATAAACACAGAGACAATCAGTGTATCAAGAGGAAAGAGTGTACACACAACACACACACACACACACACAATCCCAGTGAACGGCTGTGGTTGTAATGAGGGGGCTCATAGTGTGGGGGTGGCAGCATACTCACAGACTTTCATCAGGAGACAGGCTATCTGTGAAGAATGAACAATTCTGGCTCTCCATTTCTGCCAACCTACATATATATATAAAACACACACACAGCATGTTACACAAATACACACACATATATTTACACACATGTGTATACAAACAGACACACAAAAAAGAGAAATACAGGAGAGTGGATGAGTCAGACCAAATGTAGTAAAAAGCAAAAGCAACACACTGATATTATCACACACTGGGGATATATGCTCCCTCAAACACCAGATGAAACAATCAGTACAGCTTAGCTTTTAAGTAGTGTGACTAAGACCTGTGTCCTTTTAGTATTATTGACTACAACTGAATAGTAAGCTGTCCACAAACATCTGGCTGACAAGACTGCAGAGTGGCAGAAATTCCACACAGTACGAGCTATAAAAGTGTCCACAAAGAGGGAGAATAAAACTCTGATAAAATACCGGACAGTGTCTACCTGCATTCATTTCAGTATTTCAGAAATGTGGACAGCACTGTGTGTGTGAGTGTGAGGAAGCAGTGAGTGAGCGTCTGTGTGGCTTTTCAGGACCAAGGACAGCGCTTCTAGTTCTGCATTATGTCCTGCTGACTGTCAGTGGACAGCTGCACTGTACATGCTGCTCTGTAAGCTGTTTCACTCCTACAACAAATAGAAAAATGCTGCAGTAGGAAAAAAGAAGTGTCTTAAAAATACATGGTGCTCATACTGGTTTAGGTTTGATGACATAAATCGCGTGTTTAAAATAAAAAATGGTAAATGGTCGGGGTGGCTCAGTGTCCTTGAGCAAGACACTGAGCCCCAATTGCTCCCAGTATTTAGGCCAGGGGCTTGCATGATAGATTGCTGCCATTGGTGTGTGAGTGTGTGTGTGAATGGGTGGCAAATTGTAGAGCTTTGGATAAAAGTGCTATATAAATGCAGTCTATTTACTAAATTGAAGAATAATGAAAAACATGAGAAATTTGATAGATACAACATTTACACTGGCTATGGCAAGAATGTAGCATATTAGGCTGCTTATTAAAGTGCATATTTTGGTTAATTCATATTTAAGTGTTGCTAATATACTCAAATAAACAAAAATAGTCACACACTCAAACTACTCCCATGGCATTATTTATTTTTTAGTAGTCTCTTACCCTCTCTTACAGTGTGCAACTAGTTTTCTTTATTAGAGCTGGCATGTTGCTTAGTTGTTTGCACCTCGCTCATTTGGGAGTACAGCTGCTATGTTTGGTGTTTCATGGCTAATATACCAATAATATATACTAGGAGCCAGTCTGGGGACGTGCCTTTCTTAACAAAGTAAAACAATGTTTACAATAATTATTATTAGTGTTAACAGTATTATTGGAGCTGAACAGCTGTAGAATTTTTTTCTCTATGCTACGAATCCCAAATTAAGAAACTCATACGCTCACACTTTTGCTACAGTTGCTGCAGTGAATATGGTGCAAAACACATTCACACACCTGTATCAAAAAATGTGAAGTCATGAACAAAATTTGCACATCCGCAAATCAGCATGTGAATTCATGCAATGAGAGTTGCACACCTGTAGAATAGAAGTAGTAGTAAATATTCTGCTGCTTTGTAAAGCATTTTTCTCTGTGACTTGTCACATGTGTGGCTATTTTCTACAACTACAAATTCCACTGTCACAGGTGCTCAGTTGTTTTGCTCCAATAATACCTTCATAGTTTTCTTTGTGTATGTGTTTGCGTGACCAGATCATCATTCACCACTAATTCAATGTAGAAGCATGTATCAATATCATATATCAGTAGCCGTGTTTTAACACTCACTCTCACTCAAAAACCATCGTCACTATCACCTTTGCCTCCTTCACCTACATATACAGCTTACACCTGTACACAGGGTCAGCCACCCATGCTCTGACACCCATTAAAAGGAAATGTAGGAAGACATAATCTAAAGATGCAGGTTGAGAAAGGTTGAGTGAAAGTGGGTACACCACAAAATCAATTCAAACTGCTGCAGTCCACTGAATATCACATGTTAATGATATATAACCGTGTTTTATATATATATATACACACACACACACACACACACACACACATATATATGGAGAAACCCATCCGTATATATATATATATAGATATAGATATAGATATAGATATATATATACGGGTGGGTTTCTCCTTCAAGTGAGGTAATTAACCAGCACAGAGAACCAACCCACTGATGCAAATGTGCTAGGAGCCTTGTAGCTGCCCATATACATACATACATACATGTGTGCCACATCAAAGCTAGTCTGCACTGCAGCAATAACACACGACACACCCCATGCTGCATCATCTTTCGCAGAGTGTCGTCAGCTGAAGGAGTGAGGGATGGGAGGAGGGGGGGGTGAGTGATGTAGAGGCTGTCAGGGACATCCACATTACATCCTATTTCTCTCCAGTGTCCAGTGAGTCCATAACACTGAGAAATTTAGGATTTATCCATGTCCTGTTGCAGGAAGCCTGGCCTGTGAGCCTGACCGCTCGTAATTCAATGTGCAACACTATTCATCAGAAAGCCTCCACAAACCTGGAGTCGCAGTCAGGGACAACAGTGAATGAGAAGGGAAAGGGCAGGAAGTAATGGGAAATAGTAATGTGGCTCTGTGTGTGTGTGTGTGTGTGTGTGTGTGTGTGTGTGTGTGTGGGTGGGTGTCCTGTGCATACGTGTGTTAGATGCGAGAGTAAATGAGAAACAGGAGAGAGAGCGGGGGTAAGAGAGGAGACATCCTAACAGAGTTCTAAGAGCTTCTTTATTATCTTCCTCTCATCCATCCTCTACAAG
This sequence comes from Maccullochella peelii, assembly GCA_002120245.1. Classification (NCBI taxonomy): domain Eukaryota; kingdom Metazoa; phylum Chordata; class Actinopteri; order Centrarchiformes; family Percichthyidae; genus Maccullochella; species Maccullochella peelii. Next base: position 146,073 of record LKNJ01000540.1, read on the forward strand.
ATGTCGAAACAGTGCTGATGATGAAAGGAATGAATTCTACTCCTGCATCGATATGGGGGGGGGGGGATACAGAGAGAGAGAGAGAGAGAGACAGAGGCCGTCTCTGTGTTTGACATGCCTATGAATCTGGCTTTCCTAACTCCTCCAAACATCAAATACTTTCTAAATACTACTGGAGACTACATTATTGCCATGGGTTAACACGTATATTCCTCACTGGCTGAAGGGCACTTTGACATAAACACAGACTCCTACACACACCTGGCTAATATGTCATCCCAAAGGGAAGAATTTCAGACACTGACCTGCCAGTGATGACATCCAGTGTTTTTATATTGGCTTGACTTTCCATTAGTGTTCAAAGTGAGTGTTGAGTTGTGATTAATGCGGTGAACGAATTCAAATAAGAAATGTGATTTCTCCCTTTATCTCCTATTATCTCCCATATTAACTGACAGGTAGAGAGGTGGAGAGAGAGAGAGAGAGAGAGAGAGAGAGAGAAAGAGAGAGAGAGAGAGAGAAAGAGAGAGAGAAATGAAAAGACGATTGAAGTCAAATCTGCATGCTGCCGGAGTATAGATAAAATACTCCCATAATAAGGACTGTCTACTCGTATTATGACGGTGCTCAGATCAGTGTGCTCTTGCTTCTCTTTTATTCCATTGTGTTTAAATCCACAAATGCCGATACTTGTTCATTTTAGCCTGTATAATGTGTTTATGGTCAATATAACAAAAGCACACTACAATATACGTACATGGTAAATGCATTTTGGATAAAAGCGCAAGCCAAGGCTTTTTGCCAGACTACCATGCCAGGCACTGGCCTAACCATCGGGAGCAGTATTGACATGTTGTCATGAGGAACCAGGGATCGAACCACCAAACTGTGATTAGTGGCTGACCCCAACAGCAACACAGCTAACTAAGGCCTCAAAAACTACCGCTGAATTGAATCAAAATACCTCTGATTTTGTCTCAGTAAAAATGCTGTGTAATTAGCTTCACAGCAATGCCATTTATTAAAGGGCTATTACATGGAATTGTACATGTGTTTGTGTTATTGTATACCTATAAAAAACTATAAAAATAACTGTATAACTACAACATCCTTGTGTTCTTGTAACATGCGTGGCAATATTCAGCACAATGGTAACACTTTACTTTAACCCCCTCTATTGTGCACTTATTAGCAGTATATAAACACTTATTAAATGGTTTATAACAAACCGGAACATAGTACAATGTAGTTGTAGTTTAACTAATGTATCTGTAACTCCTCCTTTGAAACATCCATAACTGGTGTATACATGAATGTATATATGAATGCTTGATAACACAGTTGAGCTGTAATCATGTGTGAAGATATATAACCAGACGTATGAACAGTGTGTTCCAAAGTATTTGTTAACTCTTAACACACATGTACAGATTATTCACAAGCAGGTTTAAAGGATAAGTCTGGTGATTCTATATTTTTCTTATTGTCAACAAATGCCATGAAAAGGCCAAAACCAACACTGAATTGATCCTAATAACAAGTGTTGTCTAACAAAGCCTGATACAGCTTATACATGCCTCTGTGCCGCAGAGCTCCATTGTTATCCAAAACTATTAAAAATACATCAGTGAGCCACACCGTTGCACTGAGTGACTTGTTCCTGCATTATGACGAATATGGGCACTGTACTTTATTTAGAGTTAATCCGACACACAATCCGGCTGCCAAAAATACTAACCAGCTCACCAGATCTCGGGCTGAAAATAGGTCCCCAACAAAATCACTGCTTGAGTAACATTTGCTAAAAGTCACAGTGCCCAGCTGTTTTAGGAAATAATGAAAGTATATAGTCATTACCTGCTTTTAAAGATTTACGTCTTTAGTAGGAAAGAATGGGCTAGAGGCTGGAGGAGTCACAATGTAGGCATCTCTCGCAGAATTAGCTGACAATAACAGAAACATAGAATATCACCAGCCTTATACTTTAAAACTATTTATACATGTGTTCAGAATAACACATACATGTAATGTATAATAAGAATACAGTGTTGTCAAACATTCATTATCTGTTGCTACACCAGTAACGGATGCTTCATATGAGCTGTGAGTTGTTAACGAATAAATACACTTAAATTACTTTCCTTATACATTACAACTACATTATAGTGTGTTAATGTGTTTTAAACCATTTAGTAATTGAAATAAATAAATAGATTTTGGGACAGTATGTGAAAGCATAGTCCATTGATCATAGGTTATTATGTCAAATAAAGACCCTTACTGATTCATTGTTCTGCAGAAAATAAAATGCTTGAGAGACAGAGATGGCTTCCTGACATGCAAAAAAGATGAGAGGCTTGCGATGAGTAAAGTTGCTAAGATACCATATAGATACAGTGGACACTTCTTAAAAACTTTATTCAACCATTTTCTCAGCAGGTCAAGGAAGGCAGACAAACTGAATGTGTATCATTTTCGCTAAATTATCTATTTGTGTTCTTTTAGTTTATTTTGGTGAAGCTGTTGGCAGCTACAGTATTATGACTTTTCGGAGTGTCCAACATGACTCAAGAACTGTTTGAAGCAAACTGTACTGTAATTAGCAACAAATGCATTAACGTAGGAGGCTGTAACAGAAAAGATATTAAAGAATAGTGAAGAAGAAAGGGCGAGAAGCAAGAGATGGAAAAAGAGGGAGAAATAAATGTGCGGGTAGGAGATAATAAAAGAGAGGGATCTGAGATAAGAATAACAAGAAAAATAAACAGAAAACAGGAGAAAGGGAAAAAAGGGAGAGATAAGAGGGGTAAAGAGGACAATGCCTGCTCTCTTGTTTGTGTGTGTTACCTCTGTTTTGGCAGGGTGTAGGACAGTTGTGTGTAAGAGCCTCAGGGAAGTAATACACAATGGCACACTTACAAGCACACAAACACACACAGCAGGCTCAGTGGAAACGTGTGTGTGTCCAGCTCTGCAGTACTGTGGGCAGAGCTGCCAGGAGTGTGGGAGTCCAGTGCTGTGCCTTGTTTATAACCTGTCAGACAGACACTAATCCACACGAACAGCTCCCAGGTGACCAATGGGCTCACTGCCCTACCAAGTGACAAGCCGCTAGGCGCGCTGAACCCCACTGACCTCCACACACACACACACACACACACACACACACACACACAAACTGGTCTGCTTAAGTGCACCAGCGTGTGTTTGCGTGGAGAGTAAGCGTGAAGGAAACTGCTGGGCAGTACAGTCTCCACCCTGGCTGGAGTACAGTGCACAGCGCAGCCAAATCAATACTTCAATCAGTGTGTGGCGAAGACTAAAGGATGAGGGAGCAGAAGGCAGGGGAGGAGAAGAGGTGGAAGCAAGGGTGGAGTGAATATAAAGAAGAAGGGGGGTTGATTTGGAGAGCAGAAAGTCAGAGACTTTGCTGTAATGATTTGATGTATAGCACAGCACAGTAAGCGACGCACCTGCTGGCATAGTGTTCAATCCTGCTGTGTGTGTCGGCGTGGGGAAGCTTGGGTGAGGAGCACGGCCTGTAAACAACAGAAGCAAACGTCAATACCTCACCAAGTCATTTTTAACACTCTGCAAGTGTGAATGTGTGATTGCAGAAAAGCCAAATCAAAACTTAATTCACACATATTGCTATAATCCAGAAGAAGAGAGTTTTATTTCTGAACATGGAAAACTTTCTTGTTAGGATGCAAACAAGACAGATTTTTTACACAGTGGAGGAAAGTAACTAAGTACATGTATGCAAGTTCTGCTCTTAGGTACAATTATGAGGTACTTGTACTTTCCATTCTAAGATACTTTATACTTCTACTCCATTACATTTCTTTGACAGCTTTACTTACTAGTTTGCAGATAAAGATTTGACACTCAAAACATATGATGGTCTTAAAATATGATGCATTTCTAATGATTAAACCACTGGTTCACAACACTTTAGGCTTGTGATGCTTTATAAACAAGCAATACCTACTCATGTCCCTTCAACACAGGTTGCATGCGTCTATGAGCTGTGAATAGTTCAGGATCTGGAGTGAGGGAGAACTGGAGCATACAGTTATAGTAAGAGCTTTTTAATAAGGCAGAACACAGGACCAAGAATCTTGAGTATGCAGTGGCACGTCGTCATTTAATGCAAATCATGGATCGGCCTCCACCCTAAAATCCTGGGGTACTGAGGAGGAGACACTGTAAACAAACTGATTCGCAGGGAAGGCTACTGGATTTATACATTAAATACAACTGAACCATGGACTAAATGAAGAAATTAATCTATCTGGTTTTCTATGATTTTTCATTCCTACTAGGAGGTTTTTATTATGTATATTTACATATGCTGTGGCAATATGGCATTGGCTAGACGTAAGCAACAACCAAATATTAGCTGGGCACAGAGGCAGTGTTAGACATCTACACTGCCTCTTCTTACTGTGATGAAGACATGCTTTATGTTGCAACATTAGGTGCTGCACCTTATTAAGAAGCTCTTATTATAACAGGGAAAAATAAACACAATTTTGTGTCGCAGTCGTGTTTTTTCTTCTTCCCTATCTTGTTAATTACCTCACATCCTCCCAGATTTATCCTCAAAATTAACTTGAGGTGTCCCCACCCCCAGGCTGGAAACCACTTTACAAAATTACCCCACAAGGTGTATAAAAAAGTTAACCAGCTACAACATTAAAATGCTGCTTATACACTAATGCATCAGTAATAATAATATAAAATGCAGTAAGTATAATACGTAATAAGTATAATAGCATATCATAATATATTAATATAATAATATGAAGGATCATTCTGCATAATTAGTGCTTTTACTTTTGATAATTGTGTCTACTGGAGGCTTATCTCTGCTCTGTGTCAGTGGGTGAACAGATTAACTTGTGTAATGTTTGAGGTTATAAAATCTGAACCTAACAGTGACACAATCAGCCAAAACATGGAGCCATAATCATGCTAAATCTTCCTGGCTCCTGTCGTAGCCCTGAGCTATTCTTCTTGATGATCTCATGGATTTTAGTCTAATCGCTCTTGTTTTTCCCCTCGGGTGAGACTCACCCATGTGAACAGAGCATCCGATCCAGACTGAGATCATAGAAATGACATTACGTTAATTCTGAACACAGAGCTGCCCCTTTAACCCATCTCAGCGAGTCAGGGTGCACACAATTGTCAGAGCATGATAATTAGCCCACAGCAGCAGGGTGAAAGAGAGACAAAGAGAGAGACAGATGACAGAAAAGACAGACAGAGAGAGAGAGAGAGAGAGGGAGAGGGATGTCTGTGTTTACGCTTGGGACTCACGTCTCCGAGCTCTCAGCTTCCAGCACAGATTGCACCGGCAGGTAACCTCTCTGAGGGTGCTTGGTGAAGTACTGCTTTGACCTGAACTTATTCTTCAGAGTCTTGGCAAAGTCCCTCATCTTCTCTCCCGAGGTTGTCTGGAGTGTGATGTAGGAGGCGAGGGGTGGGGGGTAGAGGAGGGAGGAGAGGCGGCAGGAGTGGATGGGTGCGAGACAAATAACACCGCTTAAGAATTCTTAAAAAGTGTTGCTTTCTCCAAAATGACCTCATCTGAAATTTGTCAACATTTGTCTCAGTGCTGGTTTATCTTATTTTGACTTAAGAAGACTAACTTATTCCTCCATCTGCTTTCTCCTTCCCTTTTGCGCTGTTTCGAACCTTTCCTTTTCTCTCTCTGGCTCTCTATTTCCTGCTCTATCACAGTAGAAATCTATGGGCGCCTGCCTGCCTCAGTGAAAAACTGTAGCTAGCTAATATAAAATATTGTCCAGTGAAAAAAAATCATTGTACAGATGGCCTGTTGCTATATTTTACAGCTCAGAATTGATTAGAGATTAAATCTGGCACCATCTCAGTACACTCCAGCTACAGCTACTCCTTTGGAATTAACTCGACTTTGGAGACTGTGCGTGCAATCGCTTAAGACTCTGGTTTTATTGGGGTTTAATGCACAATGTGTGCTCCAAATAGCATTTTATGTGTGCACTATGTGAGCCAGAAAGGATGTTACTGCTGAGTAGTACTCAGTCTCTGCATACTATAGATCTGGACGAGGCAGTGTAAGCATATCTAACAGTATATACTTAGAGACGATAGAGATCTCACAGTGGAGAGGGAGCTAATACTACGTCTGGCAGCAGGAATAAGGAAGATACTGGTATTTTTTTGGAGTACAGCTGAGATTTATTGGTCCCTGGAGCCTTGAATTTGTATTCGGTTAAAGCACTTGATAATGTTTGTCTTACTGGCGTGTAGTACTCCATGATGGGGTAGTGCAGCTTCTTTCCCTTGGTAGTGCGGCCCGTTAGAAAACATGTCTGGCAGATGTCCACATTGAACTGCTTCAGACTGCGATACCTGTCAAGATCAATAGAACACAGAGGCTGAACTGATGTTTGCAAGAGAACTGGGCTGAGTAGAGGTGTGTGTGTGCGTGTGTGTGTGTGTGCGTACAGAATAAAGGGTTGATGCATGTCTGTGTGTTGAATTTATATGCTTGTGTACATGCATGCTTTTTTCACACATCCCTCTGGGATGTACTGATTAAAGCCACCTGTCAAAATTGTAATTAGTGACCATATCTTAACTAATAAATGATGTGTTGTGATTACTTTAACTTTCTGAATACAGATAAAAGAAAGTAAAATCAACATTTGAATGCAATATTCATCAAACAAATGATTTGCACACATACACAAATTATTTTCTGTGCCAGATTTTATGAGGATGAAGAATATTTCATAATACGAGGAGTTTTCAGTCAGGGACCTTCAAGCATCATGCTTGAAGCTTGCCTAATATTATTTTACAGATTGGAGTGCTCCTCTCCAATGCTCCTCTTATTATTTTACATTGCATCTTAGTAGCAAGGCATCTCCTTAGTCGCTATCTAGTGAGCAGCGATTCTTATATATAATGAAAACACCACTATTAAAATGGATTTCTTTGCTTCTCCTTTTGCCTTTTAAAATGTTCATACAATTAATTTTCTTATTCTTCTAATCATTAACAAGTTGCAATTTTAGTGCAAACTATATTTTTTAATACTTTCTTTGCATTCATATTACATACAACTACTAAACTACCCAGTTCTTTTAACATATTATTTCCATTAAACTTGCAGGCAATTGACCTTTATTTATTTTTAAACACCCTCATAATGGTATAATCCATACAATTCAATTGTACCTAACAGGTGTGTTTAGGTTGTGTATGTCAATGTTGCCAACTCTCACGCTTCTGGCACGAAACACACGCTTTTACGTTCAGTCTCACACTGCCCAAACAATTCTCACACCAAAACACTGCAACAGCAACAGAGATGAACAGGCGAACGTAGGTACCATTGGTTACATACTGTAACCCCCATTCTATGAGTATGGGCTCTTAAATTACTCTCTGTACTGTACTCTCTTTTAATCAAGAGCGTGGTCTTTCACTTTAAGAGCATGATTTATTGATTTCATGTTCAGATTTTGTAATACCCTGCTTTCGCACTCAAACAGCCTCTGCTTGCGCTTGGATTTGCTCTGCTTCTGCTCAGACTGTATGTTCGCACTCAGATATATTGTTGCTTGCGCAGATTTCCTGCGCTCCAGCTTCAGCCCTTCTCCTTGCACTCAGGCTGCTTCTGTGCGCTGGTGAAACGTCTGCTCTCACATTTCGGACATTCACATGCACATTCGGATTTTTTGTCCAAAAACCCTGTCAAAATAACCCCACCAATAAAATGCCAACTGTGGTGTTAACCTATGAAATGATCGCTGCCTCGTTGCGGGTGTGTTTGCTTTACTTCTTAAAGTGTCCTGTACGGGCGGTTACTCTCTAACCGGGTTCATCCACCCGACTGTATTATATGTACAGTTAATATATATACCAGCGACCATACTTTTTCTTTTACTTTTCTTTTACTATAATACTTATATATATATATATATATATATATATATATATATATATATATATATNNNTACTTTTTATTTTACTATAATAGCTACATGTAATAGCCGTATAGCACACCGACGGGAGGCCGCGATATGTGCATGATGTTTATCGCCGTGTTGATTGGACAGCTGTGAAAAACCCTGTGCCGAAGTGCAGAAGGCGTGTGTTCATGTATATATTTGGCTAAGTGAGTATGCGTGGTCATGTGTAAATTTGTGTGTGTGTGTGTTCATGTGTCTGGAGTAGGATAGGTTCTTGTGTTCTTTTGTTTCTTTTTGTTTATTTCTGGTTCTTGCTACTTAAAACGGTGTAGTTTTGATATTGGAAACAACACCGTTTTTGACTTTCATTAGTGAATGAACCCCTGTGCCCTTTATTGGGTTAGTCTAATATGTGAAATTGTGAGTATTTCCCAGGGTGGAAGTCCCAGGGTGGCGTAGTCAGGCTATATCCTTAAATCTTGGAATATAAGGCCCTGCTGCCGCCACATGTATAAGGTGGATACTTTTTTAAACCCTAATGGTGAATTGAGTCCAAATATGTGCACATGATGAAGTGTGCGTGAGCGTATGCGTGATGAAGCCTATGGGCCATGGCATCAAAATCTCACTCTAGCCAGGTACCCAAAGTTGGCAACCCTGGTGTATGTGCATATGTTCCTCCTTAACGTTTTCATTTATATCATTTGTTCTTTTCTTTTTTTATGTGAAGTTGCTATGATCACTGAAGAGTCATCTTTGATCATGTGTGTGTAAAATACATAGTATCTGCATGTATCTGTGTGTACCTACACTGGCATCCCTACCTGAAGCCCTTGATGGGACACTGTTTGCAGACGTAGCATTTGGCCTGGTGCTTGGTCGACTCTGCAGCAGTCACACGGTGGAGAACAGGCAGCCAAACCATCGACTGGGGCTCCAGGCTCATCCACTCCAGGAAGTGAGACACCTCAATCACAGGTTTCCCTGGGGCCTGGAAAAGGAGCGTGGGAGGGAGGAAAGAAGTGCAGGAGAGTGTAAACAATCCAAATATAGACCAACAGCAGGGTAGGTACATAAAGTAATGAGAGGAGAAGGTGTGCTTCCTTTCCAAAGGTGGTTTCAGGTGAGCTATTGTTGAAAAAAATAATCAAAGAGAATACAAAAGATAAGAGGAAGAAGGAGAGGGTGGAAGAAGATGTACTACACTGTGGGATATCTTTTGCTTTTTTGTAACTACTTGAACAAATATGAAGCTTAAACACAGCAGACATACATTATGTGTCTGTGTGTATACTGTATGTGTGTTTGGAGACTCACCTTGTTGAGAATTCCAGAAAGTGGGATAAAAAGGAAGTCAGCCTAATAAAAGGATGACTCGCCAAGCGCTGAAAATCCATGATGTGCTAAATTCTCATTAAGTCTGCATCAGAGATGCATTAAGAGGTTGATTTCCCTGGGGCTTCCTCCGCCGCCCAAGCAAAGTAGCATACTAAATGTATGTGTGTGCGCACTGATCACACAGACTGTGAGGTGTACAGAGGTGTAGAGTCTCCCAGGGGTGAAGGAGCTCCTCTCTGGTAGCTAGAGTGGCCAGCTTCACTCCACGTGGGAGGTCAAATAGCAGCCCCTCGCATACTGAACACCTGGAACTGGCACTGACTATGCTGAGCACGCCGCCGCATCTCAAAGCAGCACGCTGAGCAGATGGGATGCTTTAAACATCATTGGAAAAGCAGAGTGATAAACATTCAGTCATCCATCAAAACTCTGTGCTTTCTGCACCATATATCCACTAAACGGCATGTGTTTGTGAATCAATCAACATACCACACTTCTCACAAAGTATGAAAATATTTACTAAATGTAGATTTATTCCCTCATTTGAATTTGACCTTATACCCTCTGCATATACCATCACACCTTCAGAAGAATCATATTGTTCTGTAGAACCTCCTTACTTTGCATTTTCTCTGCCCTAAGTCAATCCATGTGCTCATCTGCCAGCAGAGTCTAAAAGTCAAAGTCTAATGTGAGGTGAGGTGGCAGCAAAAGCTGTACCCACATCTCCACAAACTGATGTCACTCGTTTCCAAGCCAAGTGATAAACAGGCAAATGGGTCACCCCCCCAGTTTGCATTACATGGATATTTCATCTACAACTAAATGCCCTGGACATGGAGCAAATGGAGAAAGGAATTGATTTTAAGCCGCCGTAGCTGATACAGCAAGCATGGACCAGAATAGATTGTGTATAATTAGGATCTGCTTCGAAAATTTGTGAATTAAAAGGCTTTAATTCATAGGCCACCTTCCAAAAAAAGCTGTGGCCTGCTCCTAACAGCTCCCTAATCATCTTGTGTCCCGAACTGAATGTCACAAGGTGAAGTTCCTGCAACTTGCGCCAAACGTACAAGTTCAGATGCATTCAGAAGAAGCAAAAGATGGAAAGACAAATGAATTCAGACTTTGAACATGTCTCCTCATTAGCTATCGCTCTGTGCATTACTGGACTCTGTGACCTCACGTCATCATATCAATATTCCAATAGATCATATTCTATAAGAAACTTTTCCCATTTAAACTTCTTGGATTTCACTGTCTATGCATGTAGCACCATCATGCATTATCTACCACTGACTGTTTTGTGAGCATTAAAAGCGATGCAATATTAATGTGATTTAATGTTTGTAAGGCAACAGTCTGAGTATGTGTGATGCAGTCTTTAGGTAGAATAATTATAACTTCTTAATTTCCTGAGATGGTGCATTTATGTTCCTCTTGCTCTGAAGGAACGTCGGACTGTGCTGATGTTGGTAAAACACAATGGGCATCACATAGACATCATATTTTTTTCATGCTCAGCTTTTTGATGGAAAGTATCACAAAGGCAAATGTTTGATTTTGCCATTCATTTTTTAAAAGTTTCAGCCAATTCTGTTTCTGTATTTGTACTGTCTTGGCACGGACAAGTTCTGTTCTGATTATATGGAGATCACTCGTTACTTTCAAACACAGTAATTAATAGATTAGCGGGTTTCAGATACATCAGTACTCTGTAATAGCATGAATAAGTGGGTTTTCAAGGTCAACTTCAAATTTCTCATTGGGGCAATCAAGCCATTGATTCAATGACTGAAACTAGCACTATCAAGTCTTACAACACTCCACAGTGGTGGTCAGCCTGTCACTTGCTTCAAGTGTGAATATGCTGGTCTAATAGGGAGCCACTAGAACCCATAAGAAATTCACAGCTGCAGTAGTTGAATCTTGTGACTGAAATAAGATGCCAGAACAGTGCTGGAGTGAACACACACAACATATTCCAGACAGATGATTTCATCTGCTCTTATTGTCCATAGTATGTGTGTGTGCATGCGTGTGGCAAACTGTGCACGCACCGTTGCCTATCTGTGAATGTGTTTAGGCGTGACATGCATGCCGATGGCTCTGTCCTCACCACGCGGAAGCAGCTGCGGACGCTGGGCTCCACATTGCTGCCTCCGAAAGCAGCGACTTCACCCAACTGGCGGGGGATCTGGATGGCTTCATGGAGCAGCAGGCTGAGGTGACGCTGGTCTGTCAAACCTCCAGGACCAGACACCTGACGGAATAAGTCTGCAACCACCAGAAAATACACAATACAATGTATCAATTATGCAGTAGCTAATCTGATTATACACCAGTGTGCACCAGCATTAGCTGTGCACTTCATTTGTATGCATGAAAAACAGTTGCTTGCATGTGCAAAATCATCGCATGCATTTTTCCTACACATCTACATCTTCTGATTTAGGGCATTTGTATTCATTGCTATGTGTTCTCAGCTTTTCAAAATGTAAATTAGGAATTTAATTTCAAAAGAAAGTATTCACAATTTAGAAAGTGTGTTACTTTGTCTGCAAAATAATAGCATAACTTTAGTATGAACATAAAAAAAAAAACTGTATGCTTGGTTTAGAACAGCAACACATCTGTTTTTCATCCATTTTTTAACAATGAGCCTCCAGGGAGCAGGTTTACCAAACCTAGTTTTGTGGAATAAAATTCACTTCAGTGACATATAGACAAAGACAGTATCAGTATTAGTGGCCTGGCTGGTCGGCTTGGAGAAGAAAGAGCGGCATAAGCGGAGTCTCGTCAGGTTTTACCAAGCTAGCTGGGGCTCTGCCTGTCACTGAGGCGATGAATGCTGACAGGCGTGTGAAGGTGCTGCACAATGACAGTATAAGCATCCCATGTATCCCCCTCTCTGTGTACTTATTCAACCCTACAGGGCCAACGCTTGGCTTTAACACCTGAATGTTAAACAGCCTCCTCTATATAGTTCTCATAACCAGGGCTGAGGCACGTTTGACATTTTAAAAGCTCACATTGAGCTGTTTGATAGAGATGAGCTTTGGACATGTTTTATGGAGACACTATCACAGTATATAGGCCTATTACATCTGAAACGTGCAGCCTGCAACGTTGCAAAGCCTGTAGTGAGATAATGGTATTCCTGGAGTTGGCTGCACAAGCCACGAACAACTAGAACACCCATTACTAAGTTTGCTTGTGAAGCCTTAAATAAGTTTTCAGTAATGACTAGTTAGTATGAAACTACCTCTTTACTAAATTTGGGTTGCACTCACACAGTTTTAGCTATAAAGCCCTCAGTAAAGTGTATATCAGTTTCCAGGTAAACATGGATTCACTGGAGCATTGGTGGGTCAGTTACATAATTACCTACTGAAATAGCCACTTTAAATAAATAAACCACAGCCACCCTAGCAGCTCTATGAGACTGTACTTAGGGACAGCTGTTTGCTAACATCAGCATGCTAACGTATCCACAATGACAATGCTTACATGCTGTTTACCATGGTCACCATCTTAGATTAACATGTTAGCATGCTAACATTGGCTAATGGGAATGTCATTAGCTTTGCAGTTATTTGGTCGTTAACCAAAGTACTGGACAAATGAAATCATGGCAATCCATCCAATAGTTGTTGAGATATTTCAGTCTGGACCGAAGTGGTGGACTGACTGTCCGACCGACCAACAGAGTCATAACCTAGCCACGTGGCTAAAAATTACAAAAGTGAGGTAATTGAGTTTGTCTAGTTTTTGAAGATTAAACAAGAGGTCACTACATGATTTCAGCCTGGAGTTTAGTTTGCTAGTTGTTAAGCAGCAAATATAAAATAAAGTCATACTCTGCAATTGTATGAACTATTTCTTCCCCTCTAATATATTCAGAAACTGATTTTGGTGGATAATTTTGTTTTTCTGGTGTGAAAATTAGGAGCAGAAGCCAGTGACAGAACAGTAAGTGGTGCTTTTGTCAAATTAGGTGTGAAAGCAGTACATATTGATGTCTGCAAAATTGTGCTTGTGCAGCGGCGTATAAAAGCAAGTAACTTAAGATGTAGCATCAAAAGTTAGTGTTACCATAAAGTCAAGTAATTAAACTATTGATGACAAGCATAGTCACAGCATAACCACAAGCCAACGACTGGTGATGATGATAAACATCCAACTCAAGGTGGGTTGATGCAAATGCAACAGATTTATTTTCAAATATGATTCCAGTGACGTCTGGAGATGGCAAAAAAGGGATCAGTCAGAGAAAGGCCACCACATGTCTACCTGAACCCAAAAAGGAAGGCTGACTCACCTCAGGGACCATTCAATTGAAGGCAAATCTGTTAAGAACTGACACAGATGGTGTGCTAAGCATGAATAATCTTGGCATGGGTTTGGCCATGTTGTCTCAGATCCTGGATCAACTACAAGCTGCTATCATCAGTTCAAATGCTCACTGTCCATTTTACCTATATTTACAGGATGACTCGTAAACTGGGGTTCCAATAGAACAGTAAAAACATATCTCAGACTGGAGCGGCACACTAATAAAATATTACAGCATAATTTATAATCAAAAAAATAGGAAGGGAGCGACTCTTTGCTATGAGAGTGAGAGCCATAGAGAGAGTGTGCGTGAATGGTGTATTTGGCAAGCAATCCTTTTAAGGCCCCCGGTGTACTTTGTAGAAGTAAAGAAAGCTTTCTCCATTATGGCGGCAGAGTCATTTCCTCCATTAGACTAAGTGGATGTCTTTATGTAATACTGGCAATCAGGGCTGTTTTGTTTTGGCTCATTGTTTGCAGTTGAGGAGACACATTAGGCACATGAACGAGCATCAGACTCACATTTGTACTTCTCTTGGACGTCTGCATTGCACAAGCTCACCAATCCCATCTTGAAGCTGAGAACTCGCATTTTGCCGTTCCGAGCACTAGTGGAAAGAAAGAGAAAAGAAGAAGGAAGTTGTAAGGTTACAATTTTTGTGAATTATCTCATATTACGGTGTATTGTCGTGGTAATATATTCATACATTGGCAGAGCCCTACTGGGAAGGCCAAAGTGTGGAGGAATTACATGGGTCAAAGCACTGCAGTACAGGTCAATGCAACAGTGTGAAATTGTATTAGAGCACATCCAGAGTAACTAAAGGCACTACAGGGACTTGATGAAGTGTTGTGTCCATGAGTTTATGCCCAGAAGAGCAATAATAAGCTCACATACACCACAATGTCACTTACAGACAGATATCACGCACACACAGATATCAAGCATTTGTGAGGCTCAGAAGTGCTGTCCCCAGCTAAAGAAATACTCTGATCATTGGCCAATGGCAAGGCCAGTGAGATGGACGCTGTTGTGCCCTGACCTGAGCCTAAAAGGGTCACATTAGCTTTTTTTTTCCCTGCTTGAAATACAAAAGGAGGATATAGGGAAAGACTGGATTTTAAGAGGCAAACACACCGTCACTGTTCGTTTTCAAATTTCAGAGCTCCTGTGCCAACACAGCCTGGAAGAATTTACTGCCGAGCTGAGCAGCATTGGCAGAAACCACAGGCTTATCCAATTAACATTTGAATCGGTAAGTGAGAAATCAAGAACATCACATTCATCAGAGAGCATCAGATCAATGAAGTATAAAATTAAATCAAAGAGTGAGTTTAATTTCCAGAGCTGGATGTTGCTTTGAATGTGTTCAAAAAACAAAGCAGGGACGCCGTTTTTTAATCCGCAAATAGGTCAAACCACAAGGAAGTAAAACATTACTCAGGACAGACCATTAGAGTCAGGTCGAGAAAATTAGAGTCACATGGAGAAACATGAGAAAGGATAGCATTACTGTCTTTTCCCCTGTTAGATCCAGAGGAGCTGGAGAGCACATGGGGGCGACTGGCTGTCAGCACCTTTCACACACACTTTCCGCTGTGTGTCGCATGCCATCTTCAATATGCACCCCAGTGCTGCTCCTCAGGGGACATGTTGCTTCTGCACACCCTGCTAGTGTGACATGCCTCTAGAGGACACACACACACACACACACACACACACACACACACAAACACAAACATATACGCACACACGCATGCTGTGATATACTGTAATGCGCATTCACTGGGTCAAACAAATAAACACTCACATAAAAATGGACACACAAACATACACACACTTCATTCAGATTCACTATTTATTGGAAAACAAAAAGCAATTACTGAAATTTATGCAGAGGTGAAGTCTCTGATTGTCTCTCATTAGCAGCAAGTAGTTAAGAGCTACCGCCTGAATTTACAGCACTCGTGGGGGTTATTCCTGTATTTCTGTGTCTGTGCTCGGTGTTTTTGTCTTTGGAGACAGTACAAAATAGTCAAAAGGGAGCAAAGATGGGGTGAATGTTGGTGTGAAAGAGGATTTGTTTCTGCTGTGTCTCAGAAGGGATGATTGGCCCTCTGCCTGGACATTGTTATTGGAGCTTTAGCCATGCTTTGGCTCTTTATAGGTGACTGTACAACAAGCCATTGAACCAATTACATTAATCTGGAGACAGACTGTCCTCAGACTATGAGGAATAGTTAAAAATAGTTTTTATAGTAACTGTTTATAGTGGCATGAGATGACACATAGTGAGTCTTTGTGTGCATGTGATGTGTATTTACCTAAAGCTCCATTATTTTTGATACCACCATTGACTCAAATGACCTAGTGTAATGTGAAAGGGTCCTTTAGCAGTGATAAACCCACTGAGAATTACAACCAGCTCTGCAGCATTTCTAGACTTGATACAGGACCATCGTACTATGGACGTCAACTTAAAGTTGCAACAAAAACACTACAAACACTGCTGAAAAAAAATCGAAATGGTCGGTGGTAATATTGCAAGGATACTGATGTAGGAGGTATATTAGTATATACTGTATATAGCACTGGTTGAACCTTGTTTGTGCATGCCTGGCACTGATACAAAACTGTCGCTATAATACAAAACTGGACGGATTTAGCATTGAACACACAAAACAATTATCAAAATCAATGCAGCAGAACCACAGACATTGTCTTTTTAATTCAGTTGCATTCTTCTTCCTCGTCAAAGCCTGGTGCCTACATTAACCACAATGCAACTCGACTGCCCGCAGTTTAGTCAGTTGTTGGCCGCACATCCACAGCCCCAGATTTTTTTATTTTCAAGCTTTCAAATGTATCCCTCTGAGGCCACAAAAGGCTGTATACAACTTTTTTCACATTTACAGTTGTTCTCCCCAAGACCTGTAAACAGACAGACTGTAAAATTGGCACAGTCCTCCTTTAAGTAGCCATCAATGACAAGTAGCATAACCATCTTAACACTGAGCTTTTATCTCATTATTTGGAGATAAACGCTCACACAGATGCACACCGGCTGTATGGTCAACTTCATCTACTATAAATCAGCAGTGAGCCAAAACACGATAAACACTTGAAAAGAAAGTCAATCATCTCTGGAGGTAAAGGCACTTTTACTTTTTTGAGGAGTTGGTGGAGACCGAATAAGAGCTAAAAGGAAAACGAATATTGGACTTAAATTTGTCAGGTGGCAAGAAATACAACTCCAAATGGAAACTAATGCTCTGTGTCTGCTGCGTGTAGACACTACACTTGTATATGAAAGCTGTGTTGCTTAAAAAATTACTTGATGCAGCTTTCAGCAAAAATTGGTTACAATAAATATTTCACATTTGTCAAGACGGAAACATCTCACCCCGGCTGACTCACCTGTCGTAGACGTTGAGCAGCCAGTTGAGACACATGTCAACGCAAAGTGGGATGTTGACCAGGATGGACCTCTCCTCCTCCAGCCTCTCGTACAGAGCCGTCAGGCCGTGGATCATCTCCACAACATCCATCACATGCTCCCCCTGCTGCAGCTCCTGCTCCCGAAACACCTCCACAAGGCTGCTCAGTGCCACTAAATCCACTAAAAAACACATGTAGATACTTTAAGGAACTACTACTATTAAGGAATATCATCTCTTTTCAGCTGTGCACTTTGTGGAAATTTTATTCATTTCTGCACATCTTTTAAAACATGCTGGAAAGTCTTTTTAATTGTAACACTTTCATTGTGACCATGTGACATATGTAATGTATGCATGTGTGAAATTTGTATATTTTTATATGGTTTGAAATAAAGTAAACTGGTTATGAATTTAAAAGCATGTACCCAGGCACATTCACTTTCGAACACAAACGCACACAGAAACCGAGCAGGATCATCATCCTCACCTCAGCAAATGAGAGCACAGGCAACAGCAGTGCTTATTCACCCTTTTTGCCCACTTAAGCTCTACCAGATGTTTCAAGAGCAGTGACACAAATTTGATTTCGCTCTTCTAAACTAATTTGATGGCCCATCCATAGGAGTGGAGCTAAAAGGGTGTCCGTTGATGCCAGGTATAATTGGATAGCACGATAATGAGGTAGAGCAGAGAGAGGAGATAACAGGAGTATTCTCAGGGTTGGGAGGGAATCACCTAAAAATGTATTTGTGATGGGCTCTTATGCAGCACTGCTCAATCATTCACAAAGTGTGCAGAGAGAAAGAGTGAGAGTTCTGCAGTTATCAAGGCAGCCTGGCAATTAAATTCTGTAACGATATCAACTAGTAGAGTGAGATAAGAGAGCGGGCAAGAGAAAGAAAGAGAGAGAGTCATTGAAAGAGGTTTTTCACAGTGGTCTGAGCATGCTGAGTTTTTATTACAGCAGCTTGGGATGTAGAAGAGAGAGAAGGTGGCAGGAAGGTTGCAAGAGAAGGCAGAGAAGGAAATGGGGTGAACATGAATAAAGAAAAGTGTGAAATTGGCCACTTGCAGTGGCAAATATGGGCTCATCTGGAGTCGGAGGGAGTTAGAGCACTGCAGGTGATGGATTATGGACGACATTAAGGGGTCGAGAGCACAGAGAGGGAGAAAGAAAGGCCAGGTTTGAGGTAGGGAAAAACTGAGAGAGCAAAGAATGTGAGGCATAAAGAAACAAAATAATCATGAAGTGTTGGAGGAATCAGCAATAGTAGGAAAAATGGGCAGAAAGTGAGAGGAGGATACAACAAGTGGCGTGACCCTGAAAAGGCACACATTCAAGCCTCAACCATGCAGCGAAATCTAATTGCCTTCTTTTTTGTAAGCCAAATGAACCAATTAATAGCTGTAATTAACTAGCATGCCGTGAAGAATCCGGTGGTTGAGTGGTTCTTGAGTTTACCAATACTTTTGATTTCTGCATTTTAAAGCCAATAGTAATGGAAAGTGCAGAGAATATTTTCCACTACACTAAGTAATGTAGAGAGGAGCAACAATTCCTTTGACAGCTGAATAAAGAAATGTGCCACATCTAATCATTATATCTCACTCCCAAAGAGAGCTTGTCATAGTGGATTACTGATGGTGCAGGATAACAGTATATCATTTAACCAGCCATGCCAGCGTTGCAGACAGAAAATACCGTCAATGAAATACCGTACGTACATCTCAGAGCCTTCTGAACTCGCCGCAGCTTCATGGCTGTTCTGTAAGCTGAGAACTTGATGTTGTTCAGATCCGCTAAGTGAGGCAGAGAGACAGCGATAGAAAGAGATTAGAGTAAATGAAAGGGAGAGAGGGACAACAAACCCATCCTGCACCATTCCACCCTGCCATCGAGCAATTACACATCACTATCTCTCCTTATGTTTATCACACCATTGCAGACGTCATTAGTAGTGTACTGCATTGCTAATGTTATCTGTGCACATGCATGTATGTGTCTAGCTGGGCATGTGTATGTGACAGTGTGCCTAGCTCCCCATGTCAGATCAGATTAACAGTATAACACATGATGTCGTTTAATCACAATTAATTAAAGGCTAAGCAAAAAGCAATCACAGCACTGGCAAATTGGGCCTCATGGGTTAATGACAGTAGCAATGTAGTCCCTAAGGTGTGAAATACAGGGCCCTTAATGAGCTGTGTGACAGGGCCTTCAAAGCAGAGGCGCGGTGCTGCCGTGCCACTGGTGCTGCAGCAGCCCAGTGGGGGTCTGAGGATGACTCTGAGGGTGCTTTAATTGTCTCCTTACTTACCCAGCGCTTGGTACAGTTCTGTCATCTTTGGATGGTCCCAGCACGTTGTCTGGGCCTGATGGCTGGTAGAAGACAGAAAAACAAAACAAAACCAGAGGAATTTCGTGAAGCAGTCAAAGAATGGAGGTGCACATTTTCAGGCCAGAAAGATCAAGGTAAAAATAGAGTACAAATGAGGAGAGGGAGCAGACGGTAAAAGAAGGGAGATCAGCGGGTAGTAAGTGAGAGAGAAAGAGAAAAATGGACAGGGAGACCATTGTTTACAAGAAATTTCAGGCCTGTAAAGTGTAGACATACGTCAGACATGATAAAGGATTCAGGTTCAGGCATCAAAGTTACGTACTACAGCTGCTCTGCTGGAGATATACTGCCAGTAACTTAAAAGCCTTCACTCAGAGACACTACATGAAATCCTGACCTGTACACACACATAAAAAAACATACATTTACACCACCTTCCTATCCCCCCCAACAATTATCTCCATGGACACATTTAGGAAATGTACCACGAAAAAAAAATCCAATAAAAAAAGGACAAGCGCAGAAAAATACATGAGAAACCCCAAAGCAGGAAGTCTGCGAGGACCCAGGGGCCTTTTAGGGCAGCACTCATTGTTTTCCCTGTACGAGTGCTCATTGATTGGTACCCAATGAAGTGCTACTCAGATACTGCTCCCATCCTCATTGGTACAGTAATACAGCCCATAAAGAACTGACTAGCAGACTAAAACAAGACCCACGAGGTTCTCTTGCAGATGATTAAGAAAATAAATACTCATACTATGCAGAGGAACAAACTGTACAAACGCTTGCACAGTTACAAACCTGCACACACAAAAATACCAGCCTCTAGGCATAATAAATACACACATTCACAGTTCATTGATAAAACCAGCAGCACTCTAAAGGTGAAATAGTATTGATGAGGTAAATAGATAAACTGATGAGTGCTCAGGAAAAAAGCGTTTTACAGTAGCTCAATAGAGTTACTCTTTGAATCATTTAATATCTATCTGCTTCCTAACAAAGCACATACAAATGTTTGTGCAATGGAAAGATCTTTGAAAATGTGAAGCAAGTTGTGCTTATAGCAAGCACAATGAAGGTTAATTCTACTCTGCTGTTGAAATTGCTTGTATAAATGGCACATAAACTCACAGTGACACAGACAAAAGAGTTTCCTCCTTGTTGCCAGGAGGAAAACAAAAGAGTTTCCTCCTTGTTGCCAGGAGGAAAACAATTCACACCCTTCTTTGAGTTGGAGTAGATGGTAGTTTAAGAGGGGTTATTATGGAAAACAGGAAATTTGGGCCACATTTTGCAGTTAGAGATGTTATTTATTTTTCAAACTATGAAGCTGGTAGCTGTCATTCAAATATGTCTGGTGCTTTGCTCACTGGTGTCCATTTTCCTGAATGGAAAACTAACCAAGCCAATCAGAGGTTTGTGGGTGGCCAATGGTGAAATGTCCCAAAGGTTGGATGAGCATTCCCATGGAAGCCCAGTACTATTGTTAAATGATGTTTTGACCTATCATTTGGCCCTGCAGTTGGTGTCAGGCTGTGGCATCATAAATCTTCTGGGCCCTCTGACAGGTGACACTATTCTCCAACCCTGACCTAACGTGCCTTTAAACTGCCTTGGAATCCTTAAGGGAGATAAAATGTTAACACAAAAATCTACCAGAAAAATGGCGACAAGCATGAATATAATGGACATAATATATAAATATACATGAGGTATAAAGCTATAAAAGTTGTTCTAAATTTACTGCTCCAAGACACCGCTACCATAATTTCTGTTTGGATTGAAAATTATGTCGATGGGATGGATAAGTCAGTCACCACCGATTGGTCATTGGCCAAACAGAAAACAGCTAACATGAACACGATGTTAGACTGAATAATGAAATTAAAACCAATGGCAATTCAATCCGATTATCAGGCTATGAAGCTGGTCCTCCTTATTATTTCACCAGTGATTTAATGTGTTGAATTGCAGCATTTGAACAAGTCGTTCTGAACTGCCCCCACCCCTTGTAATAAATAAGGGAGGGGACACGGCCAAGAATACTGCCAGCCAATCACAGAAGTAGTTTTGAATAATGCTACAAAGAGCTGGTTTCAGTAGAGTTTGGTGTGGAGCAGAGGAAACCAAGTAAATTTAGGTCAAACTTAACCTTAGAGGAAAAAATGGAACCAACATGCTCCACAGACAGTAGTCATACGCAAAATAACAAAATGCCCCCGCTTTAATCCAGCCTCCTACCCTGCCATGGAAAAAGTACATACAACCACAATGCAGACACTGACCTTGAAGTTGCACTTACTTGATGTAGTACGGCACTTTGTTCGGGGAGATGGCACGCTCCCACGGTATCTGCACTGAACCTGCACAAACACACAGAAACCAAATCAATTTCAAAATAGGCATGTCAAGCATGAAAAGCCATTGTGCACAATGTCCCTGACCGCATGTCCAGACTGCGTGGCCATTCAGACCTTCTTAACAGCGTGACTCTGGTGTACAACAGGGGCGGAAAAGCCAAAGAGACAAGTCTATTGTGTCGGGTTTCCACAGAGTGTTGGTTTGTTTGGCACGGCCTGATAGAAAACGGGAGGCAGAGGAGTCGGTGATACGGGGTGACTGTAGCGTTTTAACCTGCCTCCAAACTGAACCACAGGGGGTTCTGCAGAGAATCAAACAGGACAGACTGCACTAGAAGAAGAAAGAGGCAGACAATACCCACCAACACACTGATACAGAGGCATGCACACACACACACACACACACACACACACCATGCCATTGTCTATTACTGTATTATGACAGAGCACAATGCAGACTTGTGTTTTTGCTCTGCATATGTGGAAATTACACACACGTACAAAGACTGAAGTAGACTCTGATCCTTTACTTAAGTAAAAGTACTAATACCACAAAGTAAAAATAATCCCTTACAAGCAAAAGTCCTGCATTCAACATCATATTTAAGCAAATCTACAAGTATTATCAGGGAAATGTACTTAAACTATCAAAAGTAAAAGTACTCATTATGCAGAAAAATGTCCCCTTTGACTTACATATTATTATATATTATATTATTAGATTGTTAATACTGATGCATCAATGTGTAAGTAGCATTTTAATGTTGCAGATGGTCACGGTGGAGGTCGTTTTGACTACTTTATATACAGTGCTATGGAGAGAAACTAGTCTCAATATGGCCACAAAGGTGTATTACATGATCTACAAATGAAAAATAATAATTTTGGGTACTATAAATGCGTGTTCCAATGTATACACAAACACCAAGCAATTTGAACAGACATAAAAGTTATGCGCACATCAGAACCTGAATAAATATTAATATTTTACGTACAGATTTTTTACTTCAACTTCACAGATCTGATCATTTTCGCTTTCAAAAAACTTCCTCTGCATACAAATGTCTAAAAATATTTGTGATATTCTTTTGTATTTATTTACAGATTGTTAAATGTGTGTGCACGGATCGCCTGATACGGTGAATTTGTGTGTGAGAAAGACGTTTATCTAAACAGACAGAATAGCTCGTCACCCCTTGATTAGAACACATAAATTTACCCACTATAGACTCTGTACTTACTCTGTTATAACAGGGTACGTTTTTCATTAGTGAGAAGATTTGTGACCATACTGGAGACTAGTTTACAGGTTGGTAGTTTAGTCCAAAGGGTCACAAGATAAATCTGGTAGAATTTTTAACCATGTATTGTATTTTATAAAATTATCCAATTTTTAAATGTAAATGAAAAGTAACTTGTAATTATAGCTGTCAGACAAATGTCTAGTGGAGTAAAGAGTACAATATTTCCCTGAAATGTAGTAAGGTAGTAAGGTTACGTAAAATGGAAATACAGGTTCTTAAAATTGTACTAAAAGTACAGTACTTGAGTAAATGTACATTGTACCATGACACAAATCCGTCTACCAATGTACAATAAGCACCATATGCATCATACCATATGTACTATGTGCTACTGTATATCACACTACAAAGTGGAATATAGGCATGTTGGTGCAATAAAAAACACGCAGATGCAAACCCAGACGTTCCTGCAGGGTGCAGTGGGCTGAGCTGGCAGTGGAGCAGTGCTATATAAGCCCCAGTGTGGCATCTGAGCCAGCGTGACAGCAGTTAAACTGGATGGGGTTGGGGAGGACACTGGAGACACACAAGCACACACCACTTCAGATACACTCGCACACAGAGCCCTGCACACATAGCTTTTCCATTTCTTCATCAGTTTAAACTAGGCAAAGTAAGTCACATTATTCAGCTGCCCTCCAGCAGGTAGAAGAAGAGACGGAATTCACAAACATGTTTCTCTGCTCAAATGAGAGCAATGACTGTTGTGATGAGCGTCACTGGGGATGCTTATCGCACCAGCGTGCTAGAACTGATGAAGACAGACGAACAAAGCCTACCAGCTCCACCTCTAACCCAAATACAAACACAAACACACACACTCACCCAAAGACATAAACACACACAGGCAGCGTTTAATAGCCTCCAATACACCTGCAAACCTGCATCCAAACCACACTCGGAGACGGTGCCTTGGCATAGCACGGCACAGCACAGATTGGTGTGAGGTAACAACTTCAAATAGCAGAAGAGGACTCTTACTGGACAGGAAGTGCTGCGATCCGGGGCCAAAGTCTCTATGTGCATCCTGGAGCTGCTTCAGCCGCTCCTCTATGGAACCCTGAGGACACACACATACGCAGAGTTAAATCAAAGGGAGTCATGCTGTTCATCCCTCTCCACCACAAATTCCCAAAATAGAAATGCACGCACACAAATCACCTGCTTCTCCTCCATTAGTTAAATGCGGAATATAAATGATGTCTTTTTCCTCCGCTGCCCCTCTTGAAGGACTTTGAAAGCCTTTGAAGAGCAGCAGGTAGGAAATGAAGACTGAGATTACAAAATAATATATTTTTGTTGAAACGAGGACAAGGGATCCTGGTTGCAGTGTCAGTGAGGAAAAGAAGAGGAAATGAGAGAGTTGCAAAGCCTCACATGTGTTGCGTCAATAACTGCGGAGACAGCGTTGACAAAATTAAGTTTGCCATTGTCTTTCTAAAAGCATTTCACATCAGTTATGTTTCACACCAAATGGGATTTAGTCTGCCTAATCCTGGTTTACTTGGAATGTATTGGATTTCGCACATGAATCATTGTCAGCTGGATGTTTGAAACGCGTCCTCAAACAATGGGAGGTAAATCCACTCGTGGTGAGGTAGAGAGACAGATAAAGAGAGAAAGAGAAAAGAGAAGATGTGAGGGGCCTTTAGACTTCAAAGACAAGCACGGGCAATGAGTTGTAATGTGTAACGTTAGATATATTAAGTTAGCATTTCTCAGTATACACACGTCATTGCTCCCTTGCCAGAAAATAAAACAATATAATCTGGACTGTGATTTAAATTGGTTGGGACTATTATAGCGCATTGTCAATGTGCCGTGGAGATGTTACTGCCAACTCTGCGGTGTTGTACAATCTATTTGTTGTACAGGCAATTTGGGCTGCCATAAGGAAGACAAATGACTAAATTATCCATGATCGACAAATATTAGCAAATCAAATTTGGAAATACATTCTTTGCTGCTGTTGGAGCAGCCAAATTCAACAGGGCACAGGATGTTGCTGGGATTTAGCATTTATCATTTTAATTAAGAGAGAAACGGGACACAGAGAGGGGAGACCAAGAAAAAGGTTTCTCCATTCTGCTTGCTTTCACGGTGAAAGATAGCAAGATGCCAGGTCAGTGCATCTTATTGTGTTGAAATGAATTAATGTGGATGAGTAGAGATAGCAGATCGACCGGGGGAACAAGCCAGACAGCTCAAAGAAGGTTGAAATACACAGAAAATTCGGGGGGTTTCTCTCTAAAACCATTTGCAACACATGTCGCTTCACATGTCACTTGGGCTCTACTGTTATAGCAGAGAAAAATCCAAGATCTGGGAGATGAATATCTGCTGCTGACTATGGATACTAAAAGCCTTTTTAACAACGTTGATCACCGGGGGGGATTAGAGGCTCTCACTTACTTACTGAATCAGAGACCAGAGGACACACTAACTACTGTAGCACAGTGCATCAAAGATTTAGCAGAAAATGTCCTGTCAAAGAACTTTTTCATGAAGACTCCTTTTACCTCCTAAGCAGGGACATCAGTGGGGAGCAAGATGAGCCCCAATTTCTGTGTAGCTCTCTCCCAACAATCCTTTTCCTAAAATACATGAGACTCTGTGGCGACAATATGTAGAGGATGTCTCCTTCATAATTCAGGCTCCAGAAAGTCTGAATGCTTTTAACGATCATTTGCTCTATGCATCGTGACCCTTATGAAAGAAAATTTTTCAGACATTTTAATTGAAACATAAGGAAGGCAGGCTACTAATGTGTATAAAAGACTGACAGATGTTCCTATTTATATACAAGCTCATTCCATCCCACGCATTACAAAAAAGCTTGCCTATTAGTCAGTATAGTTGCATCTGGGATTGAAGTACCTCACTGGTTTTTCGAGCAAAGAGCACTTGAACTTGATCAGTTTGGTCAAACCAGTATCCTAAAAATAAATCAACGCAGCTAGAAATAAATGTGAGAATCGTACATAGGAGAAGTGCCCTTCAACAAGACACAAGCTGTGTCCCAATTCCATATTAATTCTATACAGTATGTACTACATATACTAATCATCATAATATATTGTTTTAGCAGTTAGTATACAGACATATCAACGTACCATTTTATACTAGCAGGAAAAGTGTGATGACAGATGTCAATCAAACTGGAAAGATACTGCCACTTAAACTCCACAAAGAGACATCAAAATATTTTTCCTAAGATCTAATATTTATTTGTTTGTTTTCCAAGATCTTTTGGAGCTGTTTCACCAGCACCCAAAATTTATTTGAACTTATTTTTCAGCTGTCAGCTACTCCTCCATTTCCTTTGTGCATTTTATTGTGGGAGAATAGTGTGCATCAATAGCACACTCAAAACTCGACCATATTTAGTATGCATAATGTCTGTGTTGAGTATGCTTTATTTTGTCACTTTTCTAGTGTGAAAACCCTACATACTGAAAACCTGCTTAGAATCAGTATGTAGTATGGATTTGGGACACAGCGTAAGAGTCTAAGAGGCTGGACTTAGACACAGCAATGCTTTGAGCTAAATGCTAACATCAGCATGCTACAATGCTCACAGTGACGATGCTAACATGCTGATGTTTAGCAGGTATAATGTTTGCAATGTTCACCATCTTAGTTTAGCATGTTGTTAGCATGCTAACATTCGCTAATGAGCACTGAGGTTGATGGGAATGTCATTAGTTTTGAAGGTATTTAGTCAGAAACCAAAGTATTGGACAAACTGAAATTGTGACCTGATGGTGGCGCTAGAGGAAAAGTCAGGGGATCATCAAAGTCCTTAAGATACATCGCCTGGGGATCGTAAATGTCTGTGCAAAATTTCATGCCAATCCATCCAATAAATGTTGAGATATTTCAGTCTGGATCAAAGTGGTGGACTGAGCAAAGGACAGACCAACCATGCTGCTAGCATGGCTAAAAACCTAAATCCTACCTAAATCCATTAGCTGCTACCTGCAATACTCCAACCTAAGACAAGATGTCGAGAAAATCGTCACAAAGCACTAGTATGCGTAGCTGTGGTTACTTGCTGCAAACAGTTCAATAGGTTTCACTTGGAGGACAGAGGCTTGAAGCAATCAACTTTATCTGCTTCACTCAGAGCAAAGAGCAGAGGAAAAACACTGGCATACAAATCAAACCCACTGCTAGTCTATACCGATCTGCTCTGTTTTGTTTCATTCTGTTCTCCCCATGAACTGTTTCATTCTGGGCTATTTCATGGCCACAGAGGCAACATGAAAGCCGTAAAGAGTCAGGGAGCAGCGAGTGAGCAAAGTGGATAGCGGAAATTAATTTCACAGAAGGTGTTGAAGGGACATAAAATCACCATCAGACGAGAGAGAGACAGACAGGAGGAGAGGCTGGAGTGGTAATTAAAACATTATGATGAGGCCATGAACGACAGGATGCGGAGAGGGTGTCATGAAGATTATCTAATGGGAACAGGGTG
The DNA here is from genome assembly GCA_002120245.1 of Maccullochella peelii. Lineage (NCBI taxonomy): Eukaryota > Metazoa > Chordata > Actinopteri > Centrarchiformes > Percichthyidae > Maccullochella > Maccullochella peelii. The sequence continues at coordinate 173,643 of LKNJ01000540.1, forward strand.
TTCTCACATGAAGCGTAGTGAAGGCTGAATGGGGTTTTGTTGTGCTTGTAGGAGCGCTGCAGAAGTTGCTGATGGAGAATGCAGCTTAAGCTTGAAAGTTGCACAGTGTAGAGTTACAGTAATGCTCACTGGATAATGCAGCCATACATTCAGCTAAGCATTGAGAAGAGGGCAGGTACAGTTCAGTGAATCCAAGGCACTTTATTCTTGAAAATTGGCTTGGCTCATGTATGTACATATGTGTTGCACCTCTCACTTTAATATATATATATACACACACATATATATACATACATATACATATATACACACACACACACATATATATACACACATATATATACATATATACATATATACACATATATATACATATAAACACATATACACATATACATATACACATATATATACATATACACACATATATATACGTATATACACATATACATATATACATACATATATACACATATATACATATACACATATATACATACACATATATATACATATATACATATATACATACATATACACACATATATACATATACACATATATATACATATATACACATATACATGTATACATACATATATACACATATACACACATACATACATACGCATATATATACGTATATATATACTCGTATATATACGCATACACATATATATACACACATATATATATACATACATATACACATATATACATATAAACACATATACACATATATATACATATACACATATACATATATACATACACACATATATACATAAATACACATATACATGTATACATACATATATATACACATATATATATACACATACATGCATACGCATATATTTATATATACAGATATATATATATATATACATATATATATACGCATACACACATATATATATGTAAACTCAAAACTTGCTGCAACTGCTTTACAGGAAACAAAGTTACAGAAAACTATTATTCTGATGCAGCTCCAGGATGTGTTGAGACGGTCACTGATAGTTTAGCAGGTTCGTCAGGTTTTAACAACAGATAGAAGTTGATCCAAATATATATATAATAATAATAATAATACATTTGGACATTTTTACCATAATTGTAGTAGCTCAGATAAACCTCTGTAAATCCCCTCATACCCGCCTTTACTGGCTTTATGTTAGCAAACCACATGGCTAAACATGTTTTAGCCCTTTTACTACAAATCATTTTTACTTTATATACTGTTGCAACTGACCATTTTGCAAACCATGCTTGTTTTTTGTCTACCGCTCAAGGCATCTATTCCCTATTCTATTTCCTTTCACTGTGATGGGTTACACAACATAAGTGTCTGTTCATTGATTTTAAATGAACTGAGATGAAAGGAAATAAATAGCTGCCCTGGAATTGTGGGAAAATTAAAACCAAAGAGGGGCGTCCTTGTGGCGTAAAGTTTAAGATATTGAACATCCGGCCGAGGATGTTTGTTTAATGTAATCCTCTACTGTCTTTTATCTAATAAGGGCAAAATGCCCCAAACTATACTTCAAACTGTACAGCCTGCATTCAAAAGGTGAGCAAAAAAGTTAAATATTCAAGATTTGTTGTTAGGGGGCTACAGGTAAACCTTGCACACTGGTGTAGATCTTTCTTTTTTACTAATTACTTTTTGGGCATTTTATGCTTTTATTCAATAGCTGACAGTAAGGAGATGACAGAAAATGAGGGGAGAGAGAGACGGGGAACTATGTGAAACAAAGGTTCCCGTCCAGACTTAAACCTGGGACGTTGCAGTTCATGGTGGCTGCCTCAGCCCCTAGACCACCAGAGCAGCTCCTGGTCTGGATCTTTAAGCTATGGGGGAAAGCCTGTAATGTTCAGATTGATGCTACTTTTCTGACACTTGTTGAAATGAACCACTTAGTTCAGTGGATTTAATGATCCCTGTGAGTAATTGGCATTCGTCTATCAGATCGCAAACACTCTCTGATCACCCCCTCTAAGAATTTGTCATCACACACACGGCCCTTTATCCATCCCCTAAAACACACCAATGTCCTTCACAAGCTCAAAAAGATAAAAAGACATAAAGCAGTTGCAAGCCTGAGGTGCTGGCACCATTGGAGCCTCACATAAACCCTTAACTTGCATTAGGACAAAAAAGAGATGTGGAATCACTCTTTAATGTCTCCCTTGATTTTGACTGCTGGAAAAGCTGCTGCTGACAATGTCAAACAGACAACATAGACCCGGCAGTGAACTCTACCTGAAGCACTTTCCATCTGCTGTTGAGATGCTCCAGGGTGCGGGCATTCTCCATTGATAAATGGACATCAGAGATAGCCAGCTGGTGGGCCAGATCATTGATGTGCTTCATGCCCTCCTTCACCTGGGTCAGCTCTTCCTTAAATAACTGCAGGAGTACGAGAGACAGCGAGACAAGCAGAGGAGTAGAGAGAGGTGGACGGAAAAGAGAGAAGTGGAATAAAAGAGAGAGAGCGAGAGAAAACAGCTGAAATACAAAACATATTATATTTAGAAAAATATCAGACACAGGCATATATCCAGTCTGGGCAAATTCCACTCAAATTAAAAAATAACAATATCAATTGAAATGTGATCCATTATTGTCATCGTCTCTGTTTTAGAAACTTGGCAGCAGCCATATATTAACTTAAATCAAAGAAAAGAATGTTCATAGTAGATTTCATATGGGAACAAAGAGGTAAACAATGTCTAACTCAGGATACACCATAACAATAGTGCAGTGTGAGTGTGTGGGCAGCTTATGTGTATATATGGTAGTCTATTTACTAATCATATGGCACTGTAAGGTGTTCATAATCAGTTTTATTGTTCCTTTTTAGTGAATAAAAACCTTTGCTGTAGACTTTAAACTTTTTTACAAACTTCACAGTGCGGAACTGAACTTGAAAGTAACTTATATCTAAAACAAAGACACCCAATAAATTATAAGGAAGACATAATTGTGATGAGAAAATGTGCCTTACTTAAAATGTTTTTACTATTATTTTCTTTTAGCATTCATGTCTTTATTTGACAGTACACAGTAGAGGCATAAATAAAAGATTGGAAGTGAAAGTACTGTGCACCATTCAAAACTAGTAAGCTGTGACTGCATGGCATGAACTTCATTAAATTCAGCCTGAAGTCACATGTTTTTTTAGGGATTACTTCCCTTTAATGCAGGGAAATATAATGTTCAAACACAAATGTTGCTGAAATCAAATTAAGGTTTCGTGTTCACCATGACGTAGCTTGAGCAATCTGTAACCGTGTGGAAGCTGTTCTTCACACTGTGTAGATGAGTGCAGAATTCACCAAATGGCTTCTTTTAATGGCAGGAAATGAATCCTTGATATCTGCGAATGTGCTGACTGTGTTTAGACACCAGACACAAGAGAAAGGCAACAAAAATGACAAGCAGAAACGTAAAGAAAAAAAACATGCTTATCATAAGAGTCTAGTGTGCACGCTTGTTTGTCAATGTATGTGTGAGTGCATACTGTAGGAGTATAGAGCTGAAACAATTCATTGATTAGTCAATCAACAGAAAGTTAATTATCAAATATTTTGATAATGAATTAAATGTTTAATACATGTTTTTCTAGACATAATATTAATCAATATTGCCTATAATAAGCTTTAGTTGTAACCCTCCACATGTGTATGCAAGCTTGCATAATGTGGGCTAATGATGCATCCATGTGTCTGCTTTGGTATGTGTCTGTGTGTAAATGTAAATGAGTGAGGGAGCACAGATGAGGCCAACTGACAAGCCTGCCCTAAAGACCGAGCTGAACATGTGCTGGCTGTGACAGGAGTCCAAACAGTGACATGATTATTGTGAAGTGCCCTCACTTCTAATGAATAGCGCCACACAATTATAGACAGCAGTGGCACTCGGCACTCCGTAATGACTAAACCAATGACCTGCCGTTTGTTTAACAACATCTATTTGACTGAGGATTGTAACCCCTGCCATCTCACCGTGTCAGTTTGAAGTGCCGCGTCCTTGTCATCATCTGTCAGATCACAGCTACTCCGACAGGGATGTGTACGCGGGCAACCAAAACAAACATTTTAAAGCAACACAGCCTGATACAGATCTCTCACTTATTCACAAGTAACATATCACTGCTGGATGTTACTGTTTTGATGCTTGTTTTTACACGCCAAAGTGTCCCAACGTGGGCTTTTTCAGGGTTAGCCGGAGGCGATTATCTCAAAAGGAGACAAATAAGTTACTCCACAGGTAAAAGCTATTTATATCTGGGATTCATGATAATGTATCTGCGTGTACAAGCGTGTGTGCATGAGAGAGATAAAGAGAAAGAGAGAGAAGAGAGCGTGTATGTAAAGCAGTGTGGTTTTCTGTGTGTTCTGCGTCTACCTTGGTGGCATCTATGTGGTCCTGCAGAGAGTCGATGAAGAGGTCTCCGACAGGCTCCCAGGCGTCTCTCACCCCCTCTGCCTGCTCCAGGGCCACGGCCAGCTCTTCCATCGCTGCCTGGATCTGGAGCAGACGCTCTAATGTCCTTTCCATGTGTCTAGGGGTTTTGTTGAAAATATAATTCACTACAGTTAACTACCTGCACCATTATAATTTGGAGGTAATGCGAGCAATAGCCCAAAAAAATCTGTCAAAATCCATAGAGCATGCAGTCAAACACATCATTTATTCAAATTTACAGACTGTCGTTTCAGGAGGGCTATGTGCAAATTATTTTTAAAATGATTTCGCATTCAAAATGCCTTTTCTTTGAAAACACATCTTAATATACTGAAAAGTAAGCTCTGAATTTTCAATGATCTAGAACTTGATAAATGTGTTTTCTTAACTGTTTCTGTAATGGATTATAGTTGCCACATTTTGTAATCAGGTTCTGGTAATTGTATTACATGTAATGTATTGCTGCATAACCCTGCTATGGATCATCACACATAGTCACAGGGAGGAATAACACTCTCGACTTTAAAGCTCTAAAGGTTACAGGCATATTGCTGTTGTATAGACTTTTTTTGAATAATCTTTTCAATATTAAAATACATTTTAATTTACATATAGCCCAATTATTTTAACAGCATTGACATATACAAAAAACTAAAGGAAGAAACAAATATACCCCAAACAATAATTAATTAAAAGAGTCTTCCACCCCTTGTCAGGCATAAAATAACATTTATATTCAAACTAATACAGTTCTTCCCCCAGAGAAAAAAAAACATTACTGAACTCCAAAATGTTAGCTTTTATGTAACAAAGAAAAGCCAACTTGTTCTGCTTTGGGGTTTCAAGAGCCCAAGGACTATAGAATTTACTTAACTCCCCAATGACCAATAATTTTATTAAGAAATAATCACCAAAACTGGAACTGCAAGGCGTTCAGAGGACAAAAGAATTCTGCTATCCTGAACCGATTTCTGACTGAAAGTGTACTTCTAATACTGACCTTGATCACAAAACTTGCAGCATCATTACTCTTTCTATCCACCATAACCTTTAATATTTAATGTGCTTGTACTTTTGCAACTACTGATAAGTCGTCAGAAGCTTTACTTTAGTAAAAGTACCAAAACAAGAATGTAAAAATTCTAAGTGAAAGTCCTGCATTCAACATAAGTAAAAGTACAGAAGTATTATCAGCAAAATGTACTTAAAGTATAAAAAGTAAAAGTACGCATACTGCAGAAAAATAGCCCCTGTGACTGATAGTAGTAGTTTAGTCCAGTGGTTCGCAACCTAGGGGTTGGGCCCCTTTCAAAGGGTCACAAGATAAATCTGAGGGGTCGAAAGAAGAAAAAACAGAAAACAAGTTCTGCTACACAAATGTATATTGATGTTTTTTTTTTTACTTTTCTCTAATCTTTGCTTATTTGTGAAACCTTGGAGACTTTTACCTTCTTGAGCATGGATCAGTTATTCAAATAACACCAAGTTTAGAGCTGAAATGTCTCTTTGGTGGAACTGCTAATAACTCAAAGACATCTGAAATGACAAGGTGCTCCAACTACACACTGATTTTTTGTAAGAGTTAACAAACTAAAAACCACTGGGAACCATTGGTTTAATCTTAAACAATGTATTGTATTATCTATGCTTTTTTAATTCATGTAAAATAATAATCTGTAAGGTAACTTCTAACTATAGCTGTCAGATAAATGTAGAGGAGCAGAAAGTACAATATTTTTCCCTGAAATGTAGTGGACTAAGTATAAAGTAGCATCCAATAAATTACAGGTACCTCAAAATTGCACTTAAAGAAAGAACCTGAATAAATTTACTTTGCACCACCACAACAGAAATCACACTCAATCTTTACAAGATATGCTGAATGTTAAAAAATCTGACCTATGGCGGTCCACACAGCGCGCCGTCAGCTTTTCCCACAGGTCACTGGCCACGTTGGCCTGCTTCCACACCGAGCGGCTCACATTTAAGATCCGCCGACGTGGAGACACCTCTGCAGAGAGTGGAAGAGGTTAGACGGGGCCACGCAGGGGTAAAAGGATAAAGGTGCAAAGGAGTACATAAAAAATAGAGCAGACGGAGAAGTAACAAGGTGGAGAGGAGAGCAGGGGTTAGAAATCAGACAAAGAGGAGAGCAATGATTGGAGAAGGACGTACACCAACTCCGTGAAAGGAAAGAAAGAGAAAGGAAGGAGGAAAAACAAGTAGGAGACACAAGGAGAACACAGTAAGGTAGATTGCTACAGTATTCCCCTGGTGAGCATCCCGTGTTCAGAGCCGAACGTTACCAAGAGGACGTATCGGTGGAGAAATAACCAGGCTTGCTGTATTATTGATCCGAGCAGATGGTACTGTAGAGCAGTTGAGGTATAGCTAATTGGTCCCGACCCGGATATTTTCCCTAAACTCAGTGTGACAACAGAGGACGGATCACTGCTAATAACTACTAATGGAAGATTTCACCTGCATGGGTCCAACCAAATGAACTCTGGGGCTTAGCCGAGGGAGGCTGTGAGTATGATATTTTGGCTGGCACAGCAGTTGGCACAGAGCATGAAGGGAGCAGACCTTTTCCATCGGTCAGGGTCTCCTCTGGCTCCTGGAAGGGGTGCTGAGCCAGAAAGGCCTGGGCAGACTCCAAGACTGAGTAGATGAACGGCCCGCGAGACTTGACATCCTCCATGAACGCCTGCCGGGAGACAAACAGAGAGGGGAGAGTGTTTCCAAGTGGAAGAGAATGAAAGACATAAGCTGTTTTCAAACTCAAGGGCTGCTTCAGTCAGCGATGTGGCTGAGGAAGACGAGTCCTGTAGGCTAAGCTGAACCTGTTGTTATGGCAAGTGCCATGCCACTTTGTTTTCCTTATGTTTCCTCTGTTTTTCCCCTTCCCTGTTGTTTTCCTGTTGCTGTGAGCTCTCTCCCCCTCCCTATTGCAGTAGGCGTGGCGATCCTCCTCTCCTATTGCCTCAGCCACTCATCTGTTCCTCATCCACTCATCAACGCTACAGGATTTAAACCCCAGCTTCACCTCCACTCTCCGCCAGGTTGTTCAGTCTACTTAGTTGGTATTAACGCTCGGCTCCTCGGTATTGGAATCTAGTAATCCTCGTGTTGTTGGTTCAAGTTTCTCTAACCGCTTTCTCTTGTGCTACAGATCAACTTCTCACCCTCCTGTCTGCTATCACTCAGCTCGACCTGCTTCTCACTGCCTGCCAGCCTTTTCCACACCGCCATTCCGCAGCCATTCGGCATTTGGCTCACTTTGTAACTCTGCAAGTAGTTCATTAAACACTTTAATCCATTTCCCTGTGTCTCCGAGTCTGCCTTTGGTTCAAACTATTTACCTACCTCGCCACACCTGTGTCTATTCCTCAAACGAGACGCCTAACAGAGACCAAAAGTAATAGTGCATTCTAGTACTGAAACTATTATACTAGTATTATACTACACTAGTCAAACAACAGAAAATGAATCAACAATTTTGATTATATACATATATTTGATTATATACATTTAATATATACATATTATATGACTATTATATTTGAATATGCTTGGGTTTTGGACTGTTGGTCGGACATTTGAAGACATCACCTTGGGCTCTGGAAAAATGGATATTTTTCACTATTTTCTGACTTCTTATAGACTAAAAAATAAATTAAAAACTCAACAGATAATGAAAACAATTAGTTGTAGCCCTTGTGCATTTGAGCAGCCCATGTCAACTTGTAACGTCAAACATCTCCAGGTTCACCACCAAGAAGCTGCCCTCAAACTGAAGAAAACTTTTAGTAAATACCACTAAATTCAATGATCCTCAGTACGAGTTATGTTTCACTTCAATGGGTGATGGGAACCTGGCAAATAGTGCAGCATGTTCCTGGTAAATATATATAAAAGAATCAATTTATTTCTATCCATGTGAAAAAAAGTCACAAAAGTAAATTTTTCAGTCATAGCACCATGTGATTCTAGAGACTTAAATAGGCTACCAGACAAATGGTCATTTGATTTATATCCATTTAAGGTGATTTTACTAGTTTTTCCTTATCTGAATCAGGGGTGTAAGAATGGCAGGTGTTGTAAAGCCCTCAGACAAATCTTCAGGCTGTATAAATAAACCTGACTTGAGTTGGCTTCCATTTATCTGTAATTCCCAGAGATTCACATGTCCAGACTGCTAACAAGAACAAACAGTAGAGTTTATGTCTGACTTCCATTATTCACATCCTACAGTGGCGTTTTCATTGGCCTAGTTCAAGTGATGTATCACCAGTGACCAACGACCACCTGAGTGGAAATACTTGGTACATAAAATGTGGTGATATTTCCAGTCTTTGCGAGTTGTCGAGGATCGCCTGAATGCACCATTAAGCAGCTGACCAGCGCACAGTAGATTATGGGATGCTGACCAAATTTGGGCAAAAGAAGACTGGATTTCCTGGTTGCATTTGGAGGAGCTTTGTCAGCCCGTTATCACATATTCATTTTAGAAATGGATACTTTTCAGTATCATGTGCAATATTATCTTACTTATTGTTATTAGGCACTGGTGTTTATTATTTATTACTATTACTCTATTGTTTCCATTCTTATGTTCTTATGTTAATGTTTGAGTAATCTCTGGCACAGGAATTTCCTTCGGGATTAATAAAGTTCTATCTTGTCTTGTCTTTTGGAGGATCCTTTATTGAGACACAACAATAGAGGGAACTTGGTTAAAAAAGCCACTGTTGCTACAAATGGCAGCTACAGGATAATGGTAAATGCTACAACATACTGTATAGTGTAACTGTAGCACAAGTAGAGAAGACTCAGTTACACCTTAACATCTATCAAATGTTTGCTAACGTAAATTTAGCCACCATAATCTGCTGGTCATACCAGAACAAGTAAGGCTGTATAGAAGATCTCCTGAGTGTATTGAATTGAGCAAGAGTGTGTTTTATTCTTTGTGAATGTGTTCATTCTTTATTCAAATGTTATACAGTATACAATACAATATGGGTTACTTATAGAAATCACTGAAGACACACACACCAAATCTACAGGGAGCACTGGTCAGCTGGCCTGCTCGCACAGAAAAGCCAATTAGCTGGAGAGCCCAGCTCCACTGGTCCACATTCAACAGCTCTCGCTATGCAAATTATAGACGAAGAGCTCAGTGTGCAAGGAGACACACACATACACACATATACACACATGCCTTTACTCCACCACTGAGCAGATACCCAGAGCCTCCCCAGGGCCTAGAAGAAAGCCAGTGTGTCAACCTTCTTCATTCTTCTACACTAATCTTTGTTCTGTATAAAACATTCTGCAGGTGTGTGAATTAATGCCAGGGATACCGGTATCCCCTCTCTTCAAAGTAATTTATTTAGGTGAAGCCAGCGCACTCAATCCTCTTACGGTATGAAGAGATTACAATTTCAGCTGAAAATCTACATTACTAGCTGGAATTAGAGACATTGTGCGGTGCGGCAGTGACAGTGTTTCAGTGCCTATTTAAAACCAGGACCAGGAGCCCGGCAGGCCTGATAACACCAGGCGAGCAGAGTTAAACAGAAAGCGCCAGCAAACAGCAGCCGGCGCAGGGCAAACATGCAAGAGTGTGTAAAGGTGGGGAGCTGTAGCAGAAGATAACCTGCTGTCTGTCTTTTCTCCTCTTCTTCTCTCTGATCACAAACAAATACCCCCCACAACCTCACAGTCCTCTCTTCCTTCCTGTCCTTTTCCTTCACCCTCTCTAGCTCTCCATTCTCTCCATCCTCTCTTTAGCTGCTTTGTTGCCCAAAGAGGAGCTGAGCCACGGATTCCCTGAGCCAGCTGTCATGTTAAAACTTTAATTCCAGCTAAATTTCACACTCAGAGGCTTCATCTTTGGTTGAAGGAACATTAAGAGCCAAGCCTTCAGATCAGATTAAGATACGTTATGCAGGGAGTAGAAAAAGTCAGAGGGAGGAAATTACTTCATTGACTTCGTCTAAACATGTTGATGGCGTTCCTTTCTCTCCTCCCTCTGGACGGTCCCTCTCAATGTGCTTCTGACAACACAGAGGAGGATACGTTTTTTTCCTCTCTTACATGAGGCGGCGAAGATTCTGCAATTGCTACAGACACATAAATCCCAACACCCAAACACACACAAGAGCCCTCACAAACACATCTTCCCACCCAAACTTCCTCACCACCCCAAATATATATATGCAGTAAACCTGCTCCCAAACCACTACACATGCAGATGCACACACACACACACACACACACACACAAATGCAGCAAAGAGGGAACTCATCCCACACACAAAAACGACATCAGAATAAATCCACTTAAGATCAATAATTCACATTTCTTAAAACGCTTTAATTCTCTATAGAAAACTGGGATGCAATTTCCCTCTCTGCTTTGTCGGAAAAGTTTTAGAGCGACCAGACGCTCAAGAAGCCGAGGCATCTCAGATAATAAAAGGCATGCTATGCAGAAAATGGAACATTTGAGAGAGAAGACGAAGAGGAAGAGGAAGAAGAGAGGAGAGGAGAGGACATCAGTCCAACAGTGAATACTACTGTATGATTGGAGGTTGGAAAAGCAGACAGGGTGAATGACAAAAGAGGGATGAGAAAGGACAAGTACAAGGAGGAAAGAGCAATTAAGAGGGAGAGGACGGGTGATAATAAACAACTGCAGGATAGTGGGGTTTTTTCTTCTGTTGTCCTGTTAATTGGGAGGCTGATTTCAAAGTGCACCAGTCGAGGTGGGAGTTGGAGTCGGGTTAAACGGGAGCCTCACTGTCAATACAAGTCACCTTTCAGAGACACTGCACAAACTGACAGCACAGAAAATTGGAAAGAGGGTGGAAAGAGAAACTCTGCTGTACTTACAGAACCAATTACGAGTGTGTTTGTGTGTGTGTGTGTGTATGTGTGTGTGTGCGTGCGGATGTAGGCTACTGTGTGTGTGTGTGTGTGTGTGTGTTTGTGTGTGTGTGTGTGTGTGTGTGTGTGTGTGTGTGTGTGTGTGTGTTTCTGCATGTCTACACTAGTTCCAGTTCCTGAGATACATCATCCACAACTAAGGTGATCCACAGGGAAATGAAAGAACATCCCGAGCATCCCAGGTAGCGTCTCTCCAAATACTTCCTGTCACACAGGAGCAAGAATCCAAAGAGCATCAATTTTAACGGTTTTGCCCTTCACACACACCTTCAAGTGCATTTTAAAGCCTTAATTTGAATCTATATTGTTTTCTTGATTTAGATATCATGGTAGCTCAATGTCGTTTTATTCCATAGATAATAATTAAAAGCATTACTTCTGCGGCAGTGATGTAGCTACTGCATCATATTCCGCTTGTTGTCTGGAGCTATTTTTGAGCAGGCCAACAATCTGTATGACAGTAAGACAGGCGCGCGCGCGCGCACACACACACACACACACACACACACACACACACACACACACACACACACACACATCTGCCTGCTGGGCAATTCCTGTCTGTACCAACTTTATGAGAGTCTCCCCCAACGCGGCGCACACAGGGCTATATAACATGTCAATTAAAAAGATTTCAGTGGAGAGACTTTCCTCCCTTAAAGACATCCTGGGATTTTTGTTATCGTCCCACCAGTGGGTATCTTAACACACAGGAAAGCCATTTATCTTCTTTTGATCTGCCCAATAAAAAATAGCTACTGACATAATATTGAAACTTTCTCCAATTATTCTGTCAACTCACTAAATCTCACTAAATTAAGGAAGTCTGATTTAAAAGAGCTTGCAAATTGACTGTATATATGAATCCAGCGACCAGAGTCTTTCTGCTCAGTGTGTGTTAACGCAGGTCGAGAGCCTCACAGACCCTATGCTCATACGGTCCACCCACAGAGGTGTTTTTATTTATCGGCTGATTAGACCTCTTCTCTGGACAGTGTGGACATTTAACATTGTGCTTGACTGATGTCTCCTGTTAGTTTTGTTGCGCCTGTTTACACCTGTAGTTTGGTGTCCTTAGCGAAATCCCATCATAGCATATTTTGGCTGATTAGCATAGTCTAATCAGCCAAAATAATGGAATACACATGTGTGAGTGTGTAGAAACAGAGCATCCCCATGAGACAAAAGCGCCTCATTCCACTGTGCATAGTGGTTAAAGCTCCTGTGCATACACACAGGTGTTATTTTATTACTAATAAGAATATACTCATTTGAGATGAGTCAGATGAGTCAGAGTCACAATGCATACCAGTTACATGTCGGTCCTGACTAGCTGTGACTAGCTGACTGGCTAAATTAAATGAATATATAACAAGAAATGAATTTTAGAAACTCTTGATGTCTTGTAGGGAGACTTCCTGTATCATTCTTAATTTTCCTCCTGGGGATGAATAAAGTTTTATAGTATTTCATCGTATTCTGGGAAGGGTGAAAAATGTGTCCGTAGTCTTTTGTCACTATTCTCAACTGCAGCAGTTGCTCTTGTCCAGATGAGGTGAAATATGTCCTTAACAAGCTGTTAAAGGTCTAAGTTGTCCAGCTACCAAACTAAAATCAATCGAGCACAGTCTATACATACCAACACAGACCTGAGAAGATGTCTAGGAAGACAAAATAAATGAAACACGTGTGTGGGTGATAATATAAGGGTCGAAGAAGTCTGACGTATGTTGCAAATGTTATTTGGTCTGTGCTTCTGAAAGAGAAAATGAATAGATTACATTTCAGTTGAACTCCTGTCACTGTGTCCTGCAGAATCAGTTGACAACCGGTAAGCTACGTCAATTTATGATCCCAGGTTTTAGAGAGAGTATTGGTTCCCTGCCCTCAATGTGAGGATGAAAATATTTATTGGAAAAGATAAACAAGCGCTGATTTGTGCCATGATCAATAAGGCCTCAGTCTCTGAGTTTGTGAGCTTGTGTGTCCTTCTATCCACACGAGCCCTTGAAGGGATTTACAGGCCGGTTCAAATCACTGAACCATGGAGGAATTATCTGAGAGGAGGAGGAGGAGGAGGAGGAGGAGGAGGTGTCTCACTCCGCTGTCAGTAACTCTGACTGATGTTCCCTAAAGCCTTAAGTTAAAAGTGAAAAAAATTCAGTGCTGAAATGGCCAATCCTATCAGCTCACCATTGGCTAACGAGAACATCGCAATTCCACCTCTGTGTGCAATGAGGCTTTAGAGACGATAAATATGTTTGTTAGTCGCCTTTATTCAGCACACACATCACCATTAACTGATCACTATCAGAAACTCACAAACAGATGAAAGAGGTGAAACAGCTAATCCTCCTTTATTTACCAAAGAGTCACAGATGTTCTTTAAAATCATGGTTGTGCTGTGCAGATTGTGTGTCTGTGTGCTGTACGTGTTGCCCTTTGTCCTGCTACAACTAATCCCCCAGGCCACAGCTGTGAATAAGAACATGCCTGCTTAAATAAATCACAGGATGGCCAAATGCTGGACTGCAAAACACAGGTGAATGTCTTGTCAAATAAAAACTGTCTACTGCCATCCAGCTGCACAAAAGTGTGAATTTGCTACTTGTTCACCGTAGGCCCTTTTTGTAATGGACATTTCTTACTGTTTTCTGATGTTTTATAGACCAAATGATTCATCGAGAAAATAAACAACACATTAATTGACGAAAATAATTGTTAGTTGCAATCCTAGTTCAGTCTTGTCAACTCATGTAAGTGTAAACTCATTCCTAATTATAAAAGCAACAGTGAAACTGTAACATCCCGTTAGTCTTTGTCTGTGTTTTATTTGAAGTCTAATCTTTCCTGTCATTTCAGTTCCTGCCCTCGTGTCTCTCGTAGTCCTGACTTTCCACACCTGCATCCACTCCCCTGTTGTCTCTGCTCCTTGACAGATTGTCTTTGTTCTCCCTCGTGTGTTCATCGCTTTCCAGCATTCCTAGTGTTCGTTTCTCTCTTCTTTTTTTTAAACTTTGTTTGACTTTCATTTTTGGATTTTGCCTACTCCCTGCCTGGATTTGGCTGCTTATTTGGACTGATCTCCCGTGTATGACTGCCTGACTTTCAAGTAAAGATTTTGCCTTTTGGAATTTTACCTGTGTGCTGTGTCTATCTCTGCGTCACAGTCTCTGATCTGCCCAGAAACATTACAGAAATGGCAGTTAGCGTGGTCGTGTGACTTATTTCCGAGTGAAACAAAATATGTGTGCGAGGTATAGTTAAGAGAGGGATTTAAATCAAATCCCTCCAACTTGATTCGATAGATGAATTTATGTATACCACTGAGTTCAAGATGAGTCATCCAAACTATTTTTATGTTTATGTACAGCAAGAGAAAAGAGAAGGATTTTAACATTAAAAAAAGACTCCCTTTTTTTATTACATATATTCGACAAAACTGAACAACTAACACAGGATTAGAACTAGGTTCTATTCTGCAATTCTACTGTGTCTATAAAATATTTTTTAAGCATTCAATAAGCCACTCATGTCCAGAAAGATGTATTTGCACTGTTAGAACTGGTCGTTGACACTCCCAACACACACTGCGGTGGACAAAGCCACACCTCCATCAATGGCATCAATGACAGCTATCTAGTATTGACTCAGGCTGGACAATAAACTAAGCTTTGATCAATATCTGTGATGTCTACAAAAGCAATTCTGTTCCTCACCTTCTGTTGCTGCTCTGTAAAAGCATACAATACCCATGATACCCCATGTGTTTCTTTACCATGTTAACTCCAGCAACAGCAAATTCACCCACTTGCCACCCACTACAAACACTGCCTCCAAAAGCATTGGCCTCCCAAGCCCCAGCCTCTCGCATCTCAATGACATCTCAGAGCCATCACACGCATTGCACAGATCATAGCACACGACCCTGAGCACATCCTCAATCCATTTTTCAAACTGCTCCCATACGGACGCAGATATATATATATATATATATATATATATATATATATATAAGTGGAAAAGGGCACTCTGCACTGTAGCAGGAGTCTTATCCCCTCTGCCACACACAATACCCCTATGAAAGCATCTATGTTTGTTTTTATGACTATATAGACTCAATTTATCTAAGTACATGTGTGTATTTGTCGATTTATATATGTATCTTTGTCTTGGGTGAGTAGACATACCGTGGAAATGAATTTCCCCTTGGACAGAATAAAGACTTTATCCCATAAATATTTGTACTGGATGTGTAATATTTGCACTGGAGAGGTATTATCATCCACATTACCTGGTGGAACTCTCTCTGGTGCTGGACGGCCCCCACGTCGCCTCCTATGGGCAGCTGCTCCGACAGCTCCTCGTCCTTGGCTGTCAGCCATTCTATGATCTCCTGCAGGGAGAGTTGCAGCTTCCCGCTGTTGTCTGAGAAGGCCTCTAGCCGCACCCTGCCAACACACACACACACACACACACACACACACACACACACACAGTAAACAGTAATATTCCCCAACACACCAACCAAATACTGCAGATGATATTTGGTCACTGCCTCCTCCTATCCAGAATGTTAACACAGTATTAGCTTTGTTAACATCGAAAACTTAAAATTTCATCAAAAGATGTCAAATATATAGGATTTAAACCTTCAATTGCAATCCAATAACTATGCATGTGTTGTCCTGTAACCTGCAGACCCTGTGACTGGCCCACCAGCGACCCATTAACAGTGGAAAGTGGAATACAACAAGCATCTTAATGCAATTAGTGTCCTACTCTAGGGTATTTTGCACAGGACCTTAATTGGCCTCTTTAGTCTGCTTCGTCCTTAATTTTGGCATCACATTGCAGTTGTCTTCACGTCAAACTGTCAGAATACACATCTGGAAGGGTCTTGTTGACCCTGCTATGAGAAGGTCAGTACTTTGCTGTTGAGCGAGTTATATAGGGAACAAATATGCTTTAAATTTGTCACGCCTTGCTGATCATGTCACGCTGGACAATGCTGTATCTGAATGCTGTATTTTAGCATGGGGTGGTGATAATTATAGTGATTAAAGTGATAATTAATTAACCATTACAATAGTTAATGGAATTATTATAATTGACCAGTTGGTAAACGCCTCCCCCGCTCAGTGATTATAAAATCATAGCTTAGCAATCATAACCAGGTACTGCAAGCTTTGGATTTCTCCACATATTGAAGCAGTGTGCACGGGGCTGTAGTATGACAGATGCTCAGGATCTAAAGTTTTTGTCTTTTTCTTAGTCTTTCCAAAACCAAAAAACACAAAATCAAAAATGTAAGGAACAGATTAAACAGTGTGTGTGTGTGTGTGTGTGTGTGTGTGTGTCTGTTCTAACGAAAGCTGCAAACATTAGCAAGTATGGCTAACTAGCTTACTACCTACAGTAGCAACCTATCCCAGAGTTAAGGCTAACAGTTAGTATATCATTAGCCAAACCCCAGCCAAACACATTACCTGAAATATTACACGCACATTAAGTTTGCCAAACACATTGCTCAGTCCACATCCTGAAAGCCTTTTCTCTCGTAACATTGAAACTGAAACATACTGTTAGAAAATAATAAAGCATAAACAAACTTCTTCCTGGCTTGTTTAAGTATGTAAATTAAGCAGCTTAACAAGGTTATGTTAGAATTAAATAACAGTCTAATCTGACATTTTACCTGATCATACTTATAACTCTAGGACTCATTAGCTCTACACTGCAATACAAGAACAATACTGTTTCATTATTTATTCATGTCTTCTACAGGATGCAAACTTTTAGCCTGGTACATGTAGCTTTAGCTCACAAACGGTCAATTGTGTTGTTAAGTATAAAGAAGTATGTGCAGAAACCATTTCTGCCATTCAAAAACACCATTTCTTAATAAACAGCAGGATACTATACAGTATATCTACCTGCAACAGTGTTAAATCATCATGCTGTTAGTCATAGAAAAATAAGCAGAGAGTCTGTATGTTGCGGCACATGCAAGACAAGGTGAGAGTCACAGAGTCACAGGTTAGTGTTGCTGCAGGCTTGTTGGGAAAATAGTAAATTAGGAACAAATAACAGAGAATTTATCTGCCTGCCAGCAGCATCAGAGATGTCTGGGGGAACCACTGCTCTTGTATCAGTGGCACAGCTGGCACTAATGTGTGTAAGTGTCCCAGTATTTCAATTACACACCAGAAGCCAGCACTCAAATATCATTATTCCTGCACATCACAATTCGCCAGCACTGTCAGATCTGACATGATGAGTGGGAGCGAGAGCAAGAGTCAGAAAGAGAAACACAGTCTAAGTGTCACTGCTTACAGCTATAAATGAGGGGGAACGCAAAAATGTAATTGGACTGATATTCAGATGAAAGCGCAAGTGAAGTCAGAGGAACACTTTAAGATTTCTGAGTCTGACTGTAGTCAAACACAATAATTACAATGATGCTATTCTGCAAAAGATAGGGTTAACATATACACTGCTAAATAAGGAGTCCAAGAAAATGCACAACCATTAGGCTATCTCTAGACCTGCACCATTAGCATGCCACCATCTGAAATGTCACGTTAGCGACTGAAAAAAAACAAACTGTAAGGCAATTTCCTGCAAACTGAATTTGGGACAGATGAGTCCTGACACATGAGGGATTAGGTATCACTTCAGGGGTGCCGGTTGCAGGAAGGCATGTGGGAAAGGCTTTGAGACTTTAAGGGGGAAAAGACGGAAAGGTGAAATCAAGCTTGTAAGTGCACTTTTCGGAATTGATAGGCCTCTTTGTTCAACCCTGTGTCAGGAAACTTGTGTGAAGCAGACCGTGCTGTCCCCTAGCCTCTTGTTGCCCCTCCAGCTCAGGTTGTTGTGGTAATTGAATCAGAGAGGAACTGTTTTTCTGCAGCCCCTGCAGAACAGGCTCTCAGTCCATAACAGGTGTGAATTCACACATATAAATACAGCACGCACACGCACACGCACACGCACACACACACACACACAGACACACACACACACAGCGTGAATGAAGAGAGGGTTCTGACTAAAATCAGAGCGAACCCGGGCCCTCGGAGACATCTAAGTAAGGTCATCCATCAAAGGCCGACCCTGGCATTTTTGCAGAGAAGTTTCAAAATGCTTCAAACCACACAGGAGACCTCCGATTCACACACTCATACAGAAACATGCACAAACAAACACGCACATACACACACACACACACACATCTCACAGTACACTCACCCATCACTGCTGCTTCCATTACACACACACAGAGGGTGAGACAAATAGAGCTCTGCCTGCGCTGTAATGGAATCGTCGTCACATGGCGGGTGCTGCCAAGAACAACTCTCGCCCTGCTAAGCTGTAGAGATGCCAGGCTAAAGGTTTGCAAGTATGGGAGGTTGACTGAAGCTATTCTATCTCCAGTGGAAACATCATGATATCAATTTAAGTGCTATTTATGGGCCAAGTTTTGCTGCATTCAGGGATTTTGTGTGTGTATGTGTGTGTGTCCACAAATGCAGTGAGGAAAGGACCAAAAGAGAAAACAGGTAGGGTGTGTGTGCTCTGCTATCTTTGTGAAGACTAATTTGAGTTAGACCTTCAACCAGCAATAATTGATTTTTTTGGCCACTTTGAGCGAGAGCAAAAAACTGTAAATACAACACTGACGTATTATCAGCTTCACCACAAATCCAGCGCACATTTAGCAACATTAACTGTCCCTTGGAGTCATGTTTTTGGCCAACTGGTGAATGGAAGTGCAATATTCACGCTCTTTTAGCTCTGTGTTGGTCTCTTTAGCGGTTAAATGCTCCACTATGTTCACCAGCGAGACGCTAACTCTGGCTCTCTGCTGTTTGGTGCTGGGTAGGTAGTGTGCACTGGGTTTATCAGAGCTTTTTCGCCAGCTGCCTGATGCGTCTGAAAACAACATTGGTGTGAGTGGTGAAAGTGAACCAAAACATTAAAGTTGCAGGCCAGAAACCCAAAACAATGAGCTGAAAGATGCTGAAACGGTCCGTAGAGATGAGAGGAACTGCAGTGTCGGTTCATCACTACGAGCAGACGCATTATTGATGTATTGATGTTCAGAGTGAGGACATTTTAGCCAGGCTGTTTTTAAATTAAGAGTTGGTTTTAGAATAAGGTTTAGGTTCAGTTTAGAGTAAGTGTTGAGATTGGGCATATAGTTGAGATGGTTAAAGGGAAAAGCTGCCAATATTTTATATTTCAACGATTTGTTGGGTCTATTTTCAGCTGCGGATTTGGAGCAGTAGTGAGTATTTAAAGCAGCAGAATTGTGTATGTGGGATTGACTCAGTGTCCAAGTTCAGCGTGATGAAGAAACATGTCACCCAGTGCAGAAAGTGTGGCTCATTGAAATGGACACAATGGATCCCTATGTCACAGAGGAATAAGTGGTATAAAGCTTTGGATACACAGACAATAATTGTTAAAAATATAACATATAAAAAATATAGAATATCACCAGACTTAATCAAACTCCTTTAAGATTAAGGTTAGGGGATGGGGAATGCAATATGTCAGTGAAGGTCCCGACAAGTCTAGAAACACAAACATGTGTGTTGTGTGTGTTAGAGAGTGACTCACCCTCACACCTTCCGTTCATTAGGAGGTGGACTTATTACTTTAAGTGCTCTTTGGTGTCAGTTCAGAATAAATCTTTGACAACAAGGCATGTATCTGTCTGAGAATAACAAAAGGGCAAAATTACCTGAAAGAAAAACTGTTCATGTTTTGTTTGCATTTGTGCTGTGTGTGTGTGTGTGTGTGTGTGTGTGTGTCCCTATCGCAGCCAACAGGCTTGATGACAATGCCAGCAATAATCAGTGCGAATGGGCTAATGGGATGCTGTGTGACATAGGATCTCGACATAGGACACACTGATACATCTGTTGGCATCACAGACTGCAGTTTCAAGATTGTCGACCTCATCAGGGAACAAATGTTATAGTCTAAACTGAGACTGGCTGTCAGAATAACAGGTGTTGTCATAGTAAAGATTGTAGACCTTTTCATTTCCTGGATTAGCTTCAAGCAAAGGATTCAGAAGTGATAATATATGCAACATTGTCTCCCAACTCTAGAGAGGCCGACCTCTGTTATGAATGTGAATACACAGTTTCATGCTGAGGTAACAATCCACATCTGTGTGTCCTTGAGAACGACACTGAACTGCTACCAGCTCAGCACAGTTGGTAGCTGTGGATTAGAATCCTAATCACAATGTTTTGGGTGTAAATATAAAATTGTGTTGCTGTTTAGCAGACCCTGAGTTTTGTATTCAGTGTAACTCAGTGTTCTCACAGTTGCAAAACTCTGTTGCATGCTGATTACTGTTGTATCCCCACGTTTCTTGACAGTTAACATCCAAAGTAAATAACATGGCCAAATAGAAATCCAACCCCCCAATCAGTCTGTGAGATTACAGAGAGAAGCTTAGTGCTCGGTTCGATGATTAATTAATGCATTGGCGATAGGAGCAGTGTTTCTGCTGTTTTAGGAGAGAGGAGCAAGTTAGTGTGTTGCCTCGGGGCCCGGGGAAGCTTTGAGCACAGCCCCATTCCTATCTCCTTTCTTCCCCCTCACTCTCCCTCTCTCTCACGCTCTCTGTCTCTTTCTCTCTCAATTGCAGTTATGTTGCGAGAGCTGGCAAAAAGTGAGAGGGTGTATGATGGGCCACGTTGACAGCAGCACTGCATTTAGTTGAAAGGGTATATATTTAAACCTGTGTATATGTATATTTTTTTCAAAATCTCAAGGGATGCCTCACTGTGAAAGCCTTAAATCAAAGCAGATTGAGATGTCGATGCATTTACTGTGTCATGTTGTCACTCTTAGATAGTTTGTTAAGATTAGGTTCAGGTTTGGGCAGACTGAACACCTAGTTTGGGAAGAAGTAATGATGGAGAGAGTTCCGTAGTATGTTATATAAGAGAAAGAAGTAGAACCAGGCTCGTCTGTGTCGAGTTGCATTACATTGCTTTATGTTGTGTAGCGGTGCATTGTGGTTGCATTGCATTGTGTCACCACAGCGAGGAAGTGCACAGATAGCATAGAAAAAACTAATACAGTATGAAGTCCATGTACCTTAAAATTATACTACACCACTTTTATTATAGTCATCACACTGGATCAGTTAACAGAATAGTTTTGTTTATACATAAAAAATCAGTTCTGTAGTAATATCAGGCAAATAAAAAATTACAGTTAGGGAAATATTAAGAGCAAGGACCAACTCAACCGACACCTCTCAATTCAAAGTAGCAGTGAGTTGCTGAGTCCATCACACAGAGGAAATGGTGTTCAGAAGTCATTTTCCCACTGGCTCTGAACAACTCAATCCAGCAAACCATACGAGTCACTGTGATTTGTGATTTCCTGTTTGCTGTGTTACGCTACAGCAATTTTAATGCAAATAAAAGCCTTCCTGTTGCTGCTTCACATATTCATTTTTAGACATACAGCATATATATATATATATATATATACATATTCATATAAAGATTTCCACTGGCAACCCAGTGGAAAGTTTTTATTGTGAAGCAGCTACAGAAAGTGCCCACTTAGTTCACTGTCACACTTGGTTTGTGTGTTTGCATCTGAACCAGAGTTTGATTGTCCGTCCACCCTCCCAGCACACTGAGCAATGTGTGGTGGTTGACCACTGCCAAGAAAAGAGATTGCTTTCCTGTTTTGACATGAATTAAGGATGGAGAACAATGTTCGGGTGGGTGAAGCCAAACGACCACTGACCACAAAAAGAGTACTGTACGGGTAGTAAAAAGTGAGTGCTCCTCTTTCACCCAGGAAAAAAATATTGTGTGGTAACAAGTTGACCTTGAATGTTATTCTCCGCTCATACAGCTGTAAGCTATTTTATCATTTCTGTTTTCTTGCATACAATCCAAGAATGTTGCCATATTACCAGATTTTCCCGTATTCAGACTATAGCCCGACTGATACTGGTTTTTAGGTCAATACTGATATTGAGAATTGAGAATTTTAAAAAGTCAGATAAAGATATATCGGCAGATAGTAATTTTTTTTCAACACAAACAAACAATCTTGATACGGATAAGATACATACTAAGTGGGACATTTTACCGTTGCAAAATCAACTGTATTGGAGTCACTGCTACTAATTTCTGTACTACAGTTTGTTGTTATATGTGTTGTATACAGAATATCTGCAATAAGCTAATATCGGCCAAGCTCAAATTCAGACTAAACTGCCAGTGTAAAAGCACTCTTTGGTACAGAGGTATGTAACCAACTGCCAACTAACTGTTAGCACTTGTTCAGTAGGTACAGACATGTTAATGTTTTCTAGTTGGCAGATCTTTCCAAAAGAAAATGCAGCAAGAAATTAACTGGTGAACTGGACGAAAAGGCACCCACCTGTTGCCTTGACCTCCTTGTCACTAAATTAACTGCATTATTTTACATTTTTAGCTTTGGGCAAACTGCAAACATGTCCTCAAGGTAACCTTTACTGTGGCATTTGTGATGTATGGAGACACACGTGTGCCTAAATCACAGGCTCTAATCACAGTTGCTCACAGCACACCAAACGTGGTAAAGGAAAGTCAACATAAGACTTCAGAAATCTGATCAAAGTCACTTGGGGCAGCTGCCATGCCTCACCTGCACTGAGCAGTGTTGTGCACAAAATAAATGTAGCCCACATTGTAAGGCAAGTAGGTAACTTAAACATTTGAACTTCAATATCAATAAATCATGTGGTGTAATAGCTGTAAACTAAATAAACAGCATGTTTCTCGTTTGCCAGCCTTCCCTGGGTTTCTCTGTCTTTTTGCTTCCTTTTTTGATTTCCTGCACTGTAGGAGTACAGTGTGTCATGTGTGATGCATTCAGGGACTTCCCTCGTGGTGGAGGAGTTTTACTGATGCCTTGCCTAAAGCGTCTCTTCCAACAGTCATCTTACTGTTATGTGGAAAACACATTTGTTGAGTGACAAGAGCAGACCAGCTCTAGGGCTGTTTCCCATAACTGGAAATACTGTAGACGTTCGAAGATTTACAGCAGCTGATGCCCACCGGTAATACACTCTGGTAACAAATTCTTTACAGCTATACAAGATAACTTTGCATCCTTGTAGCTCCAAATGACAATACAAGGTTGGAAAACCAGATTTATCATTAAATAAATACATACAATTAACAACATCACATGTAAACATCAATACCCCCAAATCATGTAATGTAAAATCAGTAAACTGCACACAGGTTGCTTGTTTTCACCAATCTGGCTGGTCTGAAAATAAACTTTCCATGGCTAATTACCTAACTCTGATGAATCCAGCTTTCTTTTGCTTGTGAGTTTGTGTACTGCTTTTTAAATCCAAGTTTCAGAATTATTTGGACAAATAAAACAACACCCTCATTTAGGGTGGAACATACCATTTTCTTCATTTGCGTTTAAAAAAAATCTTGACTAGTGTAGCTTTAACAACAACTGTATCAAAGTGACTCACTGCCATAACTAACCCACATTCACAAATTGCCTGTGTGAATTACACAGATTACTCTTACTAACAAAACAATTTGCAGATATAGAATTGCTTCCGTAAAGTATATAGAGATTCCTGCAGCATGTACAGTGAACACCAACATGATATTATGAGTGTGCCTGCATCAGACACTCTACACTGGTAATGTAAGGACGTGAATGAATCTTGCCCATTTAAATTGCATCATGTTTATCACCATTTATGTTCGAGTGAGTGTGTAGAATTATTGTAGCAATCCAGTGCTTCCCTCATGGGGTTAATCTACCAGATTTTGAAATAAAAATACCACCCTAACTGAGGCGTGCAGAGAACATGGTCGCATTGCCGGAATAAATATCAGTACTTTCCCCCCAAATAAGACTGTCCTCCCAAGAAGAACTGCATCATCTGTCGTTCCAGCAAAGGCCCAAATATGACATGTGTTTAGGTTCAAGTGACAAAGCCCTTTAGCAGCCGTAGCATTTATGACTCTTGTCCATCAGGAGCAAAGGAGGAAGTAGTGTGACGTTATAATAGAGCGACAAAGTCAAAACGTCAGACTTTCACATGGAAGACCGGTGTTTGTCAGTCAACATTGGTTTCTTTTTGCCATGACCATGATCGTTCCTTAACCTTAAGCAAGTGGTTATTACTGTAACCATGACGACAAAGGTCCCTTAACCTTAACCAAGTAGTAGTTTTAACCCAAACCTTATCCATAGTGTTTTCACATCATAAAACAGATTTATTTTTCAACAGTTAAGTCCCCCTCTCAACCAAATAATGAAAAAATTATTGTTATTTTTATTACAAGTATTGTTGTTGCTGCTGCTGCTGATGTTAGTCTTAAAATTATTACAATATGAAAGCCTGCCAAGCTCCCATTCAACAAGGGGTGATGTCAACATATTTAGTTATAATTTCTTTCAGCAACTTAAGGAGGAACTCTTATTCCCTCTTCAAGTATGTATTTTCTTTGTTAATGAACAAAATATCTTTTTGTCCTTGTCTAGGTGTGTTGCTCAGTAGCTATTATTGCTTTGCCTGTTTGACTCTGAGGTTATACTGTATGACAGTTTCATTCTTTATTCATTCTAACTAATCAGTTAATTAGCGTAGAGACGTGGAGGCTATATTCAAGTGTTTGATGTTGAGGTCAGTGTGTTGCGACTTTTAGCCTTGAATTATGATTTGGTAATTTTCAGTGCTTATATAATATAAACACCATGGAAATGCCTTAGTGTTTCCATCACATTGCTTTAGACACAATGTTTACCAAACTCAAACAGGTTAATTGTTGGCTGTGGTTAGCTAAGGTTAATGCAACTTTATAAATTAAGTTGCAGTGTTTAGAGTGACAGCACCACCTAAATACAGGAGACAGAGGCAGAGAGAGGAAGTGTTGAGGAATGGCAGCTAAAGAAAGACCTTCTTTACAAAGTTGTTTGTTCTTACACACTTTATTGTGTCTTTTGTTGAAAAGGGGAATGCCCTTTGTTTGGAATTGAGACACTAGCCCTCAAAATGTCTGGGCACGTCTCTGCAGCAGAGTAGCAGATACCCACTCAAAACGTTGCTAATTAGTTTCTTTTATTCTGAATGACAAAGTCTTTGAGATCAATATGAAGTACACTAATTAGCGTGAACTCGTTATCCCGCAAAGCAGTAGGCCATATTTGTCTACAGTCATCCCAATAATTTCACTGCAAAAACATTTAACTTTCAGCAACCAGAGCTCAGAGTAAGGGTAAATATTGGGCCGCAGGTGTCATTTAAATGCATATTTTGGTATTGATAATGTTTCGCTTATTATAATTTATAAAAATAATATAATTCTTGGTCATCTATCTGTGTGTAGGTGCATGTGCAGTGTATGTACTGGCATGTTTGAAGATGCAATTTTGAACCCGAAAAATCAAATCACAAGATTGAAACCTGCTTCCACCCTGAAATTGATTGACAGATTTTTAACACCTTGATTAAATCTAAGTTGCTTTTTTATGATGCTGTTAAAAGGTCCATTTACAAAACATGTAAATTAACATAACATATTGATCCAGACTTTCAACTGACTTGTCCTCCTTTGACCTCCATGCAGGTCTTGGTTTGCAGGTCTTCAAGTAAACGGGGCTAACGTACAAAGCATGTCTCCAATTCTCGTGGCTTCATTGTTCTTGCAGCTCCAACAGCACAATGTTTTCACTGCTTTGGGGATTTGATTTGCTCCATATAAACCATTCAGCATGCCTGGGTACAGTGTGTGCACTAAACCTGATTATCTTCTCTTGCTAATCAAACAGACACTGTAGCAGTCCAAAAAGTCCAACATTGTCTCTAATCTGTTCAAGACCACCTCTGATTTGTTCTGCACCAGATGATGGTGTGATCTGCACCAGATGATGGTATGAAGGCACAGTTCAGTGCCCTCCTCACAGCTTCACTTGTGTTTAATTCCAAGCTCTACACACACACAAAGTGGTAATTCATCAAATTATTCAATTCCCCATTGGTTTGTTTTGTCATTACAGTGTATCAAAGTTTGTTTTCAGCCCTTCGTCTTGAAACTGGGGTTTCTTCGTTATCAAATCTTCATTCCCTGGTTTACCAGACTTTACCCAGTGTGATACATTTGACGCCAATGGCAGTCTCTCAAGGAAAAGAGAATGGGCTTTGAGGCCTGAATTAATGATTGCATGGCTGAATTAACGTAAAAAAATATCCCTTGCTTATAAATAGAAAATCTGGTAAAATCAAAAACAAGAAATGTGGGTCACATTTACAATATTTGACCTAGCAGCTCAAACCACCTCCAACAGTATTATGGAGTAAAACTGTGAGACTGAGCAAATATATACATAGCCTCCTGGAAAAATGCTGCCTTTTTCGTACCCTGAAATGAACCACTGAATCTCAAAATGACTCTCAGGCAGCAGCAAAAGCAAAGTCTGTTCCTTCAAGCGACTGAATGATTGATGGCTGAATCCTCCAACATTATCCCACACACACCTGCCACCCCATCCCTAATTCCCCTAGCAGCACTAGGTTTTCACCCCTGACCTTGAACAATATAATTATCATTAACATGTAATTGGAGCTCAATAAGTCCTGCAGCCATTGTACTGTAACTTGCCAGAGGGTGATGAAGGAAGAGTGGAGCACAGAAAAACCAAAGGGCGTTGCACTACGCCTGAGCAGACTGTAGAAGGCGCTGGCAAGGGAAGGAGGATGTGGAGAAGGATAGAGGTGGAGGATTGATATGTGCAAGTATAAAATAGCAACAGCAGAGAAGAAAAGAAGAGGAGGAAGAGCAAAAAGATAGAGACTGAATGGGAATAAAAGAGACACTGAATGAGACGGGTATTAACTGATCCACTGGTGGATACAGATAGGAACACTGTGGTAATGACAAAAACAGACTCAGAGGTCTCCCCTTGCCCTCAGACAGACGCTGAGCGTGGGTGGTTGGCTCTCTGCAGTTATCTGAGCCATGCAGCAAATAAATTCATAACATGCCACCGAGACACCCACACCAACCCCGGTGGGCATTCCCTGCAGTGCAAAACAGTGGGCACCTCACTATGTGGCACGGCCCGAATCTCAACAATGCCTGATATTGTAACCAATATGGTTGACAGTGTAGTCAGTAAAGTTACATGTCAAGTCTATTTTAAGAACTCACACCTATAACTGACTGAGTATTCTGTGCTAGAACTACACTGGGGGAGATTTCAGATGATTCAACATCAAGCTGCCATGTGACTGACTGCCATGCAAGAATGGGATGCAGTACAGCTGGTCTCAGTGGAAATACGCCTTGATCACATCGCTAACACTAACATACGCTGAGCAGGAGATGAATTACAAAACCACACACTGATGAGTACTTCCCATTTAGTTGACCTTAAAGGAATAGTTCAGCATTTGGGAAATATGCTTATTGCCGAGAGTAAAGCCCAGTTCAGGCCAAAGATTCGCAACGAGACGAAACTGTTTTAGAACGTCGCAGGGAAAAGTTGCAGCGGTGTGAACTGGCCAGTCTCAGCTCATCAAATCGCCAGCGGCTGGTTTTAAAACGTAACGTACATCACCTGTTTTAAAAGCCAATCAGCTCGTAGCAAAGTCAGCTGGTCATCTCGACCCGCTTGTTTTTTTTATGTTTTCGCCGTTTCATGAACACAAAAATGCAACTGTAGTAAGTAACTCCATATCACTATCCTCATCCATATTTTAAGACGCTGCAAATTATATCCAGCTGCAAAAAAGTTACAACGGAAGTATAAAGAGCCGTTGCTATGGAAACGATCCATAGTCTCGTCTAGTCGCTTTGGTGTGAACTGGCCAGTTTCAGAACGTTGCAGACTGGCGCATTGCAAGTAGTTGCAAGTTTCAACTCGTCTCGTCGCGAATCTTTGGTCTGAACTGGCTGTACTCTAAATAAGAAGCTACAGCCAGCAGCCAGTTAGCTTAGCTTAACAAAAACAATGGAGGAGGTTGTCATAAGCTTCATTTTCTCTTTTTTACAAATGTGTAAAGACATGTACAATTCAGGGGACACAAACAACCGAATGAAGAAGTTACGCCAGACTGACTGTCCATTGACTGAATTACGCAACCATTAAAAAAATAACTCATCCTTTTCTTAAACACAGTCTCTACTGAGTAAATAGCATACATTCAGTGAAACCTCCCACACTCTTATACTGTATTTTCTTACACAATAGTTACAGATGGCTGAATGGCCTCAGCAATATGCTTGCGGTAATAAATGTCTCTTTTATATATAATCATAATCATTCAGCAGTTATTGTGATAGACACAGCGCAATGCAGTGTTGTGGTCCACTTGTTTGGGGCTATTATCTCAATCCTGCATAAGACATTAAACCACAACTTGATATAGCACAAAGCACACAGCAATAAAAACAGCATGTCTACATTTTTTGCCAATGGCATCAAAGCACTGTTTTGTAGTCAATAACACATGCTACACAGCTGGTGAGTGTGCGTAGACTGGCTCACAGTGTAATGATTTTGCCTACTTTCCATACAACATGCCAAAAAAGTGATCAAACCCCTAACCTTCTGTTATCAGCGCTGAGCCCAATTAGCTGAGCGACACTGTGTCACACTGATAAATTCTCTGTGGTACTGCCATCTGTAAACATTTAGAGAACGCATTTTGTGCACTATTTACTCCTTATCTTAATTTGTTAAATTCTCTGGGTGTTTTCAGATATGGGAGCATACAGATGCTTTCACATGATCATCAAATTTTGAAAAACTGTTTATTCTTTGGCCATGCTAGTGGCGTGACTGCGGGATGGTCAGTCCACTACTCTTGTCCAGACTGAAATATATCAACAACTATTGGATGGCTTGAAATTTTGTATAGACATTCATGGGACACTCATGGTCCCCAGAGGGTGAATCCTACTGACTTTTCCCCCACAACCACCAGCAGGTCAAAGTTTTCACTTATCCAGTGAAATATCTCAACTTCTACTGGACAGATTGGCACAAAACGTGGTAGAAACATTCATGGTTCCCAGATGATGAATCCTCCATTCATGTTCCCCTCAGAATTAATTGTCAACACTGTGGTCATCCCCTGACTTTTCATCTAGCGCCACCATCAGGTCAAATAACTGCAAAACTAATAACATTCCCATCAGCCTCAGCTGTACATAGCACTGATTAGCAAATGTTAGCATGCTAGCACGCTTAACTAAGATGGGGAGCATGGTAAACATTATACCTGCTTAACATCAGCATGTTAGCATTGTCATTGTTAGCATGTTAGCATGTCGATGTTAGCATTGAGCTCAAAGCACCACTGTGTCCAAGTACAGCCTCACAGAGCCGCTAGTGTGGCTGTAGACTTGATTGTTAAAAAATGAGTACCAGAGTACAACAGAGGAAGTTTCATTTTAATCTCAGTCAAGGTAAAGTATACTATAGGGTGTAATGTACGACAGTTTAAAGAATAGAAAGAAGCAGCCATGACTTTTATTGGAACAGAGCCTCAACCACCTGTCAATCAATGCCAGACAGGCCATTATAAAGCCAGTCGTCTGCACTTGTCCAGCCGCTGGCATTAAACACAGTCAGACATTTCCTCTGGACAGCACTCACCCTCAAGGTTAGACAGCTTTTCAGTGAAGCTCTTTCTCATTCATTCATTCATTCTTATATTCTTCTTTCTCTCTCTGCCCCTCTCATTTCCCTCCATCCCATCTCTCTTGTGTGATGATTTAATACCAGCTGTCTGTTCTCGCTCCATCCCTGAATCGACTCTTTCCTGTATTCCTCCCATCCCCCCCTTCCTCTCTCAGTCTGATGAAGTCAGAGTGCAGCTCGGGTATAAACAGCCACTGCAGGCCATCCATAGTGATCCCATTACACAGGACTGCAGGGGAAACTGTCTTAACCAATTTCACAACTATCCTTCCTTAACCTCCCCCTCCCTCTTCCTAGCTACATCAGGGTCAAGTAAGCAATTAAGGGGCCAATTGTCTAAACAGGATGCCAGTTGAATTGAAGAAACAGAAATTATGTGTCAAGCCTGGACAGTTTCCAATTAGGCATCAAAGAACAACATGAACACACCGGCGGTGGCTATGGGCAGGGGTGGGCTCACCTATAGCCCACCTCCAAAATCGCCCACCCCCTCTTCTCGTCGTGTTCAGACACACACGCAGCTCTGAAGCAGACCTGTCAGCTGCACATACTGCTGTTAACTGTAGCTGCCGTTAGCTAGTTAGCTCAGTTAGCTGTGCAACTAGCGAATTTAGGTATCAAATTTAGGTTAAAAACAACAACAACGCACCAACAGACTGAGGTGAACGATCTGTGTCTGCCAGACCCAGAGGCTACAGCCCAGTGTTTCATGAATAGCCCTGGATCTCAAAAAA
Source organism: Maccullochella peelii (assembly GCA_002120245.1). NCBI lineage: Eukaryota > Metazoa > Chordata > Actinopteri > Centrarchiformes > Percichthyidae > Maccullochella > Maccullochella peelii. The sequence continues at coordinate 204,524 of LKNJ01000540.1, forward strand.
GACATTCGGACTGGGTGGAGCTGAGTGTCAGCTTTCTAGTTGACACTTTAGTTCAGGAGGTAGAGCATATGTCCACAGACCATATGTCTATATATCAAAACCACTCTCCCAGGCATGTCTAAATGCAAGATGTTTTTTGAATTAGTTTTGAACGTCTTGTCGGGCTCAAACACTACACCAAAAGTAGTGTAGCTAGTAGGAATTGTGTTTATAACTGTTTATTTTACATCTGTTGTATGTTTTAAGGTACAAACAAACGTCCCACTAGCGACCGTACTGCCCCTAGATTTTAGAACCACTGCTTTATTGACTAATGTTGCTAAGCAAACCCTAACTACATATCTGTGATATCGGCTGCGTTTTGACATTTTTGCTGGAGAAGGTGGCTAAGCGAGAAGGTCAAAACACCTGATACTCCCTAAATGGTTGCACAAATAAGTTTCAATTCAGTCTACTCTTATCGGGCTGCTGGTTTATTTTATTTGTACTACAAAAAGTGCCAAGCATTACAGCAGTCAAATAAAAATACAGAATAAAAAAAGTAAAGTAGCCATTTAACACCACAGGTTTGAGAATTCTCAGCTGCCCTGCAGATTTCTATTTTGTCCAGAGCAATCACCTTAACAGTACTATTAAAAATTAAATTTCAAATGAAATGTAATGTTTGCAGTACTTATATGATGCAGTAAAATTAAGTGTTAAAAGGTAGTTCAAGGCAGAACAGCAGGGACCACAGCAGGGACCACCCCAAAAAAATTCAGACCTTGTCAACTCCTTGAAGATTTTTATTTTATTTTAGGGTAAATCAATTTGCCCTCCACTGACTCAAATCATAGGGTATAGAAGCAAACTTAGAAATGCTGCTTCACTCCCAATTTCCCTGCTTCAAATTTTTCTTCATAAATTAGAATAGAATAAAATAAAATAGAATACTACTTTATTAATCCCCATGGGGAAATCAGTCTTCTGCATTTAACCCATCCAAACACACAGCCAAAAGGTGGAGAGGCCTGAGAGTACAATGGCAGGACTTGACTCTGACAACCTTCGGGCTCTCTAACCTCTGGGCTACCTACCGCTCAAGTTGCCCACCTATTATTTCTACCAGCCCACCCTAATGTAGCAGGCTAAAACCGGCCCTGGAACGCCCTCTAATTGTTTTGCACTGGCAAACCTCTCGAGTATAACTTGTGCAATGGCAGTATTAACCCATGTTATATCAATAATTAATCAGCTGACTGGAAGGAGTACTAAAATATGCATAACTGTGTGACAGCATATTATTAGACAATGCTTTTTTAATTGCCACAAAACTGACCGTGAATGGCAACAAGAAGAATCATTGGAGGAAAATGGAAAGCAAACAAAGAAAGAGACTGTATATATAGATGTTAGACATCATTAGCCTCTATTCCCCTGTGACTGGCTGGACATAATGTTACACATATTAGCATAATGTTTCCCCACATTACCTCACGTTTCTCTCACTTATTATTCAATTAGAAAAAGTACTAATTTGCTAGTGATTAAGGGTCTGTGTAAAATGATGAAAGTTAAGCCATCAGAGTCACCTAAAAAAGGCTTTTATTAGTTCCATTACACACCTCTATAGCAACTGAGTGTGTGTGTGTGCAAACGGCGGCTAATTTACAGCAACTGGGTTATAAAGAGGGATTTGTTTCCAAATGTGGTCACTGCGACACAGGAAGTTGTTTTGCCTTTTGGTTTTGTGTCCTGTCCCTCCACAGAAATGACTTGTGGCTTAAGAAATGTTCAGTGAATCTCAGTAAACCAGAATGTGTTCAGAAAAAGACAGTAACGGCTACCTGCTTGCTAACAAACAAACTGTATAAAGCTGAAACTGATCAGATGTTTCCTTGGGAAAGTGAACTGCACCCTGAGAAAGAAATTCACATTTTTCTTTCTTTTGAGACAGCCAGCTGTAGGTAGAAATGCAATCAGCAGTTTGCAGCTATTGTTGCCGCAGAACGGACAGTCTCCCCTTAAGTTTTTAAATGCAGCCACTTCCTTCTCTCAGATACAATAAGCATCTTGGCTCTGAAAACACCCATCCCTCCAGACTGTTACAGTAAACACCAATATGAGTGTCCTCTTACCGGATGTTGTGGGACTTGCGTTTGATCTCGTTCCAGCAGAGGTTCATCTCTCCTGTTTGGTGTGAGCCGCCTCCTCTCAGTCTCCTGCACTCAGTCCCCTCCTCCTGCCCCTCACCGTCCACTGTGGACTGGCACGGCACACAGTGGCATCCCGGCCACGAGGGCCGCCCTGCAGCTAAAGACACACACAGGGACACAAAAAAAGAGAAACAGCAGGGGACACCCAGGTGAGTATTACAGAACTTATTTGGGTTTTTGAAAGCAGATTTTCACATTTTTGGATTGAGCCTGCTGATAATTCATATTTTGTGCTGATGTATAAAGCCAGTGTGGGTAGGATTTTGGCTTTGGTGACCCCAGGAGTAGTATCAAAAAGACACTGTGGAAGACAGTAATGCATACTGCTACCACACTTCAATCCATGGACATTTAATCCATGGACATGTTCAGACTGACATTAGCTCTGTGTGAAAAAACACATGAGATAAAATGATTGCTACAGCGACAACTTTCCTGAGCTACCTTATACTATAAACTGCTGTGCAGTGTTGCAGTGTTACTGTAATGTAGAGTTACTCAAACGCATTGTGTCAGTCTCCTAGCTACAACTAGGGACTGGAAACATCCGTCCAAAGTTAACAAAATCCACCTACCAGCACCTCTAAAGCTCACTCATTAACACGTTATATCTTTAAGTCAAGACCTGATCCATGAAAGGGGGAACCTTGGGACACATTAACCCTTAACATGATTAATCATTCTAGTGCAAGACAAGAACATTTATAGACTGTGTAGGGCAGAAACTACATCCGATCTGCCGTGAAGCAATTGGCCGATTTTTGATATTTAATAGGTCAAAATTGGCTGAACAATAAATCAGCAAACAGATACCTCTACCGGTCCACCTCTAGGTAACATACCTACCTTGTTAAAGAAAGCACAATGCATATTGTTACGACGCTCAAAAATGTGAAGCGCCACACACACCAAAAAAATGTAGTCAACAAATCGAGTCAAATTGATTAACGTTGTCCTGTGTGTAGAAAACCTGAATCATGAGACACCAGTGGTTTTATCCCATTATTCCATTCCATTAAACTCAGACAAAAAGCTTCTTTTTTTTCCACAGACTTTTAGAGTGAGGGGGCATGTGAGGCTAGACTTGAAGAGGTGCAATCCCCTTGATAGAGCTGGGGGGGGGATATCAAGGAGGCAGCCCATGCACACAAACACACAAGCACTATCACACACACACACAAGTTAGCAACAAATTATTCTTAGCATGTTTTACTATTTGTGGGGAAGTTTTCAGTTGAAAAAATAATTATTATTTTTTGTTGTCAGTGCCAAAACAAATTTCCATTGGTTTTTTCTGGGTGGGATCATTAAAGGGTTAACGTGTCTGCTGCTTCCGCTGCTTCCTTTTCAGAACTTCTCTCTCGAGCTCAGGTGGTTTGTCTAAAACAAATTGAGCCTGAAGTGAACCAGGAAGGAGGAACTTTTGTTGCAGTGTCAACATTTGAGTGAACGACTCCCCAGTGAGTGGGAGGGAAAGGCTTGCTTTCAGCCCACTCATCCCCTTTTTTTTATCTTTATCCTCCTCCTCCTCCTGTGTACATATTCATTCTCCTCTCTACCTTTTTAGTTTGTTCTACAGAACACCTCACTGGCCGGATGTTTTTTTTTTTTTTTCTATTTCACATGAATCATCACCATCTCGTTCCCACTCCTGTCTCCCGTTATCGCTCCTCTTCCTTCCCTCCCTTTCCTTCCTCAGACAGCTCCTGTTACTCTAGGTGAGTCTTGTATGAATCAGCAATACCCTGCACATCTCTCCTGCTCTCACTGTCTCTTTCCCTTCGCTGGTAAACAGAGGTCACGTGTGACTCTGCATACTGTTAGCGCTTCCTGGACCTCACTTGAGCTCAAATACCTCTAAAAATAATAACGTAAACGCCTTTACAGTATATTCTGTGTACAGACCTGATTCACTTGGCAGCTGTGTTTGTGAATAAAAAATGGAAGTTAATGCAAATGAGGCAGGGGAGGCTCCACATGACACAATGATGTTTAAGAGCAGAATGGCAGCATGATTGTTTGTTTGCTTTGGCAAGATGTGAAATGGAGTTGAACAATGACAGCCATCAACCACACCACTGCCAACACCAAGAGAATACCCCACGGGTGAAAGATAGCTCTGAAAGAGGTTTGTTTCTGGAGTGAAGAGGGAACCAGGTGACAGACAGCCCTGTCGGCGATCTCAAATCTCTCTTCTGCCTCTTCAACTTTTTCTCAGATAGCTACTAGCAGGGTTTCACATAAAGACACAAACTCATGCACAGTGTTGGTGAAGCTACTATGAAATCATAGCTTTGCAAGCTACCAATTACTTCACACTGGAAGAAGTTGAACTATAGCAAAGCTACCCTAGGGAGAAAGCTACTTAGAAAAAGTAGTTCAAAGCACTACTTCCAAAAGATTTGAAGAATAAATGTGTGATATGAAATTATAACTAAATATAATACAAAAAAGTCACATGCCAGCAAAATTCCTCACTTGTTCACAAGTCATACACCAAAAAAATAAAATACTCCACTATTCATGGGAAAGTGCAAAGAATGTCAGCTTTGATTTTGTATACAATGTAAATAATCAGTCAGACACCTGCCTTCCAGAAACCAGAAAAAAAGAGTCCAGGTGGGGGTATTGCACTAAACTACAAGCTACTGCAAAATGTAGTTAAACTATTAGTTTAATTACATGTAGTTCACTACTCCCCAACACTGCTCATACATCATTGCATGTATACACTTGTTTAAATATTTAAAAAATCAGTTCTTGTTTTTGCTGCAAGATACATTAAAAGCCATCGCAACAATATGGAAATGTCTACAAAAATCATGTCATGCAAATGTCTATTATCTCCGTCTCATAGTCACACATCTGCATCATGCAGGCATGTATCAAGCCCACAGTGCAAGACATTAGGTGGGTCTGTCTCCCGCTTTAAACTTCAAAAACACGAGTCAAGCTTTAAACATGCATTATTTACGGCCTTGATCAGATGTGGCGTTGCTCAGTCAAGCGCGTGCACTGCATGTTTTCCAACGATGCTGAAAAACCAGCAGAGATTTCACTGACATGCCACAAAGTGACACAGACAATATTCATCTTGCTGCTATGGCTACAGCTTTCACCTCCATGTACTCATGACTGTTTCCTACTGAAATCATAGCTTCACACATTTGAAATTGCCCAATTATGTGAACAGCGCAGTCAGAATATCTGCCTTTTATTTGACCACTCGAGCCAAGGCAACCTGAAAGGACATTTTTCAGACAACATGTGAATTTCAAATCAAAGGAGTTGAAGATGATAAAAGATAGCACATAAAGCTTTGCTGGATTTCAGAGAAAAAGAGAAAAGACAGTTCAACTCTGCAGATAAAGCCTCAGAGGATCAAAGCCATGTGCCGCTACACCATGTCTACACGTTGATATTAATCTGAAGGAATCAAGACTGTAGCTAAGATATCCCTGAGAAGCAATAAGATAGCTAGGGTTTACTCTCACTACTGGAGCTCTGCAGATAAATGCAATTCTTTCACAATGTGCAGTGCCTACCTTAATAGTACAGACTTGCTGCGCTGTTACGATTCCAGTCTCAGATTCACGTTGTTAAAGCTGCCACTAAGGGTAACTGAGTGTTGATTGGCTTGGCAGAGAAGGCAAAGATAAGTTGGGCATGCAGAGAGGGATAAAAGAAACAGAGAAAAAGAGGGACAGAGATGGAGGAAGGGAGGGAGGGGGTCTGGAGGAGAAGACAGACACAAGCATGGGGAGAGATGGGTGACCTAATAAGCAGAGACTTCTCTCTTGGTCAAAGACTTCTCTGTCCTTGTACATTCCTGCTCACACCTACATGGCCTCCCACTCCCCGAGACCGAACGGGAAGAAAAGGCCATCTGCCTGATGTCCTTCGACCCACACACACACTCTGAGCAGTGCACAAAAAAACCTGTGCTAATGGTTCTGGGAAAATTAAAATAAATTATTACATTCCTACAGCAGATGCTTGCATTCCTACAGCATGTTTCCACAGTATACACAATAAACAATAAGGCGCACAAAGCCACAGCACATTACAGCAAAGATATACAGTATGTACCATGTAAAGAAATAACAGCAAGCAAGGAAAGGTTCTGTTAATAGATTTAAAAAGATGAAGAGCGAGTACAGGTTCATTTTTTCACATTGTTAATTCAAAAGTTCATGATGTTACTTTTCTTTGTTTGGATCTTTAGCCACGCTAGCAGCATGGGTCTATATAGCAATGTCGGACTGTCAGTCGGTCGGTCCACCACTTTGGTCCAGACTGTGACATGATGACATGTTGTACAGACATTCATGGTACCCAGAGAATGAATCCATTAACTGTGTTGATGCCCTGACTTTTCCTCTTTTGTCACCACTTTTGTGACTTTGAGTGAAATATCTCAACAACTATTAGATGGACATTTATGTCCCTCTGAGCAGGCCTCTCCCTCCAGGAACTTAGTGGGATGAGTCGGGTCACCTGAGGGGAGGGAATGAGGGGGGAGTAACAATAAAAAGAAACCCAGGGAAAAAGAAACACGGAAACGAAAGCGTGGGCACAGTCAAGGAATTTATTAAACTTAATCAAGCAAAAATAGGCTACGACAATAGACATAGGGGGGCACCTAAGAAAGCAGAAAGAGAGAGCAGAACAAAACAAAAAAAACACTCCTTCCCATAAGAGCAAACCTAGTGATTGCTATATGAGGGATCAATTTTTTTTTCCCCCGCCTTGTGATTAACCATCTCACCCACGGGACAGTGCGTCAGCCACTACATTATCTGGTCCCTTCTTGTGCTTGATCTCAATGTTAAACCCCTGTGCCAGCAGGGCCCAACGCATCAAAGGCTGGTTGTGGTTGTACATCTGGGCCAGGAAAACAAGAGGGTTATGGTCAGTGTGCACAATTACTTGAGATGGGAAGTGTTGCAGGGCGAGCAGCATTGCTAATGTCTCCTTCTCAATTGTGCAGTAGTTGAGTTGGTGACGTTTAAACTTCACAGAGTAGTAGCACACCGGATGGCACACACCTCCCTCGCCGTCCTGTAGTAGCACAGCACCGGCCCCAGTTGCACTCGCGTCAACCTCTAGCTTGAAGGGAAGAGAGAAGTTAGGAGCGGCCAAGACTGGAGCGCTGCAGAGGAGAGATTTAGCAGCATCAAAGGCGTGACAACATTCATCAGTCCACACAAATGACGTGCAACCACAACAGAGAAGTTTTTACAAAAACTCCGGTAGTACCCAGTCATACCCAGAAATCGTCGAAGTTTACGTCTAGTGGTCGGGACTGGATAAGACAATACAGCCTCAATTTTCGCATCTACCGGACGGACCTGCCCGTGACCGACTTGATTCCCCAAATAAGTGACCGTACCCTTACCAAACTCACACTTAGCAGGGTTAAGGGTCAACGAAGCTTCAGCAAGCCGCTGGAACACCACTCTCAGACTGGAAATGTGATCTGTCCAGTCATTGGAGTACACTACCACATCATCAAGGTATACCTTACAGTGGGGCATATCCCCTAACACCTGATGCATCAGACGCTGGAAGGTGGCAGGCGCATTTCTCATGCCAAACGCCATAACTGTGTACTGCAGAAAATGGTCGGGTGTCATAAATGCTGAGATGTCACACGCTCTAGGGGTTAAAGGGACTTGCCAGTACCCTTTTAGTCGGTCTAGTTTGGAGATGAAAATAGCGGAACCAATGCTATCGATACAGTCTTCCATGCGGGGCAGTGGGAATGAGTCCTGTACAGTTACTGCGAAGATCGGTGCAAAAAGTAGTACCATCAGACTTAGGAGTCAGTAGACATGGGGAACTCCAGGGACTGCAACTGGGCTTGGCTAAACCATTTTCCAACAGATAGTTTACCTCCTTCTTCATCTTCTCCCTTTTCTCTACCGGACAACGGTAGGCATGCTGTTTAATTGGCGCAGCCCCACCAACATCAATGTCGTGCTGTAACACATTAGTACGTGATGGCACGTCAGCAAAGAGTGGGGTAGGAATGGAACAAATGGAGTATGTCATCGCGCTGACACAAACCCATTAAAGATGAAAGGTTTAAAACATTCATCAGGCACTTTTGGAGTGGTGGGCTGGCCACCGGGAGATACCGTTTTGTTTAATCCAACCCCCTTCGTTTGTTGTGAAGCTAGCGCCTGCTGCTTCCGCTTTAATGTCAACCAATCAGCAACACTGTTTCTCAGCCTCAGGACCCAATGAAGACACATTGGTTTAGGTTTACCAGTTCCCTGTGAAAAATCACGGTGGGAGGAATCACGTCTGGCAGAAACACTTCTGTGCGTGAAAGCAAACTCATCCGCCAGAATAGCAGCCTGCTGCAGGGTAGTAACCTTTTGCTCATTTAAATAAATCACTGTACGCTCAGGCACACAGTTCTTAAACTCCACCAACATCAGCTCACTCACTGAAGCTAAGTCCTCAGCCTTACATGCTGAGCACCACCTGTTGAAAAGGATCCCCTTTTCCCTAGCGAATTCAACATAGGTCCATTTTCTAAGACTGCGAAACCGCTGTCTGTATGCCTCTGGCACTAACTCATACGCTCACAGAATAGCGCTTTTAACCTTCTCGTACGTCAGACAATGGTTAGCAGAAAGAGAGGCACAGGCCTCCTGAGCCTTACCAGTTAACTTACACTACAAAAGTATGGCCCACACGTCTTGTGGCCAACGCAGAGAAGCAGCAATGCGCTCAAACACACAGAAGTAGGACTCAACCTCAGACTCACGAAAAACAGGGACCAATGAAATATTTTTTCTCACGGCAAATGTCAGCTCACCTGATCTGGATGCAACGCTATATAAGCTGGTGGCAATCGGCCAGTCTCTCTTTCCCCCATGGCTTCCACCCTGTTTGGTTTTGTTGTATTTAGTTTGTCTGTTAATTTCCCTTTTAGTAATGTAAAATAATTTTTTTTTAGTTTTTTTTTTGTAATTATTTTTAGTTACAACTCGTGTGTGGCCTCCCCTCCTTTGTCCAGCATTGAGCAGGGTTGCCCTCTGGATGAAATGTAATAACTTTGGAGATCCCCTGAGTTTTCATCTAGCGCCATCATGAAGGACAAATTGTAAGTTGGACAATACTTTGGTTTATGACCAAATACCTGCTAAACTAATGACATTCCCATCAACCTCAGCTGTACTTTGTATTCAGTGTGAATTAGCAAATGTTAGCATGCTAACAAGCTAAACTAAGACGCTGATCTAAACATTACACCTGTTAAACCTCAACATGTTAGCACTACCATGCTGACATTAGCATTTAGCTGAAAGCACCTCTGTGCCTAAGCCTCATAGAGCTGCTAGCATGGCTTTAGACTTTTAGTCTTGATGGCTCTGTATGTAATTTTATTTATTGAAACTTTATTTAACAAGGAAGTCTCTTGAGATACACTATCTCTTTAATGAGAGAGATCTGGTTGAAATGGCAGCTTAGCTTAGTTAAAACATTGTCAGATAAAAACCACATTCATTTTCACTTAATTTTCAACATTGACATACAGCACAGTACGGTAGGACCTGAGAGGCATAAAAGAGAGGCCTTGACTATTTAAAATGATTACATTCTTCACAAAACATGTCTAGCATTTGAATGACTGATAGGTAGTGTTTCCAAATCAAGTTCATCTTGTAAAAGGTGCATCGTATGAATTTGGCAAGTTCAGAACAGACTTTGAAGACACCGAAGATTATCCATCTAGATCAGTGGTTCCCAAACTTTTTGGCTTGTGATCCCTTAAACCAAAGAAATGTCTGCTTGTGTCCCCTGTTCACAAGTTATGGCTTTGCATGAGTTGCATTTTTGATTTTTTAGATTGGTGAAAGTATCCAGTATCTCATGAGAAAAAAGAAAATCTGAAAAACATACACATAATTTGTGCCAGAAATATACTTTTCTTTCTCTTTCTTATTACTTTAATCATTTTATGACCCCCTCCCCCCAAGTTGGGAACCACTGATCTAGATGACAGCTCTTAGAAACAAGAGAAAGTGTTTTACAGAGGTAGACAGGAAGTTTATCAAAGTTCATGACTATAGCTGTGAAACATGTCCTTTCATTCATTTACTCATCTTCTTCCAGGCTCTACCTTTGGGGAAAAAAGGGGTAAAAAAAATAAAGTTTAAAAGGACAAAGAGTAAGGAAACTCATTTGGGGTGAGTTAAAGGCCTGGGCAAAGGGGTCATAAAGTTTTTTCTCAGGGACATTTCGTTCTCAGAGATTAGACATTCATATTAAAATACATCAGCTGTGACAGATGGAGTGATTGTACTGAAATGGAACTAATTCCGTACTGTAATTGCGAACACATCCTTCTGTCACCGGCCTAAAGCCAACAACGTTTTGTAATGCTTTTACTCCCACAATTACAACACTTAACAGAAGTGATAAAGCCATTATGCACTGTCCAACAGAACTGGAGAGTGCTGATATGGACACCCTGTACTCAGCGGTTGGGCTTCACTGAATGTGCCGAACACTGATTTAACTTCAACAAATAAATGCCAAGCCAACAATGACTCAGAGTGTCAGTGTCCAAAAGGGCCTGCTGGTAAATAGCGTGTGAAAACGAGTCGGTGCAAGTGTATTCATGCATTTCTGTGAGTGTGTTTGTGTGTGTGTGTGGCTGCATGTTGATTTGTGTGTGTCCTGGCTTGTTTCAGTAGCAGGCTCTTGGCTTTATGCCTGATGGAGGTTAGTGGGGGTTGGACCACTGCCTCCCCGCTGCTCTCTCCCGCTGTCCCACAGCCCCTCAACAGCCACCAGTTAGAAGGCAAAGAAAAAATAAATTAAAAAACACACACACACACCCTCCAGCTTTCAGTCCCTCTCTGCTGCTGATGCAGGATGAGCGAGCCGAGCTTCCCCTCACAGCTGCAACCGTCACACACTGCTGGAGGGACTGGAGGAGCTCCAATGACACTGCACACACACATAGTCACATAGGCGCTCTTCAACATCGTCTATTAAATAGTAGGCATGCGCAGAGCCAGAGACACACACTTATTGTAAGAAAAAACACTTCCACCTACATCAGCTATACCCTCCACACCCCTGCTGGGCACAGGCAGCTGTCAAACTGTTACTATTCCTCCCTGAAACAACGGCGCACTCTTCCCAAGCTTGACTCGTTTTGTCTGCAGACATGTGGCACAGTGATTTGTGATTGGAAGCACCCAACAGAACAGCAGGAGCAAGGAAAGACTTTGACTTCCCCTCCTCCTGCCTGTCTTCCTCCTGTACTCCCATCATGACTGCACATTGTCATGCTTGCAGTGTTTTGCCCTCCAACCAGGTATTTCATTACCCTTTGCACTTTATTATCTTTTCAATTACAGAGTAATTTCCCCCCGGAGCACACATGCCATCAACACACTTATTTATATTTACATGATGCCACTGCTTCTTTTTTTTGGTCCCGAAAAGATGCCTTTGAAGCGAGAGCTCGGCAGTGAAATAAGAGCTCAGCTGACATTACCATCATCATTGCTGGAAAGGTGGAAGTGGAGAAGTGTTATTTGAACACTTTATAGGATGCTCATTGCGTTGATTCTAGCATCAGGTGAGTAATGGTTATGCTTTTTATTCAACTGCATGCCTGGTGAGTGAAGTGCTTCTAGAGCAGCAGTGAAGCATCAACTGACTGTGTGAACATATTAATCTGTGTGTGTGTGTGTACATGTTAGTCTGTGTACAGTCATCCTTTGGCCCTGTCCAGTTGATACTGTGGGACTGGGCAGACCCTTACTGAAGTCAGTGCCATTCATTGTGCAATGTTGTGTTTAGGATGCATGCAATAATTTTATTCTACAGTGGTGTAATATACACAGTATGTGACAAGGCAACTGGCAAAGAACTGGAGCAATACGCCACTAAAGAGGATTTAAAACATATCAGTCCATATCTTAACCAGATCATTTTGTCAGTTCTTTATAATCACATCAAAAGGCATTTGGGGGATTAGCCGAGACATCAAACCATTTATCTCAAAGGAGTTCATATTGTGGCCCCAACTGCATTGTTTGGAGCGCTGTGCAAAAAAAGTAAAAACTCTGAGAAGTCAATAAATTAAGACAGTCCCTTGTGATTGAAATACCCTTTTTCTGACAAGTGCATCTGCTGTGTTTAGACTTAATTAAAGACAATTAACACAAAGAAATGCACATACCGCCTTACAATTACTGTGCAAGCAACGCTGATTAAAAGTCAACCCTGTCATTGCTTACTAACATGCAGTGATGTGTGGAGCGGGAACGCCTGGTTCAGAAAAGAGGCAATTTAGCAAACCCCAATTGAAATCCCTGCTAATTAAGATGAGTTTCTTCCACTGCAAAGACTATGAGATGAAATAGTCTGTTGGGAGAGAAAGCATTTACATAGAGTCAGATGAAGTTTAAAACAAAAAGATGTTACTTTTTTTCTTTCTAATACTTAAAATCCTATTCACAAAATAGTAGTGACTCTTTTTCACAAAGTTTTCTGGTTCATCACTCATGCCGATTAACCCTTTAGAAACATAACACAAAGACTGCAACCTATGGGCTGAATACATCAGGACTATGCCACCGTACTTAAACTTAAACCATGCAATTTTACTGTGACTAAACACCAGATATTAGCAATCAGGCCATCCATTCATTCATCCACCCTTCCTTAGAAGAAGTCATTTGGTTTAGTGATGGCACTGCAGCCAACAACAACATAAAAATAATGCAAATTAAGAGCCAGGGTTTTGTTATAGTCTTGTGTAGCATTTGGGTTTAATAGCGCATGTATAAAACAGCTGGCATTCTCTTGAACTGAGGCAGCTAAAGTGTACATTTTCAAACAAGTTTTTAGTGATAAGCACAAAATAAAAAGTAATAATAAAATACAAATTTTAATTTGATTTTCGCACGGTAGGTACTGCTGACCTTGTCAAAACTGACTGCGCACCATTTATCTGACTTTGGTTCCAAGTAATGCATTTGCACCATCATTTCACCAATAACAGCTTTGTTTATTTGGTATAATACAAGCTGGGCTCCAGCTCAAAAATGTCATTTAGCAAACAAGTATTTCCTTTTATTTATCCTCAAATATTTCTAATTACATCCAGTAAGTAGAGCTGATAGGTTCTGGATTTGGAAATGTTTCAGTATCGGAACCAAGACACTTGAGTTTTGGTGGGAAAACCATTTGTGTTTTGTTCAACAAAATAGTCAAACTTCTCAAATGCATTAATGTTTAGTGTTGTCCTAATACAAATTGCCTTACAAGAACTTTGCCAAAATTGAGTAAAGCATAAAATAAAACAAATGTGGAATTTAAAAATCAGGAAATATTTGATCAAAGATTTCAAATAAACCTAATAGTAGTATATTTTACCATTGTGGTAAGATTGTTTTGCAACTACTAATTAGGCTACCATGGTCAAGAATGAACTTTCAATCTCGCCTGGATCCTAACACACACATTTTGTTCACTGCATGTCAAGCTAAATCTGTCATGCTAGGTAACACTATTGCTGTTACACTAGTTAACGCTAGCTGATAAGTTAATCCTTTCAAAAAATGTTATATTATCTGGCCACATTAACTGCAAATCATTACTCTCTCAGTACGTCCTTCCAGTATTTGCGTTTTCGCTTGATTAGGCTACTTCACCATCGTGACATTTACTCTTGTCACTTTTACTTTCTGAAGTCTCAGATGCAGAACACAAACAACTTATGCAATATAAGAAAGCTGGTGTTATTACAGAAGTATACTGGATCTGCATTCTGCCTGAAACAAACAAGCAAAGCCCTACATAAAATTCACAAAAGATACAGAAACAAAGATAGATCGAATATTCTACCGCAGACAGTTGGTTACAGTTGAACATTCTGTTGCTAGTAGCAACCACTACTGGCACAATTTCATAGCAGTTGAAGTTTAACTGACATTCACCATTTTGTCGAGCAAATATTGACAGGCATCTTTTATCTACCCTCCAAATACTCTTGTTGGAACATTATCTGTAGGAACTCTTTTTTATTATAGTGGTTTAGCTTTTCTACAATGACTAACCAAGCTAGCCATTATATTAGCTGTCTCAGCTATCACAACATTCTAAGTAGCGTTAGCTAACTTTAACTGTTAATTTACGGCTGTATGATGTATTTTACTCTTTTTACTTTACTCTTTTGTACCTGTATGTTTACTTCATTAATTACTGTGTACTTTCTATGGGAACCTAATGTTCTTGATCAATGATGATCTTTTCACAGTTTCTTCCTGGCATGAGATAATTTGACAGCTAATTTATGTTTTCAATCCAGTTTCCTTGCTACTGGACTAATTAATCTTTACAATATAGTATAAAATACTTGATTTTGGTATCTCATTGTAATCACTATCATTAAAATTGTTGTCCTATATTGTTTTCACAGTTTTAAAACTGCTTCCAGTAAAAACGTAAAAGGCCATCTCCTGTCTTCAACCTTTATTGGAAGTGTGTTTAGCTTGCTGCATAGCTGCGCACCTACACATAGAGTGAGAGAAGAAGACTGACAGATTGACAGAGAGACAGATATAAATGTGTGACAAAGCACTTCAAGTCAGAACTGTGAAATTATTAAAAAAAATACGCCTAAAAATGCCCCTGAGAGACATTTTGGTATCTAAAGGAGATCGGATAAGGTATAATTACTGAATATTGTAATTATACCTTACTGTGCATGGAGTGCCGGTATGTGCTAATGATGAACATCCGCGGTAATAAAGGCTGCAGAAAGCACAAATCAACAGGGAAAAAGCTTTAATGGATTCAACACTACCGAGGCTCATTTGAAAGCACGAATCTCATTATAACTGCTAGAAAAGGGTTTTGACAGGGTATGGTGTGACATTTGGCTCTCTGCTCAACTGTCCACACTCACTGGCCTGTCAACCTTGTCACTTTCTATTTGCTGAGGGAGCCATAAAGATTCCGCTAGATGGGAATCTGGTTGACAGCTTGCTGTCCATTAAAAAGGTGACAATGAATTCCACAGAATATCTGCAGCCTACAGTATGAGCTGCAGCTACGGCATAAATCACTCAGCTTCACTGAGAAAGAGCAGCACTGAGCTGCAGTGCACTTTGCCAAACAGAGGAGGAGACGTAAAACACACAGGAGACATTCAGATTTAACAAACATTACAACAGAAATAGAAAATGCAACACTGATGCTTTGCCTGTGTCACAAAACACCGGGACATAAACTCTGTGGCTGACTAACTATGTAATTGGGACAGGCGCAAATCCAGTGTGAAAGCAGCTGTTTGCGTAAACAGGGTCATGTCTGTTTTCCTCTCACTGAACACAAATAAATTTATTTAAAAATATGTTGAGAGAATCATTTACATGCACCAAAACAGGACAGACTAAATGGAAAACACTGGGATGAAATTGGGACACCGAATGATCGCAAGTGGAAGAGACAAGAGCTTAACTTAAATGAGAAAATGAACGTTTCAGTTCTTCAAAACCTAACCTAAATAGCAAGTCAGATGTGAGTAAAATCAATTCCTAGGCACTGTATGGTGCTGATTAGCTGTAAGTAGATTGCAGGTAGGGGAAAAGAAAAGGAGAGAATAATTTGTTTCCATTAGATGAATCTAGGGTGGATTTCAATGCCCTAATGAAGACCTAATGATAGAGGAGAGTTTAAAATATTCAGATAGCACTCATCTGCTATGAAACTCTGAGACCTGCATTAACATACTCTCACTTCTTTTACCCTTCTGTATGCACTCAATTCAAAGCCTATTCATATTTGATTAGTTCAGAGATTCTACCCAAAGGAGAGTAAATCCTGTTTTAGACACACACAACATTTGCTGTATATCATTACACGTGGGACAGGATCGCAAATCTGGTTGGAAGAGAAAAAGATGAGTAGGCCTTGGAAACACATTTCCAAACAAACTGTTCTTTCAGTGAAGGACAGTAGGCAGAGAGCTGGACGGAAACAACTGACCTGACATTTAAGGCTACTGAATATACCGTCGCATAAAAAGGGAACTCTGAATGAATCATTTTTTGGGAGTTTGGAATATAACGGTTCCAGCAGGCCTTGTGATAAAGGCCGAGGATGATAAAGTGGTGAAGGCTGTTAAATGATAAACAAAAGTCGACACTAACAATTTCAGCTATAGCCCGGAGAGAATACATTTTCAAACAGGTGTCAGATGGCAGGCAGGTAGAGACAAAAAAAAGGGTGTATTGGAGCATTTCCAAAATCCTAAATGTGATATGAGAGCCATGTGTCATTAAATTGTAGCAAATCAAGTTGCATTCTGGTTTTCTCCACACTCTGATGGATGTTCGATCTCACTAATGGAGGAAATTGATTCCGTCTCAGTCCTTTCTGTCCAATTAGTACCAACGAATAATTTTCTGCCTATGCTGCTGAGTGTAAATAATATGTTGAGCAATATGATGATAATGTGATAGACAGCGGTGGAAGAAGTATTCAGATCATAACCTACAGTAAGTAAAATAACCAATATGACAAGTAAAAGTAAAAGCACTCATTGTGCAGAATGGTTACTTTCAGACTGTATTATATATATCATCCATCCATTATCTATACCGCTTATCCTCAGGGGCGCTGGAGCCAATCCCAGCTGACATTGGCCGAGAGACGGGGTACACCCTGGACTGGTCGCCAGTCAATCACAGGGCTGACACAGAGAGACAGACAAACATTCACACTCACAGTCACACCTACGGGCAATTTAGAATCATCAATTGTGTGTGTGTGTGTGTATATATATATATATATATATATGCACACACACACTGTATATATACGTATCTCTTCCGGTAGCTTCTGTTGTCTTTTGCTGCAAGTCACTCTTTCTCTCTCTTCCCTCATTTCCACTGTCTACTGTCCACTAACAGTAATAATAGCAAAAATGCCACAAAAAATTGTGTATATATACTATATATATACTGTATATATACAAATAAATATGTACAATATTTCCCTCTGAAATACAGTGGTGTGTACTTTTAACATAATAGGTAGGCCTACAAGACTATCAGACAGGCTTTAAACCACTTCATTTGAAGGTAAAATGGAAATTGAGCACGCCTAATATATAGACCCAAGTTGAAACAGGAAGTCAGTCTGTAAACTGTGATGGGAGTTCACAGCTGACCGTTTGGGTAACAATTTTACTGTATGCTCTAAATCATTTTGGCTAACCTGTTTAAAACCTGTATGACTGACCGCTTGTGTTATTTGCGTAATTTGCGACTTATGAATAATGACCAAAACTATGAAACTATACAACAAAGTTATAAAGTAATAAATCTGAGTGGTCCTCTAAGAAGACTAAGAGTCTACAGCCATGATAGCAGCTCTGTGAGGCTGTAACTAAAACTCTGACAGACATGCAATAGCTGTTGTGTGTAAATAAGGATGGCGCAATCCATCAAATAGTTCCCAAGACATTTCACTCGAAACCACAAATGTCAACCTGCTGGTGATGCTAGAAGAAAAGTCAGGGGATCACCAAAGTCAGTAGGATTCATCCTCTGGGGACCATGAATGTCTGTATAAAATCTCACGGCAATCCATCCAGTAGTTGTTGAGATATTTCAGTCTGGACCAAAGCTCTGGACATAGAGCCATGCAGCTAGTGTGGCTTGTGTAAACTGGAAATAAGCTAATTGTACTTGTGATAATATTTCTGATAATATTTGATTTGATGATAATTATATAACATTTTAAAGAGTCAGTGGTGCTGATAAAGAGTCAGAGAATCACTAGTGAGCTCATTGTATCTTGGGACTGCCCAGGTGGCCCAAGCAGCCCTGGGGTGCCAGCTTTCATCTATGCCTCCTTCCAGTCTATAACGCAGGTGACAGGGACACATTTGATCTGCAGCCTGACAGTGAAGAGTCAATCACTTGTCAAAATGTCTGTACACATTTGCTGCTCTTCTCTGAGCAGCACACTTTGCCCTCTTAGTGCCAACTCATCGTGAAGTCAGAGCACACAGAGACAGCATTGGGGTTGACGCTGACAAGATCTCATGAAATAATTATGCTCCGATTTCTAGCCAAACCAAAAGACAGAGAACTCATGCGGGACATGGCATCTACCCAGGTAGTTTCTTATTTATCCACTCCAGCTTATTATGAAATATACTGCAAATAGATTCTATTAGGAGCACTGCTCTGGAGTTTGATCGAGGCTTTCCATATGAACATGCAAGTTCAGTTTGATTTCTGGTGCCAAAGTTTGTCGCCACTAATGCTTGCTACAGTTCCTCGTGTAGCTATAAACCAAAGGTGTTGCTGAGAATTGAAAGGTTGATGCTTTGATTAGTGGCTGTTTGAGTACAAACACCACAGGTGCTGCCCCCTGTAAAGATCTTTCATTTAACACTGAGCTACAGCTGACTACATCACTGTGTTTCTCCACTAACACCTAAAGGAGAAATCCTATAATCAATGGACAAATACATGTTTTTCACTTGTCAGATTATGTTGTTAAAACCTTCATACCTTTTCAGCTTAATTTGAGTCCTATAAATATTTGAAGCGCCACACATACTGTGCCCACAGATGATGGAAGAAAGACTTAAAGCTCACTGTGTCGTTTTTGTGCTCCAGTGAGGATGGAGCCCCAGCGGAAAGCAAGTCCTTAATCAAGTGTCTAACCAGACTCATAAACCATCCTGAAAGGCCTCCCTTAGGCACCTTGCTGGGTAAACAATACCATCACTCTGTCATGATCCTGAATTAAGATATTGCCACATGCATGTAATTAACATTTGTATTCAGGCCCAGAACAATACTTCATCTTGATTAAATAAATATTGAGCGACACCTCCATGAAAAATGCTATGTCATTTTTTCAGCAGAGAGCAGAAACAGGATTAAATAGAAGAGATTTTCAAAAGCAGAAAACAGGACACAGAAGGTATTTGTGGAGCACCAAAATAGCAAACCCCATCAAAGCAAGTCCACTCTCTCTCTGAAAAATCGAGGCAGTGGCCCTGCTTCAGATGTGAGCATTATCCACAGTGGCACATCCAGCTTTTATGGGCCAGCCATCAGTGAGCAGGAGGTAAAGAGAGAGCTGGTACATGGTGACATTTTTTTTTAGGATTGGCCTGTGGGAGACCGGTATGAGCCACAAAATAGTGAGAGTGATGTAATGTGACTGTTGGCTTGGAAACTTTAATGAATCAAGCTTAACCTTTCGAGGAACTGTCACTATCGTGCCTTTTACAGAAAATGTATTACCTTAATTGTTCTTTTTCGCTACAATATTTATGAGAGAAAAGTAATTTAAATACAAGGACCTGACATTGTTAGCAAAAGAGCACAGTAAAGGATAAGGTGAGTTTGTAAGCCTGAGATGATAGGATCGAAACTTTGAAGCTACAACAGCTTCATGCCTGAAGCCAGGCAATACATACGCTCTCTTGAGTGAGAAAACATGGGAACAAGGGGGTGAGAAGTGACTGAGGGAGAAAGGCTTTGAAGATCACAGTGCTGTTATGCAGTCTGGTGTTTGGTACCCCATCAACAGCCCAGAAAAAGACTATCTCTTTTTACAGTAATCTGCGGCACTTCCTTTTTTCTTCTCCCTCATTACCTCCTGCTCCTTTGCTCAATCCCAGAGAAAGTGGGAGATGTTACAAGGGGTGGTGGTGTTTCCTCGTGTCTCTCATATGCTTTTTATTCCCATTAGCCTCGAGTTGTCGCAAACTACCTGATGCCAGCGTAACACAGAGAAAAAAGACAGAATAGTAGGGAGACAGTGAGTGACAGGGAAAAGTGTGGTGATGAGGGACGCAGGGAGAGTTAATGAGAAAGGAAAACAACTAGGAAACAGTCGATGAGAGACGGGGATATGAGCGGGAAAGAGCTTAGCAGTAATCAGCGAGGGCAAGCCCCACTGGAGGATGCACATTCTGTGAAGAAACGGATCAGCATTTCCAGGAAAACGACTCACTTAGACAAATACTTTGTTTTTAAGGATGGTGGGTAGAGGAGGAGGGGACAGTGAAAGAGAGAACAAGAAGATGTGGGAAGGGAAGACTGAGAGAGACAGGAGCTATTTCTGAACTCTAAACAAACATTGCACACTGGTGACAGGAAGATTGCCAGTATCTTCAGGTGTATGTCACACCCACCTCCATCCTGAGACACCACAAAAGGATGGGTTTCAAAGTCAACTGACTGGCTGCGTTCAACCTCACACTGTTGTTCTGAGTGCTATCAGTCACATTAATGAAACATATTCTCTGTCATTGTGACACCTGTACCAACGCTCTCCCCACTCCTCCTCAGCCTCAGATTTTCGCTTTTTATTTCTGTGTATATGTTTGACATTTCAGACCCAGTCATACTCTACCTGCCCACCAGTTACCCTCAGTCATTTCTCCTTGCCTGTGGATCACTTTGTGATCAGCTGCCTGCCTCCACGGCTGCTCTTTTCACTTGTCATAGCAGGAAAAGCACAGTCGCAACAAATAATATTAATGATGGCTCTGTTCCATTTCAGTGTCTGGCTAAGCTTTGTCAGTGAGACAGCATGCACACACCTGTGCTTTTCCTACTGTGACAAATCAACATGTTGACTGTGAAAAAGGTCTAAAGCCTCGCACTCAGCACTGAAAATGTGATGTGGATGTGATGGAACGGAGTGATTATGGACTCTAAACTGTCAATAAGTCTTTTTTACAGAAAACATTTTGATGTGTTACAGTAGTAAAAGCACAGGTGTATATAATAAAATTAACGATGGCTGAATTCCATTTAGCTGCTTCAGTTTCATGGTCCTTGTGTTGTGCACACTGTCACCCTGTCATGGCTTACTGGGACATAAAACGGAGCCATCATTAATGTTATTAGTAACACCTGTGCTTTTCCTAGTAGTCAAAAGTCAAAATGTCTTCTGTGGAAAAGGTGATGGGCACATGCTGGAATACCGACTGCATCAAGACAACATTGTTTCTATTGCCCAACCTTGCAAATTTGTTGGGCAAAGTTAAAAGAGTAAGAACAACTTTGAATTCATCAATCACTTGGGCTTGACAACTTTCCAAAACCGACAACATCGTCCATTTCATGTAGCAATTGGTCAGGTTGCTGAGTTGAGTAAGTCGGCAGGGTTTGAACTTCTCTCTCAAGCTCTCTTTTTTATTCTTTACACAACTATTTCTGTCCCTTTTCAACCGATTGCAACACCATGAATGCCTTTGAGGAGAGACTGTCTGACCCATATCCCCATTGGTATCATGCATCGCGGCTCGCTCCTTTCTGCAACTAGAGGCTTTTCAGCCGATCTCTAGTGTGGCCGTTCAGAACAGCTACAAACACTTTTGCCTTTAGATGTGGTGAGACTACACTTTGCATGAACCAGTTTTGTTTCGTGCATACTGCACTGTACCACGGCCTTTTGTCTCCCAGTTTACTGCAGTTTATGTTGCCATATCGTCTGTGTTGGATAACTTGCCGTAGTGGTCTTGCTTGAATGCTTTTACTCTTGACTAACTTCTGTTTCTGATGTTGTGGTTTTCAGCCTTTACACTCAAGATTTGTTTATCTTACGACATTTGAGTAAAGCCTGTTTTTGCTAAATCTACCTTGTCCCAGGAGTCTGCGTTTGGGTTTCACTTCATTAAATGCAACAACTGTAAGATCTAATTCATCTGGGCAGTGAGGCTATGTTTCTAAATCTAGATAAAAATTTCAGATGTTAAAAGAAAGCAAAACAGTTTCACTCTAACAGCAGCACTTGAGAGACTACCCAGTAGCAGACTGCAAGCTAAATTCATCTCTCTCCCCTGGTAGGTATGTGTGTGTGTTGGCTGGCAGACTGGTTAAGACGTTGGCCATCACTGGGGTTGCTGGTCACGCTATTCTGCCTGGCATTATTACACCACCTATCACTCAGGCCCACTGTGTACATTATTCATGCCCCCAGAGGAGTTCATCAGAGACTGTGACCGCAGGTTCTGTGACAGCGCTCTCAATCACAGGCGCCCACGCCGTCTGCTCATCCGACCCCAGCGTGACATGGCAACGCGTGGTCCAACTCAGTTCAGCTGTGGAATCAGTCCCAGAGCTCGGAGTAATTGACCAGTATCCATTCACAGGTTAATCCAAACACAAAGAAATCTGGAAACTACCTTCAGTTGGGGGCTCTGTGTTTTAGATGAAAGCCTAGGGGTCTAAGACGTGCGCTACACAAATAACATCCCGCGCCACACATAACAGCTCACGCCTGTCAACTTCAGCACACTCGTGGGTAACAGATAGCCAGGGGATTTTATTAACTTGTTTGTTCAATTTCACAGAGCGACATAACTCCTGCTGCCATCACACATGCGAACACAGAACTTCTCAAAGCAGTGTAGCCTGTGAGCCAGGATGTGCATTTCCACTCTGCCGCTCAGATGTGTCCTGTCATCCTTCATGGCAACGAGGAAATTCTAGTGGCACATCTTTCTGCTGACAAAGTGAAGGCTATTTACCTAATATTAGTGCAATTGTTAGATGCATTTACATGTGATGTTTCACAGCTGTCCTGCTGCCCGCATCAACCGTTCAATCAGGCATTAGAGGGAGTCAAGGTGAGCTGTCATTCGCCAAATGCTGTGTTATTTATGCCTGTGGGTAAGGTCGGCCATTTCTCCGCAGTGTGATACCACTCAGATCCTTGACTCTTTACCTCATGGGGTGGCGGACCCAGAGCTGCTTTCAGAACTCTGCAGAAAAGGCTATGCCCTTTGTAATTATTATTTTATGCCAATCACACCTGCATTTTCTAAAGCACAAATGGTGTTATCTTACTAAAATTGCACTAAGTTATCTTAAGCTTTTTGAATAGATAAGCTGGATGGGGAGAATTAGCTTACTTTGGTATTTCTCTTGATGTTCTCAAGTTTTACTTTGTAGCAGCCTGGCTGTAAGATGTTACACTGCAACTCAAATAATAAAGTCAGCAGTGGATAATCTGTACATAATAAGAAATTCAACTGTGGTGCTAACTAGTAATGAATGGCTGGGACTGAAAGACTGAATAAGACTGTATAAAAAATCTTGAGCAAATTCATTTGTGACAAGGACATTTTATGTTAAGTGCAACTGAACATTGAGTTGTAGAGATTCTTGTACATGAAATACTGGAAGTTGCTGATAATCTTTTTCCACCCCTGCCCTCGCCTGTCAGTGGGAGACAGTGCAGCATTTTTCTTGTAGCATCTGGTGAAAGGGGTCTCGTGTATCCTAACAAAGCATATGTTGCATTACATAAAACAACAAGTCTTGTTGCTTATGTTTGGGCAAGTGAAAGAGATTTAATAATATATTTTAACACCTTGAATTTTGCAAGCTTGGTGCGTGTTACAGCACAAACTCAGTACAAAGAACTAAACTACTGAACTACAACTAAAACTTTAATAAACATATTTGCATATTGGCAGAATCTCCTTTGTGTGGGATTTTATGCCTTGTTTGGCCATGCAATGATAGGAAATAGAGATAGGAAAAACTTAAATCCCCATTTCCCGCTCGGATTGGATGAGTAAGAATTTGAACTAATATCATAAAGAGGACACTAACAACCGAAGGTTCTGCCAAGTTCAACATCTTTTCAAAGTTCTCAGGATATACAGTATTAGTAATTGTTTAAATTGTTTATTATATTTGTGCACTGCAGTGTCCATGGCTTTGCATAACCTTTGCATGTCCTCCTCACCTAAAGTTTTCTCAGGTTTATGGGTTCAGTTTAGAGACTCTAAATTAGGTACAGTTTTAATGTGAGTATCTCTGTCTGTCTTTCTGTGTTTGCCCTGTGATGAACTGGCAAACTGCCTTCAGTGTTTTCCTGCCTTCTGCTGAGTGTATGTTGGAAACCTCATGGAAATAAATAAACGGATACAGAAAATGAGTAAAATACATACACAGAAGAGCTATGCCATTAGGAATGCACACCATTAAAAATATGTCCATTAGCCATGTTGTTAAACTCCAGCTAAAAACAACAGACTTGTCCTCATCGCCTTATACAAATGCCCTTCTCCTGCAGAGGCTAGAGAGTAATGAATGTCTTGACTTCTGCAGAGCGCGCTTAGTGCCTGCCTCCACCACTATAAGCAGGGATTAACTTCTCCCTAATGAAGGGCAATTCAGTGCGGGTATTAAGACCAATGGATAGCAGTGAAAAGACCCTCTGTCCCTCACCCTCACAATTACTGTGCTCCAGGATTAGCACTAAAGGTGTGAACATGTCTACAGAATGCTAAGTGCATGCAGATATAAAGCACAGTGCATACACAAACATATACAACCGTGCATGCCAACTCCCACAAACATATGGCCTGACATCTACAGAAGTTCAAACAACTGTATGTGCCTTTTAGAGGTGCACATATTAAAGCACAAACACAAGCATACACAAAAGATCAATGACTTCTCCCCCTGAGCCCCCGTTACATAGCTCCACTAATGGCTCATAACACATCAGTGTGGCAGCATCACACACATACACACACACACACACATCACTTTTCAGTCACCTCCACTCTATTTCACACAGCACACATGATAATGGCCTCGCCTGCATGAAAGGCTGGGCACAATGTGTGATGCTTCCCCATCCCATACATGGGTAAATTATGAGGGAGTATCATTCATTCTTGTCACTGTGGCGATAAAAATGATGAATGAAAAATGGTCTTACAAAAGCAGTTTTACCACATCAGCTAACATTAACCGAAGCCAGCGATGGAAGAATACTCAGATTGCAATACAAAACAATGTAAAAATACTCCATTACAATTAAAAGTCTTGCATTCAAAATTTAACTTAAATTATCTGCAAAAAGTACTCATTCTATCAGAAAATGGCCCCTGTGACTGATATTATTGTACATTACATTATTATACTGATGCAACAATGTGTAAGTAGCATTTTACTGTTTGTAGCTGCTTTACACAATTTTGTAATTTGGGCCAGTGGTTCCCAGCCGAGGGGCTGGGCCCCTTCCAAAGGGTGACAAGATAAATCTGAGGGGTTGTGAAATGATTGATGGGGTTTGAAAGAAGAAAAAAGTAAGTTCTGCTATACAAATCTGTTCTCAATTTTTTGATGATTCTCTAATCTTTGTTTCTTGTGAAATAGTATAACATTCAACAAATCTTGTTTAGGTTTGAGTAAAGATCATAGTTTCGCTCAAACCTTCGTTGAGGTTAGGGGATCTGTAATCTGTACTTAAGTAGAGTACTTGATTAAATGTACTTTGTTACTTTCCACACCACTGACCTAAGCTATACCCTTACCTCACACACACACACACACACGTACAACTAGTGAGCTATTTTGCTTTAAAGCAGCCCTTTAGAGGAGGAATGAAACAACAGCTTCAGCTGCTTTAAAACACTGAGGTTAGTACCTTTTTTTTTTCAGTGTGCTGTTCCCACACAATAATGGTACTTATGCATAAATGATAATCACATTTCCTCACTGTGGCCCTTGGTGACATCCCTGTGACATCCACTGTATGTATAAATGATGTTCACATCTATTGAAGTGTTACTCACTTGGCCACATTATGGCCCCACGTTCTGTGCTTCTACATAAATCTCTCTCTTTCACTGTTCGGCACATTACACATGTTTGCCTATTCAAACTGACATTCACTGTGTGATTTTTTTTAAATTAATTACGTGCATTATGGCTCTTATGTAAAATAATAGAAACCATTTTTCAAATCAAATTGTAGCTGTTACGTCAAGCAAGGCTGACGTTGTAATTTAGGAGTTAATTGACAAAGCAGCATGTGATTACTCTGGTACATCCATCATACATGAAGCGGATTCATTTTTAATTTCTTCCACCTTCACGGAAATATAAAAAGGTTCTTTTTTAAACATTGCACTTACAGAATGACGAAAAAACTGCATTTCCCTTAGGCCTTTAGTGAAAGAATTTGCTGTACCAGTGAGATAGCCTGCACATATAACATCAGCGTTTATGGTCATCTGTCTGCTGAGGTGAAAGTGTGTACTCGGAGCTAATTGGCTTCAATATTGCATAAAACAAGCCTTTAATCTAACTCATGCTCTCCTAATCACACTGCCCTGTAATAACGATATTAGAAATCAAATTAATGGTGAGAACAAGTCTTTCTGTGGGGCAGGCAGGGTAAGTGGGGGGAAATATCCTCAAACTGACATGAAATGGAGGACGGAGGAGAGGAGAAATGTTCTGAGGGAAGTGGAGCAAGCATCTGTCTCCAACGAACGAAATGTCAGGTCCTGTTAATCTTATCTGAATGGTTGCCTGCTGACGTGGATTTAATTTTAGTGCACGCCTGCTAACTTGCGTGAGTGCACACTAGACGGACTGTACACACATGCATATACATACACATACATGCAGTGCGGGCTACGGTGGCCTTGAGGTGCAAAACACAACAACATTGGACAAAACTAAATAACAAAATAGAAAATAGAAAAAAATGCAACAATATTTCACAAAACACAACATACTGCATTTTATCCAATGCTGTTGTGTTTTGCACCTCTGGGCCACCGTAGAGAACACACCCTTACCTCTCACGTATTCCCACATCGGCGTAAAGATGAACAACCACCCATTTACCCATCCACAATTGAATAAAACACACAACCACATACACACATATATCAGAAGAACAAATAGTGAAGCTGATTCTGTCCAGAAGCTATATCTCTGTTCCTTCACCACCCTCATTCCCCGAGCATTACCCATCTTTCTCAGAGGCGACAGGCAAAGAGAGTGAGGGAGAGATACATGCTAAGTGAAATGGGAAATAAAGGAGTGAGTGGAGATGTGACAGCAAAAAGGGAGACTAGTGAGAAGAGGGAGGATGATAGGGGAGTGCCACATTTGCTCATCCTCCGCACCAGGAGCCAGGCCTCTGGAGGACAACACACACATGCATGGCAGCCTCCGGCTCATCACAACACACAGGACAACAGGGGAGGAATAAGAACAAGAAAATGAAAGGGGGAGAAGATTCAAATGCAAAAAGAGATACGAAGCTTAAACTGAGTGAAGGAGAGTAGAATGAGGGAGGAAGAAGATATGATGTGGAACATGATGCTGCCAGGAGCCACTGTGGTGGCTCTTTGACACTGTGACACACTGAGGGACATTCAGGGTGGGCAAGCAGGCTAAGCTGCCTTGAACATAGATTAGTGGAGAGCCATAGAAACAGTGAGTGTTAACACTGAGGTGCAGAGTTGCAGAGTTGCGTCTATGGTTCATCCATGATCACATAAGGGTTTTAAAAACCTAAAGCACTAATGTGATGTTGATATATTTAGCCAGTTTCATATGTACCGGGTAATCATATGCTTTATGCTTAATTAACACACAGATTATGATTTAAAGCAGAAAATTATGCAGCTAAGGTTATATGGTAATACGTGGGAATCAGCATAGACAGAGGAATTATGAGCTGGGAGCTTTAGAGGGGATAAACCTTGGGGAAACGTGTTGATGATTGCGATTCATGTTACTTTGTTGTTGATTAGCATAGTAATAATACAGTCGTGAGGGTGCTGCCACATTAGCTCATTGTCGTACACACTGGGGATGTTCTGGGGCACAGGAGTGCAGCAACATGAGGGGAGGCTAATTTCAGCAGTTGAGCAGATGAACACATTAAGGCACAGGTCTATGGTATAGTTGCTATACTGGTTTGCATCAAAATAATAAAAGGCATGGACTACACTTGCAGGCTGTCAATCATCAGCTCCGGCTATAATGCAGCAGCCCACAGATAAGGGAAGAGGAAAAAGTAAGATCTCTCTCGCTGACAAAGTATAGTAAACCCTTCTCAATTGTCTTGGAGCGAGAGCTGCAACTCCAAAACCAGATCTCTTATGTGCAGCAGTTGAGGCGAGGCAGTGTTCCCTCATGCCACACCAGTTGGATGACTGAGTGAGCACTGCACAGCTCTAATTTCCCTGCCAGCCCAGAGCATGGAGCTGGGCCCACGTCCTCAGAATCGCTGCAACCTCATTGTGTATCTACACACAAGCATCTGCCTTTTTTCTGTCCAACAGCTAGCTTTTATGACCTTCTCTGAGCTCCCTCTTTGTTCCCTCGCTTCCCTCTGTGGTACTCTGATGTGAAGACAGGGCTGAAGCTCAGTAATTTGGAGTTAGAGATAAGGGCAGGCGGAGGATATTACTTGTGGGTAGACAGTGATTGAATTGGCTCCAGAGGGTCAAACACACCTAAATGACAACTCGTCGGAAACCATGGACCCATTTATTTAACTCTGAGAAGCCTCGAACAACAGGGTCACAACAACGGCTGAGTGTAGGCGGATGTGATGATGAAATGCACCGTAGCAGAGCTGGAGGGGAGAGCAGGGAGGAAAACAAAAGGACGCTGTGGCTTGCATCTCTCTTGGTGATCATGTGAGCCTAATTTCTGTATAAGAAGGAGACTAAATAAACCTATAAGGATATCATGTCAGTTGGGTCATTTAGGGGCTGTCTGGAGAAAGGAAGCAGGCAGAGACAAAAAAGCAGAGAAACCAGGGATAGACCAAGCTAATAAATCACGACGGGCATGAAGCATGTAACGCAAACGTCCACTGAAGCTTTCGCTCCACTGAAGAGATGAAATATTGGCAGACAAAAGCTCAGATCTGTGTGGAGTGATGAGGAGACTGTAGCCTTCCTCAAATTAATACACGAAACAAACATAAATGCAATATTATCAATATTTTTCACACCGTTTTCGTTTGTTGGAGGCTTGACTGGCGCTCTTTCCATTACGTCATCGCATTGTGCCCTCTTCTTCTTCAGTGGCCCCCGACTGGAGAATTAGCGCCACCAGCTGTTTATCTTGTTGCACCCATCTCCTAATATTCGCATAACAGTGGTGGACTGAAATGCACATTCATTCACAATTTCTTCTGCAGATTTTCTGGAAATTCTGTTAAAAGTTTTCTGTTAAAAACTTTTTTGGCCAACAAGCTGCAAATACAACATTGACATATTATCACTTTGTAAAGTTATAGTTGCCTATTACACATCAAGTAGACAGCATTAGCATTCATTTGGAGTCCTGTGCTAGGTCACCTGATGAATGTAAGGCAATATCGGCTCTCCCTAAAGCTCTGTGTTGGTCTCAACCAGCTCCTGAGGGAAATATCTGGCTCTTTAGCTGCTAAATGCTCCACTGTGTTCACCAGCTAGTCGCTAACTTTGTCTGCTGAGCAGGTAGTGTAGGTGCGAGGAACTAGCGACTCCTTTCACATTACACGTTGTTATTTGATACATTTCTAATATAAAAAATATTGAGTGCAGCTTAATACTTAAATACTGCATGCCTGTCAGCTCATCAGTATGTGTAACTGAGTTGTTAGACTGCGTTGTTATGCTATGCACGCAAGGCAACATTTCATACAGAATGCTGGTAATCCTCTGCTTTTCTTCGCCTCACTGAGACCGTACTTTGAAATGCAGTAGCTGAGTTTGACACAGTTCAGTAGATGACACCTGGAGCCAGAATCAAACTAGGCAATGGGCTTAAAAAACAAAAACAAAGACACAATAGCTCTGATCAAACCCCTCAAGATTCCTCCTGAGCCCCCTGGCATCTCTGTTTGTGTGTGTGTGTGTGTGTGTGTGTGTGTGTGTTTGAGTGTCTTGCATGCTTGGCTGGAGAAAATGGCTCTTTAACATGAAAAATGCACACATGAGCGACCCCAGAAGTAACAAACGAGCACAAAAAGCTATCCCAACAACAAGACCACATAATCTCAAAAGTCTGTGCCTCTCATCCCCGAAAAATTCAAAAGCAGGAGCAGTCTGCTTGCATGCTTGATAGTTACCCAACGGTGAAGACGTGATTGACGTGGCTGCAGGATCGTAGCCTCCCTGGAATTGAGCCAACGCTTCTGTGGCTGCCCTGTGCTGGCGGAGGGGGAGGAGGGCTGGGGGAGGCCTGGATGTGGAGTAACGGCAGCAACAGCAGCGATCTCCTCACACAGGGCGTGAACCTACAATACAGGGAACAGCGTCAGAAATTGCTCCCCAGTGGACTGAAGGAGATTTGATAAGAGGCTGAAGAAGACACACCATTTAACAGCTGTCTTTTGGAGTTAAATCCTTTATTGGCGCTGGGCTAAATGCCAAAGATCCAGTCCCTACTCAGCCCCCCCTCTCCTACAAGCCCAATGAGATTCAGACCTGGGAGCAAAGCAGTAACAGCAGGGGTTTTAAAACGTGGTGACACTGAGCATAAAGTAAAGGTTTCGCCCAACCTTTGAGCGAGATAGACAGAATAGGGCGGCTAGGCTCTAACTCAGCAAACCTCTATGACTCTGGCCCGGTTGTTGGGCTGTTTATTATCAGCAGACAGCACACTCGGGCCTGGAATATAGGACTGCTGAGACACTCTGTGCTGGCCGCTGGGAAGAAACAGGGAGTGAGGCGATGCAGGAGGAATGCCAATGAGTGTCCCCTCTCCTCCCTGAGATTTAATTTGCTATTCTGGCACAACACTGCCCTGCAAAGCAAGTCTATCCTGGCCTCAGGTTTGATAGCAATGTTAACGGCCACTAGCGTCTCTGATTCCAAGCCTCACATGCTGACCATTAACCAACACTAATAACCGCATTAATCCTCTTTGATACGGCCCAACCAGGCAGTTTGCAGTGAAGACAACGTACAGAGGGGCTGGGAAACAAGGGCGCTTAAATAAAAATAAGAGGACGCTATTTAGAGAAAGTTTAATGCCAAGCTGGTAGCAAGCAGCCAGCAGACAGGGAATGATCTGAACTATTTTCAGAGTAGTAAGTGGCATTCATATTGCACATTATTGTTTAATATGAGGAAATAGAAGATCCCTTCATACTTCTTATCTTCCTGCCTGTACTACTTCTACAGCATTGAAGGCTGATCTGTAGTCACTATGTTTGTATGTTTATTTACATTTGTGTGAATGACATTATATTTCATTGGTTTAAGCACTCAATATGCAAAATGTTTGTGCGACATTCCGTGAGGGTGTCAAAATGAAACAGCCTGACGTTATATCACCGACAACTGCAAGAGACAAAGTGAGAGACAGTTTTCAACAGCTATTTCAGACTCTCAATCTCAATAAATTCAATCTTCCTGTTCACAGCTAATAATGAGATGTAATATTATGAGGATATTAATATGATCAAAGGTTGCCATAGATATCCATTTAGTTACAGCAGGACCACCCAGAGGGAGAAACCAGCAGGGAGCAAAAGAGATAGAGGATGAGCGGAGACGACATAATGTGGAGAAAAATATTAAATACAGACATGCATGTGTGCACAAATGAGGCCAGACAAGGTGAGAAACAGAAAACTATATTGAGCTGTTATAGCAATGTTTGCCTGAAATTTGAAACTGTTAAATGTTAATTACATGTAAACACAACAGTAAACAAAGAGAGGTTAATCAGATGTGAAAATGTCAATAAATGGCTACATTTTCCTACTTAGCCTGTATAAAGCATACACAGAAGGTACACACAGGTGTCTAAATATTATGCAACAAGCAGCTCCAAAGACATCTGCCAATGCACTGAATAAAAGTCTGAATGTCACTTTACATAAGCATGTAACTCGGACAGAAACACAAACGAGAATGTTAAGCCATAACCACAGTAGTGCCAATAACAGCCCCCAAAGAATAAATGTCCACTTTACTGAATTGGACAATAAAGCCACAAGAAATCACTGCCACACTGGAGACAGAAAACAACACTGACACTGCACAAGGCAGATGTTCATGTAAGTACTAGTGGACTAAGAGGGCTTCCTTCTTTGACCTTTCTAAAAATTGTTTTTTTAAGTTAAATGGATATCTATAATATATAGCATCTAAATGGATAGGTCTAATCTGTACTAGACAGTAGAGATTGAATGCCTTGTCACTTCAGTTATTTAGGATTATTTCATTCAGTCAACAACTGCACCCCCGCTGAGGTTTTGTTAGCTTGCCTGGGACTCATGAATGTTGAATGCTAACAAAATATCTGTTGTTTTAACTTGTTTACAATGGTGAGATGCTCTGATTTAGCCATCCAGTACAGTATTAGGTATTTATAATGTGGAAATAAAACCACAGCATAATGTTTCAACTTTTAAGAAAAACCAGTGAAAGAAACAATTTATAGGAACCAAACTGAAAGCTAGAGGAACAGAGGCTAACCCAGACATGGGGCGGGGCTTTAGCTCTCTACAGGTGTAAAGAATTTATTACATAGAACTTTTTCACAAAGGCTGTCAGCTGTGCTATATCCTTTAACAGCTATTTACAGTTGTGGGTAACAACTCCAAGTGGCTGACTACAAATCTTAATAAGGAGGTTGCAGGAGAGATATACTGCATTTATTAATTCATATATATTTAGATGTCTCCTGCCATCCACATTTCTTACATTAGAACACTACTGTTTTCATCAACAACACACTCAAAAATCAAGATAATATGTGTGCGTACAGTTTTGTCCCTTATGTCTGCGTCCACTTTCAAAAGTAAAATGAAAACTTTTGGGGGTTTTTTTCTCAGGCTAGTTTGGTTAGTTAATAACTACATGTGTGGATGTGACCGTATGTGTGCATCTGTGTTTATGGTTAATGTCTATGGAGTATATGTGGGTTCTGTACTGCCTTCAGGTGGGTGTTTGTTCATGCATTTTAATGTAAAGCACATTGAGTCTTTTTGTGAGGAAATGTGCTAGAAATTGCTTTGCCTTGCCTTTTCTAGTGTGAATGCACTGCATAAATAAAGAACCTGGTCAGAATGAGCATGTACTGTAGTAAGGAACTGGGACACTGTCAAAGTTGGACAATGTGAATAAAAAGCTCAAAACGTTCAGAAGAGCCGGGAGAGGACCCTCAAGCACCTGGCGATTGCCCTTGTAGACTTATCATAAACAGACTCACCAAGTGTGTAAGTCTGTGAGGGTGGACATTGGGAGTGGGCCAGAAAGCCTGTGAGCACACAGCTCTATCAGCCCACAGCAAAGCTGAATATTCTTAGTTCGCCCACGGACCAAAATTGTACCTCCCAGCAGGAGTTCTCCCGATCCTCCTGATTAAGAGTCTGCCAATGGTTTTCATCAATCATGAACATGTTGGGGAAAATAAAAAGTCACAAGACGATTTACTTTAAGCACTCAAACAAAACCTGATACTGTATATTATGTGAATATTGCATCATTGCATGTATTACACAGGATTTTATTTTATTTTCTGGCATGCTTTAGAAAACTCCACATTTTTACTGTACTACAAAAATCATTCGCTTCAGGAAAGTGGGCAAGCCAAATATCATGTCCATGACAGATACAGTATATACTGACAGACAGCTAGACAAACAGACAGACAAACAGAACGATGGTTCGACTTTAAGTGCAGCTCTGTCACTCCTTCACAGAAGTACACTGACACTGACATGATGTATTACTGAATACTAACATTACCTTTCTGTTTCTTCCTCACTTCCCCCATGGCCACCCACTGACCCTGAGAGTTTAGCCGCCTCAAACAACAACATTTCAAAAGGGATCCAATCTGTACGGGCTTTCATGGAGGACACCAGGTTGTCAAAGCATCTCTCTCCATGGTGGATAAGGGGCACTTACTGCCCTGAGCAATTCTTACACATCCTCCTGCCAGCTTTCCCCAACAGGATAGGGGTAAGTTTAGTCATATAGCTGCAGAGGCTGCTTGTCAATTTAAATAGGACAGCACACTGAAGAGCACTTCAACCACACGCAATTCATTATCCACAGTGTTAACCCCCCTCCGTCACATTCATGCTAGCCGAATAATAAAGCATTTTGTCATAAGGAATGAGTGTGAACTCATCCAGAAAAGTCTCAGTGATGTTCCAGAGGCATGAAATAGCTTTTGATGGGAGTGGTGCGTTATGGGTCGGATTGGCTTAATTTAATCAAACTTATTGGAACAGACTGGGGATTCAAATCTGGTTGTTGGTCCCCAGAAACAACCAGAGCATCCAACCTATTGACAAGGAGAAAGGGTACCTACACACACGGGTAATCCCAGATACACACAGAGTAATCACGACGTGGAAGAGGAGAAGAAAAAGCAAGAGAAAAAGAACATTTTAAACGCAGAAGGACAATGACGTGTTAACAAAGTAGAGATCTGCATCTCATACACTAGCTCATATGTAGAGATTAGTTGTTACTGAATATTTACACCCAGTAGCTGCCAGGTGGAACTGTTGCCTTGCCAACTGACCTAACAGACAAAACCACAGACTGTATATAAAGATGGACGACATGACAGCTCCCCAAAAGTGAAGCCAAAACATCTTGATCGCCCCCTGGTGGCTGGTTGTAATATAGGTCACAGGATGGGACATGGGCCAAAATGAAAAGTCAAAGTACACGTCAAATACATTTTTCCCAAAGATGGTTTCTTTCAGTTTAGTTTCTCTGATAAGTTTGGTTTTAATTAGTTATTTGATACTACAAAATGGGGGTGTGACGTCATGATTGACAACTTGTGGTGTGCTCTCCACTGGTCCGGGCGGGTGTATGGGCAGGGCCGCGATACCACAGCTCCACCGCCAATCACTACTTCGCAGACTCTGGCTCCAAATGACATCACCAGTGCAAGATGGCAGCTCCCGTATCCGGGATATTTTGGCTTCATTTTTGTACAGTAGGAGGAAGTGGAGACGCGTCGTCCATCTTTATATACAGTCTATGGTATACAGTCTAGTCAGAACGTTGGATTATGTTTATTAATGAAACAGAGACCATTTTAATTCACATTTCAACACAATATACCTCAAATTACAAAACATTAAGCCAATAATGTTATCTTAAATGACCAAATGGTGTCGGTTAGGTTAGGATAATCTGATATTTCCTACTCATTCTAAACTGCATGAATACTACGCCCGCTGAAATTTTAATATAATGTTTGGCCCCCTGCTGAATGCTGGCAGTGTCCAAAGTCACTCCCCCGTTCACTCATTCACTACTCCATATATAAGAAATACTCAATAGTAAAGAGTAAATTGATACTTCCAACACATACTAATCATCATCATTTTGCATAGGTTCGTTAATTTTCACATCTATAAATTGTGAAGCATTACATTGTGGCATTGTTAGTAGAAAGCAGTTTATATGCCATGGACTTTTTCGTTCCATTGTGGAATTTTTGAGGGCGCTATATGGTAGACACATTTACATTCAGACACTCAAATAAAATGGCAGACAGTACACTATACAGCACACTATATAGTCAATTGTTTAACTTTACATAGTATACATAGACTAACTGCTGGGACCTAATACGGAGGATGAAAAACAAATTGATCAGTAAAAAGAGTGAAAAGCAGCAAAATTGGAGAAATAATTAAAAAATCATGATAAGGCAGGAGGAGAGAAATAGGAGAAAGTGGAAATAGGGAATGAAGAATCAGAGATAAAGAGCGTGACAGATGAATAGGCTGGATATCCTATATTCTGGGAGAGAGAGAGAGAGAGAGAGAGAGAGAAGTGCTGAACACATCCAACAAGAGATCCCAGGAACATGGCAGCAGTCTTGGTCCAACACTTCCCATTAAGCCGAGGTGTGTGGAATGAGAAGTGAAATGCTGGGAGGACTTGCTGTCATTCTCACTCATTTCCAAAGTATGTCAGCAATCCCACAGCCGGTCCCTGCAGCCGGTGTTTGGAATAAGAACTAACTTTACCATTTCACAGCAGCTGGATCCCAGAGCACACTGAAACTAAAGTCTAAAGTCTCCACACTCTTAACAGGACAGAGATGTAGTGTTTTAGGGTTATACAGCACAATGACCAATATGAATCACCCGCCACAAAGAATAAAAACTGAGCTGCTGAGTTGAACTTTAAGTCTATTGTGGGGTTACTTCACTGTAATTTGGTTGTTAAGATTACATTATTGCCAATTATCGTAGTGGTTTATGTTCTGCTGAGCAGGCCTTAATAGAACCAGTAGCGCAGGTTTGTCTTCCAAACATTATTGTTTTTCTAAAGCACTTTTTCAGTTCAATTCAGTACAATTCAATAACTGTATTCATCCTGAGTAGGGCAATTAAAAAGTACATGCAGCAGAGCACAGACGCACAAATCTCATTAAAACTAATACAATGAAGTCATACAATAAGTAGATAAAGAGCATAAAAGTGCACTGTAATGGCTAAAACTACACAAAATCCACATACTTTTGTGTACTTTTGGTTCTGCTCCGTAGTTCAAATGAAGGGAAATCGTACTGCCACTCAATACTGCTACAATGATATTTAAGACAATAGTGTGCTTCCAACTTTTGGGGAAGACCATTAATCCTGGGCTCGGTGGTTCGATCCGATCCCTGGCTCCTCCTGTCCACACATCGAACTGTCTTTGAGCAAGACACTGAACCCCAAATTGTTCCTGATGGTTAGGTCAGCACCTTGCATGGTAGCTCGCTGTCATCGGTGTGTGAGTGTGTGTGAGTATGTGTGTGAATAGGTGAATGTGAGGAAAAAATCGTAAAGCGCCCCCATGCACAAAGCGAGGCCCATAAAGAAATTGCTTTCCCAGTTTGCTGGGAAGGAAGTTGACTGGCCTGCACAGAGCCCTTACATCAACCTCATCCAAGATCTTTGGGATTCACTGGAACGCCAACTGCGTGCCAGGCCTTATTGCCCAACATCAAGAGTTCGACCTCACTAATGCTCTTGTGGCTGAATGGGAGAAAATCCCTGCAGCCAGGTACAAAATCATCTGGAACGCTCTCCCAGGAAAGTGGAATGAAATGTTCAACAATCACAGATTGGTGTAATGTCTGGGTGTCCACATACTTTTGGCCATAAAATCTATAAGGTGCAAGGTAACAGCTAAACTGGTATGACACCTTTGTTAAAGCAAAGGATTGTACAAATACAGTCATAGCTTTCATTATAAGTTTTACTAGTATTGGTAGTAGACTGATGGACTATAGGCTACAGCAGCGTGGCTCTTGTTGGTCTGTTAATCCACCACTTTGGTCCAGATCGAAGTATTTCAACAACTATTGGATGGATTGCCATGAACATTTGTACAGACATTCATGGTCCCCAGAGGATGTATGCTATAGATTGTGGTGATCCCCTGAATATTGATCTAGTGCCACCATGATGAAATTTGGTACAGACATTCATCTTCCCCCCGGGATAAAGTATAATCACTTTGGTGATCCCTTAACTCATCTACCACCATCAGGTCAAAATACCTGAACTAATGACATTCCCATCAGTCTCAGCTGTACTTCATGTTTAGCACTAATTAGCTAAAGTTGCTTTGAATACTAACATGCTAAACTAAGATGGTGACCTTGGTAAACATGTGTGTTAGCATTGTGCCTAAGCAAAGCACACAGCCGCTAAGGGGCTATAGACTCTATTCTTGTTTTCATTTGGCACTGAAGGGTGAAAATCATCTTTCCAGCTCCAGCTTCAGTTCATTTTTGAAGTTGCCAAGTTGTCAATCTTGCCATGCAGCAGAAATGCAGAGTAATCAGCAAACCCAACAACACACAGCAGAATCCACCTACACAATCATCTCCGCAAAACATTTTAATCCGAAACATATGTCAAGTATAAAATGGAAAATCACAAACTGGCATATTTCCAACAAACATGATGTAGCACCTTATCAACAACAGCCGAACATGTCTACAGAACTTCAATGAAGAGCTCATCTGTTTCCTTCACCTTTTTCTGTCAACAAGAGTCAAAGTGTTGACATAGTGTTGAATAAATATCTGCCCACCCCAGCGTAACAGCTTGGTGCCCAGCAGAGGTGACCGTCTCTGAGCATGT
Source organism: Maccullochella peelii (assembly GCA_002120245.1). NCBI lineage: Eukaryota > Metazoa > Chordata > Actinopteri > Centrarchiformes > Percichthyidae > Maccullochella > Maccullochella peelii. The sequence goes on from LKNJ01000540.1 coordinate 242,650, forward strand.
CCTCTCCATTTCTGTGTCCTTGCTGCCACCTTGCTCTCACATTGCCGTCACTCCATTATTCATACCCAAACATGGCCGAGACTCAGCCAGAGGTAAAGACAAGACTGTCTCAGAGTTTCTTAGTGCTGCTGAGGTCATATAGTGGGGGCTTGCCCTCGGGATACAGAGGCAGATGAATAACGGCAGTATGATGCACACACTTTAGCATGGATGGCTGCGGTGTGAAACGGAATCATAACCCTTGCAGTGTCAGTGTTGTGCTTTACACATTAAGCTACAGGATCACCAGCAGAAAGTTTATTCCAGCTGGGATGCAGTGACTGCAGCGTACCATGAGTCTGGTATTCAGTCTGATGTGAGCACAGTATCTTAAAATGCAAAAACATACTCTGTGCAAAGAGAGAAATATGTTTCTCCAGAATAACAGGATTATGTGAGCAGTCATGACTGTAAGAATGTAGAGCGTGTTGAATGTACGTTTCCACCCACCTGCAGCTCCTGTGAGCCAGTGATGTTGTTGAGCTTTGATGCTAGGTTTTCTCCTTTGAGAAGTGTTCTTTTTTTTAGCTTAGTTTCTCATTTAACCACAATCTCACCTTAACCTTAACATAACTTTTTCATTTGACAAACAGGTACATTTCTGTGTGTGATTAGTGCTATTGTCACATAATCAGTAACACAATCATCACATAATTCATGAGTTATCTGTGTTTCAGACTTGCCGCATGCTAATTTCCCTACATTTTAGAAGTGGTGTAATTATACCTCCATTTTTAGGCAAACATCCTTTCAGCGAGGACCTGAAACCCTAAATATTTCACCGCTGCTAACCACAGACTCTAAAGATATGTATTTGTTCTGGGTTATGTGACTGTATCCGTAGCACCAAGGATTCCAGTTGTGCAGCACAGCTAGTAATATATCACGTGTGCAGTTACTGCTTCAGTTGTCGCCTCAATCCCATATGAATATGTTGACCGAGCCCTGACTCTGCTGCAATACTTTGCCTGAACTTTAAACGATTTCACTTTCCAAATGGGAGGACATTATGTGCTGCCCATGTATCCAGTCAGACTGGGACTCTCCAGAGGGTTAAGTGTTGAGATTACTTGCGGGCCATCTTCTCTGGTAATGAACCCTGTCTGGGTACCAAGATGTAGCTGAAGGGGCACAGTAGCCATAGGAAGCTTCCTCCTGTTGATTGCCAGTCTTAAATAGCTTTTTTTCCACTTGAGAGACACAACCACAAAACTTTACAGCTCCTTATGAATAATTATGATGACACCCTGTGTTATTGCACCCCCTGATAGTCCGTCTTTGATACTATGGCCAATAAATATGACCATTAAATCTGTTTTCACCCACATTAACAGTGCACCTGATACACAGCGATTGAATAACAATTTAACGGGGCAACAGAGGTATATCAGTGTTGCCAAGCTTGTTGTGTGGATTGGCTGAACCCCACTTCTTTTAACGCTCACTTAAGGATTTTCACTTAAAGAATGTGTTTCTTCTGCACGACTTAGTGAACCTTTCCCACATACAGTCTCCCTCTCCTTGTAAGCTTCTGGAAGATGTTGCCCTCAGGCACTGTTCCAGTATCAGCTCACCCCACCCACATCCCTCCATTAACCGTCAGTAAGACCATTTTAAGGTCTCTTTTTCTGTCTCGTCTGTATAGATGTATTTCCTTAACATGCACCTTTATTGAGATAAAAAAAAAAAAAAGGTTTTAAGGTGAGTTCCAGCAATGTACTACACAAACCTTGACACAGACGAGCCCCTCACATCAGCATTATTCATTCCTATAGCATATTAGCCATTAGATGTGATTACATTTTTTATGAAGCTTCCATAGAAGTGTGCAGTGTTTAATCAATGGGAAGGCTTTCATTTTTTGGCGAGGTCACTGGCTTTGTGTGAGGTCATCTTACAATCCTCCTTGAGGGGTCATCCAGGTCTATTACCCTGCAGGTCAGCATCACGCCTCACCCTGATGATCACACTCAGAAACTGGAGGAGGACTCCTTTCTCTAAGCCCCCTATTTGGTCTAATAATCACCCACTGTGCTGCTGTAATGGGCTTTCTGTTGACTCTGGTACATTATTATCTTGCTCTGGTTGATGGGTTACAACATGCGACGATATCTCGAAGCCATATCGACCTGAATGGATGGGGCTAATACTGAATTTTATTTTATTTTTCTAAATCAGGGACAGGTGGACTAAGAAAAAAAACATAAACCAATTCTCATGATAGATTTTGGTCATACATGGGGGAACACTGCACTGCAAATTCCTTCTTGTTAATGCTAAATGCTAAAGGATCATAATCATCCACAATGACCTTACTTTGATCCCTGGAATAACAAATCAAAGCATTGTACAGCATAGCTAAAGCATAGCTGTTTACTACCCATGTCCAAGGGCGTAGGAAGCAGGGAGAACACAGGAGACACAGTGCTAAAGAGGATTAAGTTGTCCCCTGTAAAAATCCAAAACAAAAAAGTATTGCATGAATCAACTGAGCTGCACACTGTAAACAAGGTTTTGATGGTGACAATCTTCCCCACAGGTAAAGTAGAAACTCTAACATACTTTCCACACTTCCAGCTAAAAATAATTAAAGCTGCACTAATCAATATTATTTATATTAACAATGGTTCACATGACAATGTGTACTGTCAAAGGTGTCGCTCGCTGTGATAAACCTGCCAACTCTGCAGTTATCAGCAGCTCAGCCCAGTTGGAATTACATCCAAATCAGACGATTCTGCATCTTACAATTTATGTCCATAGCGAAGGTTCAGTGCCAACGCAGGTAGTTTCTCTGACATCACAGTCCTGCAATAAACATTAGTGTTTTTATTAAACGTAACAATGATCTTTCCGTAACCTTAACCAAGTGTTTTTATTGCCTAACCATACCGTATTTTATTTGCCATAACCACAGTCTTTCCCTAACCTAAACCATACAGTAGTTGCCATGTGCAGATATTGCAGAAAGTGAGAATTTAAAAATCATTGGCATTAGACATAAAAAAAAGGCTAACATTGAATGTAATCTGGTGGTTTGCAGTTTCATCCAATATTGATGTTCTTGTCTGGAAATAGGTTTTCTGAGCTCTGAGGAGCCACGTTAAGCCCATTGACATAGTTTTCCAGCCTGCAAACTCCCACCAACTCTCACCAGCTCAGTTTAGCAGGCAGGTGTTTACAGCAAAAAAAAAAGCTCTGGTAAACTGACTGTACACTTCCTGCTCAGCACCGAACGGCAGACAGACAAAGTTAGCGACTAGCTGGTGAATAAAGTGGAGCACCTAGCAGTTAAAGAGCCAGAAAAAGTTCTCAGGAGTTGGTGGAGACCAAAACAGAGCTAAAAGTAGGGTAAATATTGGACTTGCATTGATAAGGTGGCCAGAAACACAACTCCAAATGAATGCAAATGTTACTCCATGTCTCCAGAATGTGTAAATAAGCAACTGTTGGGTGGTGGATTGGCGGAAGTGTTTTAGTTACCTCACCTTAACCATAGTTTATTTGTCATAACCACAATTGTTCCCTAATCTTGTTGATACCGTAGTTTACATGTGCATATATTATATTTAAAGAAATAATTTTAAAAACATGGTCATTGAATACAATCAGGGTTTTGGAGAGTAGTCCAATATCAACATTCTTGTCTGGTGATAGAGTTGCTTTATAGGGTGCCCCCAAATGGCCCAAAAATAAAAAAATAAAAAATAAACCCTGTTTTAAATAGGTGCTAATGCAAACAAATTTTATATTATATGTGATGTGGACACTACATCTACAACTACTAAGTGTTACAACCTTAATCATTAACTACAAACAGAAAACATTCACCACTTGGTAAGTGTAGAGCAGGATTCAAGCAAGTGCTACTGCCAAACCATCTGTACTGTTCTTATTTGTTCACACTTGGTTTTAGCACCAGTAACCACAGCACCCACATATGGAGGAGAAATATGCCAGCAAACCACTTACTGATAATTTGAGTTTTCCTTGCAAATGGAACATAGCTCGCTCACACTGTCTATTGTTCATGTTTGCTAATGCTATACAACAGCAACGCATCTTAATTCATTCTCATGGTCACAGTGTAATAAGAACCAGAGCCTGATTTATGCAGAACACAGACAGCCTCCTGAACCCCAGAGAGAGAAAATAAGCAAGTGTGAAGCGCTTGTCCAGATTCCAGGAATTAGTTGCCGAATATCAGTCATCTTCCTCCTCCACAGCATGTAATAAAATGACAGAACAAGAGCTAGGAAGAGTGTTTTTACAGTATGTGTTGGATTAATGCAGGCCAGAGACAGCCTCCTCCTCACAAGGACAGAGAAGAGGCATGCCAACTAGTGTGATCTCACTGCTAATGAAACCGTGGAAGTAGAAACGGCTTCAAAACAAGCACAGACTAATACTTGAATTCTTTCTTCTATCTTTTCAAGTTTTCATCGTTTTTTACCACCATTCAAATGCATTTGACCAGATGAGTATGAGATTTGAGAGATTTCAGGAAACTCCCGCCACCGCGCACACACACACACACACACACACACACACACACACACACAATGTTTATCCCTCCTTTCTAGTCACTTCCGAGTAATGGGATGTTAAAACCAAGTAAATAGACACCAGACTTATTTTTCAAAGTAAACGGAAATATACAAAGATGCTTCTGATGAATTTCACTTTTATTAATGTTAACTGCGTTAAATGTTAATTATGTCTTCCAGGAGCAAAATGTATGACCGGGTCCTCATTCACTCATGTACTAATAATAATAACCTTGTAATAGTTTACAATAGAGTGAGCAGTAGGTTGAGATTTCCGACACTTATTGTCTGTCATTTTACGTCATTATTCACAAGTGTATTGCCACATAACAGTAATTGCATCTATTAAATGTGACACAATGTACTGTTGAATTATTAGCAGAAAGTGGTGGACACTGCTTTTTCACCCCATTGTGGGAATTTTCAGGACACTTTAGTGCATAGATTTCACACTCAATATTCAGATAGTTACATAAAATTATGGTGGGTAAATATGGTAAATAGGGAAGGATTATGGACGCAGCTATAGACTTTTTTCCAGAGGAAGAACTACATAAAAAAATCCTACATGTATCAACCTCAACTGCTCTCCTTCAAAGGCAGCCTATATGAAAGAGGGCCAATCTTAGCACGCATACCCACTAGCAGACATTTTCAAATTCATACACAGACTTCTTTCTATGTGGGATTTACAGTCCTTCTCTCATGTTTACTTTCTAATGTCTAAATCCAATCATGGCTGTCATGTTGAATTTGAAATGAGCTGCTCCTTATCAGAGCTCTGCACCCCCTTCCACCACCTCCGACCTGAACCTGTCAGGAGTCTGGCTGAGGACAAACAGATGCCAGCTAACCTTGTCCTTGTGCTAACTGTGCTGGCTGCCACCAAAGCACTGATGTTACAAGACTTCCTGGAGGCTGTTCCTTCCACAAATCACCAGGTTATTTTCCCCCTACGTCCGTCATATGTTTCCCAATGTTGCTTCCTCTTTTACACTCAAGTCCTTGAAATGCCAGAGTTCAGTGAGAACCATGGCGGAGATAAGCTAAATGTGGCTGAGTTATGTTGACAGCTACATGGCTCCCTCAGTTCCCTCTGCAACCCGCAGCACACCCACCACCTCCCCACAAATCAAAGTGACATTTCACGATGAACGATATTTAGAGGTTTTATTTTGAGGAATGAAATTAGCCATGGTTAAAGAAAAAAAGAAAAACAAATGCAATCAGGGCACTGGTTTTCAGACAGAAAATGTCTATGCAGGGATTGATTGGTAGCAATAAACAAAGACTATAAATAAGGGTGCTTACAGCAGTGGGCAGTGTTATCAGCCTTAGTGCTCTACAACAATACTACTGTTCTTTTAATTTCAGCTAAAAAAGCGTTCAGATGGAGTGAATGCTGTTTGACCAGAAGCATCTCCAGTCCCATCGGTTTTACAAAAAACAAACAAATTTTTCCACACAGTTTATCCAAGGTCACACCTGAGTCAGACAGTTCAGCATTTCACTTCAACGCTTAAGTCATCATTTAAGTCAGCACAACTGTCACCTAGTAAGGAACAAACTCAACCACTGGAAAATTATTACCTGTCCTTGTCACTCTTTAGGTCCACTGTACCCTATTTTTACTTCTATGTAATAAGATTTGAAAAGAGCAAGAGTTCTGTGAGGTCGGCGTGGATGTCGGATTTTCGGTTTCGGAAATTTCTAGAAATTGTCACCTCAATTCCCTTCTCGGAAAGGTGTGGGGGGAGGTGGTTTACGAAGCTGTTTTTGACCATCCAGCAAGCACTTTTGTTATTAAAGGTAAGAAAAATCCCTCTAAAGCTCATCAGAAAAAACACTGTAAAACTGACAAGTTGTGGTTTTACGGGACTATTTCTTGACTGGGCGCAGTGATGTCCTGGAGACTCATCAAATATATAACATGTTAGTTAGTGTGCTTTACAGGTGCTGGTGGTTGGATTTTGTTACCTTTGGAGAGAGCGAGGCTCTAAGTGATACATCTGTAATTTAACCATCCTATTTACCATGAGAAAATGTCTGGCTCATAAATAGGCCCTTGTAGCAGATTTACATATTAATGTCACACTTCAAAGTCCACTGGTATCAGTGAGAAGTGAGAGAGACATAAAGCATGAAATAACCCTTCCATGACTGAAGGCCCAATGAGATCCACATCAATAGTCTACTTTCATTTAAATAAGAAATACATAGCAAGCAAAGTACGAATGGTGGAAACTCCACGCCCCTGAGCCAGACATCTTGAGAAGAATAGACTTCTTCCACATCCAATTCAGTAAAGCCTGCACAGCAAATTTCACACAACCATTTTGTGCTCTGCTGATAAAACACTTTGAAAGCCCAATGACACAGACAATGCCTTCAGATAGGAAAAAGCCACGTTTTGTCCCCATCCCTTTTCATCAATGTCCCAAATACAACCAAGCCTAACTGAGCATTGGAACGGAAATACCCTACAAAAACTGACTCCAGCATCAGACACACACAGACACACACACAAATCCTCTAGTGTACATGGCTGACTCAGTCCCACTAAAAACCTGACTATGTTTTTCTTCATAAATGACTCAAACTGTGTTAGCATCAGTGTTCTAAGCAATATTTGTGATTAGGTCTATTAAGCATGTGAAGGGGATCTGGCACAATGGCACTAGAACCCTGCACCTGTCGCCCTCTCATCCACGGCCCACTCAATTTTTGTGAATGAACGTAGCTCACTTCATTTCCATGTCCCACTCAAGTGCTTTATTGATTAATAAAAAGACATCACTGGTGAACAAAAGATTGCTTTTATTGCCTCACGCAAGGTAAAATGAGATGCATTATTGAGTCAGAATCCCGTAAATCACATCGCACCTCAACCTCATTGGGTTTTACTGATCTTGTGAAGAACTGCCTTCGTCATTATTAAGATTTCACATCTGGAAGCCTCATAACGTGTCCAGTGTCATCAGCTACACCACTGGAGCACAGAATCAACTCACAAACCAACATTGGTTGACCTTTTCCCCTCGTAGCCTGTCTGAGGACTGATAGGAAAGGTTGCTCAATTAAAAGACCCTTTGGATGGTCGTTACTGAGGCCTGACTGCTTCTCGTGTCACCCTGATGCACTATCTCGACACCCAAAGCCTCATTAAAACAGGTAAGTTCAGTGAAAACAGTAATGAAATGGGGAAAGTGAATTCTTTTACTTTTAACTGACCTCCCCAAACAATGATTGTCTAATCAAGGCTTTATAACTATAGGCATGAGTTTTGAGCGGTAAATCTGCTGCCGTTATCATTGTAAACTGTATATGTGCCATGTGAGAACAGAAAATATGACAGGTGTAGCAACAGGCTTAGCAAACAATGTCAAGTCAATTCTCTCACGGTCCAAGTTAACAACACCTTGTACTGTTAGCAGTACCAGCATGACGGATTGAATATGTGGCCTGAGAAAAGAAAAACTGTCCAGCTATAACTGCCCCATCGCTGAGCCTTGTACTTTCCTACAATAGCAGGGTGAATGAAACGAGTGATTTTGTGGCACACTAGCCACAAAAACATTTTATTTCCGTCTTTCTGTTAGCTTTCTGCTCTTCTCTGAGGCAGAGCGGTGATGCTCCATCCTTCCTAATCCATCTAACAGCGCCCTCCCACCGCCGTGTCCCCCCTTTTCTTTACCCATTACCCTTGGGCAGGAGCTGCCCTTCTCTGGACCACACTGACATTCAGACGCTATTTAGAGCCATTAGGCCACCAAGGTCAGCACTTAACTTACATTTTCACAGCTTCAGGCAGCACTGTTTTTTTCCCTTTCTCTTTTTTACCTCCATTATTGTTGTTTATTTGTGGCACACTGCACATGAGGCAATGAATTGCTCATTAGCTGGTACTCTGGTGCCATAACATGCACTGAAAAGGGGAAAGTGGGTTAGAGAAAGCCATTCAAGGCAACATTTTTAGTCATCACAGTTACAGCATCTGACGAATTAGCTAGCACCGCAGGCTATCCTTGTAACCCCGTGGAGAACATCTTGATTCTTTAGGGGGAAGATGAGATAAAGTGATTTTAAACAAAAAGAACCACTTTTTGCAGCATAATACAATATAACACTGAATGGCAACCAATGACAGACCATCAGGCAAGTGTTTCCAGTTTCCTTTGATAGAGCAGTCAAGGTTCATAAATTTCTTGATGGAGAGGAGGTCAGGAACAAGACTTTAGACGGAAAACCATAACTTGTCAAAGCTGTCTGTGGTGGGGCACAAATGAAATATGGAGTCAAAAGTCCCAGTGCACAACGCTTCAAAATAAAAGACCTACACAAAAGATTACAAAAAAGAACAAAAAGAACATCCAGAGATATCAGACAAATTATCAGGTCATGATCTTGTCCCCATTACATCAATGTGTTATTTAGTCTGCTAGAAGGAAAGACAGACAACAGCTACCAGCCATCACACAATTCATTTAGTTTGTTGACTTTTTGCTATCACGACTTATTTCTTTCACATCAATATATTAGTGTCAACACACAGCGTTGTTACATAATCATCTGGCATTTGTGCAATGAATAAAATAGATAAGTAAGTACTAATCATTGACATCAACACTTTGAAAAACATATTGGAAGCAAGTTTGGGAAACGAAAGCTTCATAACACTATATTTATATACTGTATATATTTATATACTGTATATATAACAATTATTTTATGATATATATAGAAATATCATAAAATAATTGTTCTATGACAAGAACACACATTTACTTTTAGTCATTCAGTTTGTGTTTTGTTACGGTGCATTTTCAGTTAAGCTTCACCAGAATACGTATTATATTAATGCGTGGACTTAATTCCTCCACTCCTAATACAATGTGATGATGCATTTTTATATTATATTTGTCCTTGTAATATGATGAGAATGTATAATGCAGAGTAACTGAAATTAACTCGGCCCTGATAGCTTCAGCTGGGAGCAGAATATTCAGTCAAGTAATTGCATTAAGATAACATGAACATTTTATTTGCTGTGTATTTCTGTTAAGCCCCTGCAGCCATGTGCTGAGTATCTTTTGTTTCTTTTACTTTCCCTGTTCAAGGTGTTTGCCAGCTGATCAGTTCTCCTGGAGCAAATCCCAGTGTCACAACCCAGCTGAGCAAATGAGCAAGCTGTGAATTAACTTTAATTTCCTAATGACAAATGCAATTCTACTGCAGCAGGGGTATGGCATTCATATTTGATGAGCCACTATATCTCACTTCAAAGGTCTCGATAAACCAGCTAGCAAGCTTTTTTTGTAAATACACAGCAGTGCACCGAGCAGACTGCAGCCTCTCATTGCCTTGCAACTCCCCATAGCCTGCTATTGCTCATTCACAGCTCTGTGAGATGTCAGGGTTTGGCGCTTATGAAAATTGAACTCCAAACTCATCTTCACCTCAGGCCAAAAAAATACTGAACAATGCCTTGTCATATTCACGAAGCAGAGAGACTAATCCGTGAAGTGAAGCAGGCATCAACAAAGCTAATGTTTGACGTATTGACCGAGGGAGAAGGGGAAGGCATGTGTGTGAGTGTGTGTTGTGGCGGTGGATGTGGATAAAGAGAGAGAGAAGGGTGAGGTGAAAAGAGGGGGGGGTGCCTTTATTAAATTCCACCAACATTTATTCCAAACATTAATTTCATTGCGCTATCAGAGCCGTTTCAGGGTTGAGGAATGAAGGAAGAGCAGAAACAAATTGCTTTCAAGTTCTACAGAGCATTCCCTCTGGATGGCACAGACTGGGACGCCTCTCCCCTAATTAAATCCCCCTGTTGTATTTAAAAGTGTAAGATGTAATTAGAACATTTAGTTTCATTTAAAAACACTTGAATTTCTCCCCTCCTACATGCCACAATTTAATTAAATTCAGCATATCATGGAGTCCTGACAGAAACAGAGAGTTGCTATAGAGATGACCATGGCCTGAGCTGTGCTTGGAAATCCTTGAGAGTAGTGAGCCTTCACACAACGAACCGAGCACTCACACACACAAACAAAACCATTATATGCAAACAAGCACAAGGAAGAGACAGCCTCTCGATCATTTTGTGCTGTAGATGCATGCAAATAATGCAAACACGTGTATAAACTGCCACATTCTTAACAGCTCAGCCAGCACCGCCGCCAAGCAGCAACAAACAAGCACATTGTTCAATCAGGTGCCAGCCTCCTGCACAGATACAGGCCACAGGAGATGCCCCTTTATCACTGGGAGCAGAAAGCCGCCACCCCCCACCCCCTCTCCCTCTCCCTGTCTGAACCGACCTCCCTCCCTCTTTTCCTGCCCCTTGGCGTCCTGGAGCTGCAGATGCTGCCGTAGGTGTCTCCTTCACAGCTCTCCCCCCCTTGCTGTCTCGACTGGGGCTTTGAAGGCAGCACAGCAGAAATCAATGGCAATGTGATGGCTGCTGCCACAGTCATTACACACCCCTTTCTGATGGAAGAATGGGCTGCATTCCTGGCCCTCAATGCAGATCAATTATCCTGAACCGCTCAAAGAACAAAGTCAACAGGACACCTCACACACATACTGTCACACACTCATCTTCTGACCTATTTGCCTTTCCCTCTCCATTAGCCATAACCTCATGTAGTAACTGTAGCATGTCACAATAGAGACCGGTCGTGGCGCATTTCAGACTCGATGCTGAGAAGAATTTTCACAGAGAAATTCACCACCCATACCAGTGATTTACTCTCTGCATTCCAAATCAATAGTTATAATACCCAGCCATTGGCAGCAGACAGAAGAGAGGTCACAGATATTACATAGATGGGTCTTTGTGTCATGCAAAATATACAGTAAAATGCTTCAGCGTCTTATAATGCTCAGCTTAGACATGGCTGCTTACCACTTGGTGAGCAGAGACAGCACATCCAAACAACCTTCTATGAAAACTCAAAGCATGATGCTGAGAAAATAACATCTCAGTCCTGAGTCTAACAGAGACCTCTATACTTGATCCTGAGTAAAAGCAAATAAATTACAGAATATGTATAAACCAGGATTTTTAAATGAAAATCTACTGACTGAATCGAAGAACAAATCAAAGCTTTTGAGAGGCTTGTAAAGAGAGTGCAACTGAGCAAATCTTAAAAGCATAAAATAAAAGCTGCTAATCACTACTTGTGACTATTGTAAAGCTTGTGTTTTTCATGTCATGTAAACAACCTATCAGCTGTGCGCTCGAGATCAGACTGGAGACATAAGCACTCAAGTACAAGATGGGTGAGTTGCTATCCTACGTTTGTACTTTTTAAACAAAAAACACAGGGTTTTTTATTGTGATATTTAGATGTTTCTTTACTGGAAATTACATACAATATAGCCAGCAGCAGGTTGTTATTAGCAGGCCATTTACCTTGATAAGGCTACTCCAGTTTAGCTAGAAACTTCCAGCTCCCTGGCGACCTCCCTCCAGCCAGCTGCCAACCTCAAATTCAGCTAGAACCCTCTCTCCCAGCATATTTTAAAAATGCAACGTGTGAAGAAACAACACTGTAGGAGAAGTGGCCTCGTAGTGTGTGGGTCAGGGGACACTGGGGAGACTCACTGACACTGATTAGAGTATTTTTTTATATAAATTTCATGACGTATATTAGTCCCAACCGGCTGACTATGTCAACATTGGCCTCGCAGGTTCAGGGCTGATTTAAAACAGTAGATGGCGTGTTGAGCCGTTTTTAACCCATGAAATGCAGATTTGTATATATTTGATAAGAAATGTCAGAATTAACACCAGCATTGATGTGTTTCACCACAGTACAGTCATATCATTTAGCTTACAGCTCAAAAAACACGTTTAAGTGTTAACCTCTTTAAGTTGCAATGGTGGTTGGCACACTGACTGGCTGACTTAATAATGAAGACGAAAAAAACTAAGACCGGCAAACATATCCCCAATAACCCTTTTTTTTAAATTTTAAACGTTTAGATTGGAGTCTGAAATATCACAACACAGACAGCAGGGAGGGTGTAACATCAAAGCACGGCTGCTTTGGATCATTCACCTTATTGCAGAATAAATCAGGAGCCATTAAGGGGCAATACAGATGAGAGAACCTACGCATGAGAACATCGCCTTACTCAAACAGCTGTGTGGAGTGATGATCTTCATGCAGTGGATTGAACAGCCAAGTCCCAGATGTATCACACATGTCTATCTAGTTCTCTAATGGCTGATTCAAATGAACTTCAGGCCTCCGCACAACCTGTCACAACAACTCTGCCCACTTTGCTGCAGGCGGAACATTTCCATTACCTCTCACCCATAGACTAACTAACTTATAAGTGTGTCTTCTTCGCTTCTCGCCCAGCTGGTCTCTCGCCCTGTAGCACTAAAACACTTGAACAGCATTCACGGAACATGCAACTCATTATTTCTGACTACCGTGTCCCCACATTACCTTTCTAAATCACGCTAGTTTCCAAACTACAAAGCGACTCTACAGAAAAGAGTCTACAGCCATGATAGCGGCTCTGTGAGGCTGTACTTGGGCACAGTGGTGTTTTGAGCTAAATGCCAAATGCTAACATACTCAGAATGACAATGCTAATATCTTAATGTTTAGCATGTATAATGTTTTCCATGTTCACCATTTTAGTTGACGGTGTAAGCATGCTAGCATTTGCTAATTAGAAGTAAACATAAAGACAGCTGAGGCTGATGAGAATGACAGTTTTGCAGGTATTTGGTCATAAACCAAACTACTGAAATGAAAAATTTGACCTTATAATGGGGCACAAAAAGTCATAACCAAACCAATCAAGTAATAACCAAAGTTATTACAATTTACCATTATGGTAATTTACCATTTATGGCAGTCGAGACATGGTGGCGCTTGATGAAAAGTGAGGGGGTGACCAAGGTCATTACGATACATCATCTAAGAACCATGAATGTCTGTTTCATTGTGCCGATCCATCTGTTAGATGTCTCACGGGAAAAGTGAAAGTTTGAGCTGCTGGGCACCATGGATATTTGTACCACCGTGTAAACACGCAAACCATCAAATAGTTGTTGAGATGTTTTGAGTCTTGACCAAAGTGGTGGACAGACCGACAGACTGACATTGACATCCCTAGAGCCACATCTAAAATCCACAGGACTTAGCCGTACAAATGTGTCCCCCTGCGGGCACCAGCATACTCCAGCAGAAGTCTGAATGCCCTCTCACCTCTCTTTATGAAGGCAATCTTTTCACCCCACCTATGAGTGTGTCTTCCGACATGGACAGACATGTTGTACGAACTTCTTGAATATACTCCAGCCTTAAGTATGCCGTGCTGCTTCTAAGCTTAAAACTCTGACATTAACTACCCCTGTCCCCAGTCACGGCCCTCTCTGGGTGTCTCATATGGATGTTAAGACTTAAGACAGATAAGGGAGGTAAGACAGTGTGAGCAGGGGGGTGTTCACAAGTTTAATACTCAGATGAGCAGCCCTCTGTGCAGCGTAGGGCCAGACAGACTCAAGGAAACATGAGGAGATGTTTGTGTGTTTGTGTGTGTGTGTGTGTGTGTGTGTGTGTGTGTGTGTGTGTGTGTGTGTGTACACATGCAGCTACCACCAGCGTACCTGTGTGGATAGTCGTGCACATTTTGCGTGTGTGTTGGCTTTACATATGCGTGTTTGTGTCTCTATGAATATCTGCATGGGTCAGAAAGTGTCCAGAGGACCCGCGGTGAGCACATTATGGTGTGATGTCAGGTCTAATTAGCCAGCCTTGCCTAAGGCTCATTACTCACAGACCACTGGGAGGAGGAAATAGGGGGAAGTGGAGGGGGAAAAAAATGAAAAGGCCACATGGGGAGCACTCACCACCATTTGAGCTTCATCTCCACTGCTTTCTCACCAGGAAAACGACAAGACTTTGATAAGGGCACACGCACCCCACTCAAGACCTCGTATCATCCTCCTCCTGTTCCTCTATGCCTCCCCACGCTTACACACACCTCCCTCCCAACACACAGCTGCCTCCTCAAGCACTTAGAAGAAGACTCAGTGAGGGAAAAAATAAGTGAGGGTTGAAATTAAGTTGATACAATCCGAGGATTTAAAAAAAATAATGTTTTAGGCTGTGCTGTTACCATGGAGACACTTGTGTATCCATGCTTAGGTTGACTGGAAACACATCACCTTAATGATGAAGTGGTTGTTAACCATATATATGTGATTAGAAACAAAGACACACCCAGGATTTTTCAAGATGAGGGACTGCGGGTAGTAATTCGGTGAAAGGGCTTTCACTGAAAATGCATCTTATTCACCCACAACCTTGGTAAAAGCCTTCGTTGGGATGGTTATTATTAGTGAATATTTGGCTGATTACTGACAGGTTAAGTACAATGCTCAGAAATCAGGCCTATAAAAAGGACTGTGCTCGTTCAATTATAACCACCCTAACAAAGGGCATTCCTTGAAACAATGAATAAATCAACTAAAGGAACAAACAAAGTGGGCCAACCTCTATTTGAGCCAGAAGTAAGAGCAAAAAAAGTCAACAGGTTAAAACTGAGGTGTGTGTGTATGTGTGTGTTTTGGTCTCGTGTGTTAAAATCGCAGGCCCAAACTCGATCTTTAATGACTCCACCTCTAAGACAGTTCTGTCTGCTATTGTATTCAGTGGGAATACAAATACCTAAAATAACACCATTCCCTCTGACAGTTTTCATTTCATCTGCTGCCCATGTGTTACCCACTGGGTCAGACAGATCATTTAATCGTCCATTCTCAACCCTGCTCCACCTCCTTTGTACTAGGATGAAAAGATGTGCATCACTTTGCCTGGTACTGAAAACAAAGAAAAAACCTCTAGTCCAGTGTGCTTTGTCTTCACTTGATATATCTGCGTTAAAAGGTACTAGATGATAAAAAGTATGGAAACGACAAAAGATTTGAAAGAGCACAAAGAGGAACGAGCATTCGCATGATCAGGATTGCACGCTCAAATCTGAGTTGCTCTCAGAATTTGTTTTGTGCTCTCTGAAATCTTTTGTCGTCAGTATACTTCGAATAAAATGCACCATTCCAAGTGAAGATTTAGAGTTCAAATGCTGGGTATGATAAAAAGGGCCAGCAGGTTCTAAACGAAATTTAATTTGCAACCTCAATAGTGGATATGACCTTTACATTTTATGAGACTCCATGATGGCAGTGATGCTGCCCTCGCCGTTTGTGGCTGAGAGGTGTGAGTGTTGGCAAGCGAGTGTGTATGTGCATGAAAAGTGTTCAGGAGTCTTGGAGCACAAATAACAAGATAATTATAAAAATAATCCATCACAAATTCTGGTAAATGACAGTATTAAAATGTAAGAATACTAAGCGAGATATTGGATTTCATTTTGGATTGGTTGATGCAAACATGTCTGCAAGCAAAGCTAGTTTTCTATCAATCAATCCATTTTTGTGAGACTTGGTCCTGGTTAGAGTTGTAGTGGCAAAAGGGAAGAAGAGCAAATGACTGTATCCCCAACGTCTTACTTCTGTTCCTCTCGGAAAATGCAGAATTGCTCAAAAGGTCAGCTGGAACACAGTGGCGGAGGCAGACAGTTTTCATAGGGGTGTCCCAGTAAAAAAGTCACTTTTGTTTAATGATGGGTCTGTTAACAGAGTTTGCTGTTCTACAAACATATTGGAGGCATTAATAGGTAATGCAAACTAAACATTTCCTGTTGCTGCTCTTTCACAGTGTGGCTTTTATTGTGAAGCAGCCACAGGAAATGCAATATATTTGTCACAGACATTAGTGTCAATTGCTATTGTTTTGGGAAAGAACATACTCCTGCGCAACAAGACATGGATATTTTAAGCACCTTTTGTAGGTGTATCAGTTTTAATGATCACAGGGAGGAATGTTAGGATAAGAAACAAACACAGTGAGGCTGCTTTCCAGTTTTATGGAAACATAATTGTGCTGTACGCAGCAGGAGGGGTCCAGGAGTGAGTGAGCTGAATGCACAGTGGGGTGGGGGGGAGGCGCAGTCCAACCAGGTAGGTGTGCTGCTAACAAGCTGCCCCAGTGGAGCTGTGGAAGAAGAGAAATGGTTGGAAAAATTGAAAAATAAATAAACAAATAAAGAGCAACTAAATATATACAAAATATGGTGCTATGTGGGGTGGCCAGACTTTAGCCTGGCCCCCTAGCTCCACCATTGCTGGGACACCTTGAAACAGCTACTGTAGTCCCTCCAGCATGTCCTGAGTCTCTTCCATAGTCAATGTGCTTGAAACACCAGCAAAAGGGAGGCAGCCATGGACATCCATGCCAGGACCCAAAGTCCTCCTTAGAAAGCACCCGTGACTTCCTAAATCTTTCACCTCCAAAGAATATCATTAAAAAAGTATGAGCTGCCACATCTTGGAAAGCCTCATTTTATCTAGGAAAGAATTGTGGTTTGTGCTCCAGCAACATGTTCTGCTTAACCTTTCCATGATCAAGACGTGACTAGTACAGAAATCAAACAACAGCTCACCACTGTGGTCCAGATTGCTGAGACTATTTCTCCGAATCACATTTTTGAAAATGTCTGAGCCAACATGAGCATTCAAAGTGGTCAGTATACCACAAACAAAGTGCTAGTCAGATGGACTGACTGAAAATTGAGTTCTCCAAACTGCTGGTATACAAACGACATCCTTCCTCTCTGCTTGCTGCATTCATCTCCACAACATCATCCATCCACCAGACTGTGAAGTATGGATCCAAATATCCAAATAATAGACTAGAAATTGGAATTGTGTTTTTCGGCTACATTCTCTGAAGTGTAGAAGTAATCCAAATGTAATTAAAAGTTTATGTGTGTATGAGTGTGTATGGTGAGTGTAATAATAACTAATATCTTTAACATTGGAAGTCGTTTTACCTTCACCTCCCCTGGACGTCCTCATTCTAAAACTTTATCCTTCACCTGAGGCTCCCTCATGATGCAGATGAGCCTCCTCACGCCACAAAACACATATACGCTCTTAGTTGTATTTGAATCTAACTGGACATGATGCATGCAGTCCCACAATTACTCATGCTGGTGCAGCATAATTCCAGGATTGTACCTCTGTCTTTTCTTTCCTTTGTTTCCTCTTCCTCTCTGCTTCTCTTTCTATGGATGATGCACACTCAAAAAAAGGCTCCAGCCTGTTTCTTTGAATTTCTTCTCAAGACCATATTAAAGAGCTAGAGTGAATCAAACCTCGCCAGATCTCTTGGGTTTTGAATAAGTGCATGATAGAATACAGGGATAAGGAGTGCCAGTGTGAATTCCAGCGATAAGTTTCGACGTTAAGGCTCTATCTATGCAAGACGCAATCACACTCTGGAGTACGCAGGAAAGACAAGGCTGGCATTCAGAATAATGGCAGCCATGACAGCTTCAGATAAACAGTCAGCTGCTATTGAGGTCAGTGTCTTTTTAGCTTTCTAGCCGTCATCCATCTGCGGCCCTGCACAGTACTCAGCTGATTAAACATCAGTGATTGATCTATGCAGCAATCTAAAGTTCATGTCTTTTATTTGTCGGGCTAATTTGCATATAAACTGAGATCTAAGAACAAATGAGTCTTTGAAGCATTCACTTAGTACTTCTAATCCATTAGACGTAGAGTTAACCAGTGTCTTGGCACAGTGGTTAGCACTATCATCTCACAGCAAGATGGTCCTGTTTGACCCAACTAGGACCGACTGTGTGGAGGTCCAGTGTTTCCTCAGTGTTCATCTGGGTTTCCTCTGGCTGCTCGAGTTCCTCCCACAAGGCAAGGCGAGGCAACGTTTCTCATACAGCACATTTCATCACAGGGTCAAAGGTCACTCTTTCCATTAGACAAAAGAACAGAATAAATAACATGATATTAATTAAACAGCAGGAAAAAAACAAAGCAAAGAAATAAATCAGACTATAGTTTAATTAAAGCAATTGCAAAAAGATGAGAAATAAAAGTTAAGGCAAGTCTCAGATCTTCTGGAAGTTTGTTCCAGATTTGTGGGGGATTTTATCTAAAAGCAACTTCCCTGTGTCTGTATTTAATGGTGGGAACAATTATCAGACCAGTGTCAATCGACCTCAGTGGGTTGATACTGCAGCAGAAGATCAGATATGTATTTTTGTCCTAAACCATCAGTGACTTATAAATGAGAAGCAAAATTGATTCTCTGACAGACTGGAATAAAGTACAGAGATCTAAGAATTGGAGAACTATCTCAACCTTTTGTTCGGACTTGAGCAGCAGTGTTCTGCATGAGCTGCAGTTGCCTGAGAGCTTTTTTAGACCTGAGAAAAGCCCATTACCTACCAAGTTCAACCTACTACCTACTGGTAAAATAGGCTGCCTTGATATTGTTTTGACATTTTTTAAATGCACTTATTTGCGTTCTTGCTGAGAGTTAGGTGAGATGATCAACACCACTTTCATGTCTGTCCGTCAAGTATCAAGCTAGTGCCAAGAGGTGATCAGCTTAGCTGGTAACACTTTCCCCCTATTAGCATTTATAAGACATATGCAGACTGTTAATAAATGGTTTATAACACACTATAATGTAGTTGTTCACAGCTATAAGGACATTTTAAATGTTTATTAAAGTGCGTACAACTAGAAAATAGTGGGTTAATGTCTATATACTGTTTATAAATGCTAAATACGGGGACTTAAAGTAAAGTGTTACCGCTTAGCTTAGCAAAAAGACTGGAAGCAGGGGGAAACACCCGCCCCGTCACTGGTTGCCAGGAAATAGCTCAAGCACGTTATCTCCTCTTAAAAGCACAACTTGTAGTTTTTAAAGTTTTGTTTGTGTATAGATTAAACATGATATAACATGCTAACTAGTGAGCTTCAGAGGTGCTGGTAGGCAGATTTTTGGATACTTTGGACAGAGCATGGCTAGCTGTTTCCCCCTGGTTCCAGTCTTTATGCTAAGCTAACACTAATCACCTCCTAGCTCTTGCTTTATAACTAAATAGAAACACACGAGAGTGGTATCGATCTTCTCATCTTACTCTCAGGAAGAATCCGAATAAGTGTATTTCCCAAAATGTCAAACTATTCCTTTAAACTTTAGGTCTGAAAGTCCAAAGACATGTAGATCAGGTGAACTGTAAACTCTAAATCGCCTGTAGGTGTGTGTGACTATGTCCACATGTGAATCTAAATGAATTTTGCGACAGCTTTCAGAGTTACATTTATCTGTTCAGAGACACCTATAAAAAACCTATAGCCTTGTGAGAGGTTTAAAATTAGTTTTGTCTTACTGTATTTCATCCAACATGGCAACATTATACTTCCTGTTTACAGCCCCCACAGCATTATGGGAACTATAGTTCCAAAACACTTAGAGCATGATTAACCCCCAAATAAAAGTAAGACTAATAATAATAAATAACATTAATAATAATAATAATAATAATAATAGGAGTGACAAAATCCAGTCCAGTGTCAGACTTTAAAAACCAACTACCTTGGAATAAAGACAAAATGTCCAAAATTACTTCGAAAATGGGATGATTGGAAAGGAGAATGTATTTGAACACTATTGACAATTATTTGCTATATGTACATGTTGATTCCAGATGTGAAAACCCAATAAAAAAAGGTTGGAAAAAAACATCAATTCACATAGGTTTACTAAATTCATGTGTATTAAGTAATCAAATACATCAGCACCATGTGCATGTCTTCAGCCACTTGATTGATGAGCAGCAAATATGCCTCAACAAGAGAAATAAGATGGCACTGCTTGATGAGATGACTGAGTGGGTGTATGAAGTGTTTAGCGAACTTCCTGCTCCAACTCATTTGTGATGCAGAAAGCCAAATGAAGCCAAACAATTTAGTCCTTACCCACAGTCTCGCCATGGCAAAACACCATAAATCAAATCCGCCACTGAATCCGCCAGCCGGATGTTTACCGATCAAAGCAACATATTGTATCTAGTGGGGAAAAGGTTTTAATACCACCAAGCAATATAGTCGGGAGATGCGAGGTTCCTGGGGGGGGGGTTGGCAGTTCACATTCATTGGTTTTAACATGACTCACTGCCTCCTCGCTAAGACTGAGCACCAACAGGAGATTGACTCTAAAAATAAAGACCAGGCACCATCAGCATTTCCTCACATACTATACATCTTGACCTGGTACTGACGCAGCCGCTGAGGCATTGTGCACAAAGAACCAATCAGAATAGTCCCTCAGTCAGGGGGAAAAAAGGCACAGCTTGTATGAGCAACACAGAGGAGTAGCAGAATGATCTTATTGACATACTCACAAAAGGTTTCTGGTGCAAATTTGGCGATGCGAACAAGGATCTCTGGAGTGTATGTCTGGATTTAATATGTTACGAGCAAAGGCTTACAGCAACATCTACTGGCATATGGAAAGGTCAACATGATTGGAGGGAATCGGAAAGGTCAAGCCAGTAAAATAATCAAACATCTGAATCATTGAAGTTTAGTCCAGGTTTATTCCACAGCTCTTGGATCTTTGGGAAAGAAGACCAACGTAAAACTGCGTCAGACGCACTGCCTTCAGTTCAGTAACCTGCTGCCCTATGCCAAAACGTAGAATTTAGCATGAATAAACACTGTCTACCAGGGCAAAGAGTTTTGCAGTCTTGTAACATTTCACCGACTATTGTAGTGGTCTGCATAACAATAAGTTTGAACTCTTAACACTGCAGTTTCCATAGGAACTAAGTAAGGCAGCTATCAGCTCATTGATGAGATGCTTTAAGTGCAGAAGCAAGACTATTTATGTTCAAAACCTAAAGCTATATAACCTAGCTTTATGAAACATATTGAAATAACTTGAGGTTTTTCATCATGCAAGCTATTTCCACAGCACAAACATCACAAAAATAAACATTGCCTAAGGCAAGGTGCCTAATCTAAGATGGAAAGTCTTTGCCATCAGAAAACAGAACTACTAAATTGAAAAGAAACAGAAGAACATGGCTGCTGTATTTGCTGTGGGGGGAATCCACAACAGGCAGTTAATTTACTTGACTTTTGTGTATGAACATTTATTTAAGTCAAGTGATTCTTTTAATAGAAAAAAACTAGACTTAAAAATACATCACTCTTGCTGTCCCAGACTGACAAATTCTGCCATATTCTGTATTTTTATTTAACTTATTTGAATAATTCTGTCTTTTATTGTTGTGTACACTTCTACATAACTGTATGCATATACGGATATAGATTTTTTTTATGCTTGCCATTTAATAATAATTTGTAGCCATGTGGCTCTAAGGATGGCCATGTTGGTCTGTTGGGACTGAGATATCTCAACTCTAGTATAGATTACCATGAAGTTGTATACAGACATTTATGGTCCCCGGAGGATGAGGCCTAATGACTTTGGTGATTCACTGACTTTTCATCTAGCGCCACCAAGAGGATTACCATGACATTTGGTACATGTGTCTTCCTCCTTAACACAGTTTGACAGCCAGATTAACTCCGCTCAGAAAGACACGAGTCAGGAAATAGCATCTATCATTTTACAATCTTGTGATTGACAGATTTGATGCTACTCAACTGATTAAAACAACAACAAAAAAACCCCATTAGATTTAACTAATAATGCAAAAATAACCTTCCAATAATAAAGAATAGACCATAAAACATAAAATCTACTTACAGGCGGTGCCTTCTGAGGCTAACAAATGTTAAACTATGATGGTGAACCATGTGGTGAGCATGGTAAACACTATACCTGCTGAACATTAGCATGTTAGCATTGTGAGTGCGAGCGTGTTAGCATGCTGACGTTAGCATTTAGCTCAAAGCAACACAAAGTACAGCCTCACAGACTTGCTAGCGTGGCCATAGACTCTTGTTTATTGGTGACCAAAGCCCTTTTTTCTGCATGTATTTTGTTCTTGTTTTTGTTTCCTTTTTTTCTTTCATCTGTATTTAAAAACTAAACTGCAAGCTCAAAATTACACTTTTTATCTCTTGTTTGCAAATCCAATAAATAAAGTTTGGAGAAAATTATATATCACTAGCCTACTTAACACTGCTTGAAACAACTAAACAATGAGCAAGGCCTGATATAGAACTGTGTTATTTCATATTAACACCACCCCTTCCTGTGCTCCCATCCTGAAGACAACCTATGTAAGGACATATGTCACTAATAGAGCGAGCATCCTAAGCAGCACCAAATAAAAGCAGACAGAATTAATTGCAGCCTGCCGTAGTGACCTTTTCTGTTTGATAAATCATAAAGCTAAGAGACTGCTGTTAGCCTCGCAAATGGGAAATACGCTTGTTGAGAAATGGATCTCAGGATCTGGAGCTGTATCGACCCAGCCACTTTGTGCTCGCAGCACACACACAGCACACACTCACGCATGCATGCGAAATTTGTATTATTTTCCCTTTTCCGCTCGAAATGGGACAGAGACACCCAGCGCTTTATTGTCTGAGGCGAAGTCAAATTCCTGTTTCATCACTCAGTAAAGAGAAGCATTCCCATGGTGCTCAATTAAGCTTCAACAGGAGGAGCCACACTAGTCTCTGGACTGTGAATAATGTAGACAGTCATTAGGTTTTTTTTTTCTAGTTCAATGGAAACCATATTTCACTGGCTTTTTGGGACAATGTCAGGGCAGAGGCTTCTGAAATGCAGCTTTTAACTGAAAGTTTTAAATGGAGAGGAGTCAGGAGCTAGGCAACACATTACACTAATCAGGTAATCATAAATTTGGAGGAGAGTGCTTTCATTGTGATAAAGCAGTTTGGCTTTATTATCTATGAAATACTGTACAATATGAGGTTAAGAACTCAGCATGACTGTGTGAAGCAGCTCAAAGTGATTGGAGGCTGAAATGTTTTTCTAAAGCCAATAACCAAATTAATTAAATGTACACTGTATTAAAATAAGTATAAACTGTTTTCTTTTAGACACAGACACACAAATACACACACACACACACACACACTAATCCACAGTGAACAAGCATTAAGTTACAGCTGAGTTGATCCACATTGTTCTTTGTTGTCTTGGAAATATGATTAATTATTTCTGCAATGTGTTAAAGTAAACATAAGTTGTGTTATTAAAATGGGATCCTAAACAAACACAGAATTACTCAGCACAGAGAGGCGTCTTGTCTGCTGGGAAAGATGAAACTGAAAGGTTGCTGAACCTTTAATTATATACATTAATTCAAAATGGGTTTTATTTTCATAGTTTTGACCTTTATTCTGATTACTTATAATAATAACTTGGTATTCAACATGATCAGCTGCAGAAATGTCAAAGAATCACCTAATTTCAGTTTTACAGTGCTGTCCATTAGGGCAAGCAACATGAGTCTAATACTGGTTTCAATGGATCAGTATTGACGCCGATACTGACCTTATTAAGTGGATCGTCCAAATGTTGACCAGTCCTCATTAAATACAGTTTGTTAGTCACTGTCATTGCAAAACACAACTTAAAGTGCAACTTAACAGCTGCTGAGAATCTTGGTTTTGATTACCTCTATTAGTTTAACCTCACCCTGCTGCAGTGACGTAGACATGTACTCCAGGATGTGTCAGTACACTGTGACATCACTTCTGGGTGTGGTTACAGGTTTGAAGAGGTCAAAACTTCAGCAACACTTGTAGTACACAGAACAAATTTATTGTCAGAGCAAAGCGTTTCGGCTTGTGGCCTTCACCACGGTCATCCCAGGACAAAGTTGTTCTGTATACTACAACTGTTGCTGTAGTTTTGACCTCTTCACGCCTTCTATCTTCTCCATGCACCTTGAAAGTAGGTGAAGTAGCAGCGATGTTGTGGTCAAAGGTGAAACAGGCTTGAAAAATGTGAAACGCTGAATTCCAGCCTGATGTTAAGTTACTCTTGAATAAACCTTTGAGACCAATATCATTAAAACTTGCACAACCTCAAAAAGAAAGCTGGTGTTTGAACGTCTCCGGTTATAATATGTAATGTGTACTAACTCGTTGCACTCATGAGAATGATGCCAATTAGTCCCACACAGCAAGGCACAGACCGTCTGTTGAAAAACAAACAAAAAAATCAGTGATATTGGATCGGTAATCATTTCATTGTGTGCCTCACTTTGTCTCACTAAGTGCCACGTACAATCCAAATCCTGGTAAACGTATTGCAATAGCTGATTATCCATCATATTATTATGAGTTCGTTTGTAATTAATTTCATTTGGATGGGCTTCTATGTTTATTTGAAATCGAATGCAGACAAAGAGCCAAAATCAAAAGCATAGATGAGAAATCAAGGCAGACAATGTGCGTATCATTCTGCAGACACTGTACTTTAGGAGGCTTCTGAGGGCACTGCACAATGTGAGGAATGGGAAACATGGCCTGGCCAGCACTATGGAGAAGCCATATAAAACAGAAAATTACACACACAGGCACATGGCACTAGAGAATTTATTTTGTTGTTGAAATGGCAGGGTTAAAGCTTGTGTTGCTTGCACTAATGGTAACCGTTCTAAAACTGTTATTAGTGGAGTCGCCGTCTCTGCAGTGTGTGCAATGGTGTGGGTGAGTAAAATGTTATTATAACCAATGAGAATAATGGCCAAAACTGTGAAAATAACACCCAGGTTGAATCACAGGAGAGGACAAAAGTCAGGACCTATAAGTATCCTCCCACCAGAAATGTTGAAAGTTAACTCAGATCAACATAAACTCAAAAATGGGCAAAAGAAACAAAAACAAATGCCCAAAAATGCAAAAGTGAATGCATGAGTGTGTGTATAAAAGTGCATAATTGCCACAATGTTCCACTTATGCAGATTATGCCCTTTTTATACATTTTACTCCTTCAACCACACAGACTACGACATTAAATATCATCTACCAGAGAATATGTTCAATTCAAAGACAGATATAATACATGCTTCAAAGACAGGTCTCTAGCAATGTTTTTTTCTCATAGTCTGAAGGTTAGACTGGGGAGGGGGAAGATCGGGAGTCATTTCTGATGAGTTCATCTTGTATATGACAAGGAGGGATTTCAAATTGCCATAAATACTCCATTATGTCTCTAAAATGTTATGAAACCAGGTGACTCACGACAGTTATCCAAATAGTGGGCTTATTTTCCATTTCCTGAATCTAAAAATAAGAGATAAAAAACAAAAAGAAAAAAACATCTGAGCACTGTCTGAGGTGTGGGCCAGAGCCACAACACACATCCGCTGCATGATATCAACAATGTGCTCCATGAATTTTAAAAGGTCAGCCAAGATAAAACAAAGATGGAGTTGAGTAACCGAGCAGTGGAGGACAGCCGAGCCTACCCGAGGTCACGCTGCCAGACATGACACCCACTGCGCTGATCAGTACATCAGAACATGTCGGCTTTAATTGGAGCGCGAAGTGTGACCAGTGGAGAGCAGACGCCGCGTTACCCTAACCAGACCTGACACACAAGAGCGATCATCGCTTCACTTGCAAAATAAAATTTACTGGAAAGAGTGTAGCAGCACTTAAGTTATTCCACACAGTTTGGAAAAGAAGCTGCAACCGGGGAAACAAACAAAAAAGCAGCAGCCATAAGAAGTATGTTGAACTCAGTGCAGGAGCCATTAACTCCAATTAGAGTGGAGCGGCTGCAGACAACTGCTGATGTAATGTTATTGACCAGAGTGTCTTCTACGGGCTTAAGATCCATGCTGTAAAGCTGTATATATGAGAGTCCATTTGAACAGATTAGATTTAGCTTTGCATTTAAATGGTACAATTCTGTCTTGTGATAGAATGGGTCATTAAAGCAGTGCAGAGATCACTAAGCATTGATAGAAAACTTTGTATTAAAACTGAAACAACTTTTTTTGTAAACAACGGATTTTAACTTTAAAAAAGGCGGTTGTCATTGACTAATTGTCACATGTTTAATCATTCATATGTTGTGAGATGCTTCTGTCAGAAGGGGAAATTAAGTGTTATTCAGCATAAAAGCAGAAATGTTCAGGCGGTGAATATTAAGTCAGACCCCTGTCCCACATGCTGACAAACACAGATAAAATGCAAAACAACCAAAGCCAGCATCTCTGGCGCACAGGATGACAGGATTAAGAAATAACACCACCTTCACAACTGTAGCTCACTGCACTGCTGCCTGATAGTCAAACTGGGCAAAATGTATGGTCTCTTTTACAGTGCTGACTTTTCATCTTCTCTTCACCAGGAAAATGTTAGACTAAGAGTCTGCAGACATGCTAGCGGCTCTGTGAGGCTGTACTTAGGCACTAATTAGCACTAAAGACAAAGTACATCTGAGGCTGATGGGAATGTCAGGTATTTAGTCGTAAGGTATTTGGTCATAAAACAAAGTATTGGACTCATTAAAATTTAGACCAAGTTATGGTGCTGGATGAAAAGTTATGCGATTACCAAAGTTATCATGATTTATCCAGCGGGGAACATGAATGTGTGTACCAAATTCCATGCAAATCCAATAGTTGTGGAGACATTTCACTCAAAGCCACAAATATCAGCCTCATGGCAGCACTAGAGAAAAAGTCAGGGGATCACCAAAGTCATTAGAATATATCATCTGGGGACCATAAATGTGTGTATCAAATTTTGCGCCAATCCATCAAGTAGATGTTGAGATATTTCGATCTGGACCAAAGTGGTGGACCGACCGATTAACCGACATTGGCATCCCTAAATCCATTCTGCTACACACAAGCTGACACACAGACACATACAAGAAGAAAACTGGCAGCACACACAAATCTGCACTCATACAAACTCAAATATCCATCACATTTTCTCTTTCTGTGTCACTTACGTATCTCCTTTCTAACACACTGACAACATTCCCTCTGCCCTTAGTTACAAATTGTAAATAAAGCAACTGGTCGCTACCCCTCTCCCCCTCCCATCCTGCCCTATTAAGGATGACTTGACACACGGGGCCACACTGTGAGCCAGCCCTCGGAGCAGCTACGAGAGCAAGGCCTGCAGTGTCGGGCAGTAAATAACCAGCATAAACGTGTCATGGGAGACAACGCGCAGACACCAACCCATTTAATGTTAATAGGAAAGCATCGGTTACCAGATTCTAAATAATAGCTTGCAGTCACCATGCCCAAGGATAGGTACCGCAAGGCGCAGGAATTTATGGAGTTAGCAGATTGCTTTTCTATCCCCATTCTTCCCCCATTTGTCAGTTTTGCCATCTCTCAGCGCAGGGTGGGGATGATAGAGAGGTGCAGGGAGATGATGGGACTGTTGCAGCCTGCTTGACTGAGCACAGCTGTCCTACGGCCACAGAGCTCAGGATGATGATGCTCCAAGGTGTACAACAACTATCCGTCCATCTAGGCCTCAGGAGGGACAGCCACTTGACAGGGAACAGATATTTTTATTCCAGCAGGGCCTGAAGTGTTTGGTTGTGACCAGTGGCACTTACTGTTGGACAGGAATTGTGGACGCACAAGACACGGCTGGTCTGTGGTCAGTAATGTTAAAAGAGGTTATATACAGGACCAGAGCATTTTGCAATTCCATATCTAATTCGATTTTAAAATATGTCTTTATTTATTATACGTTTTCATTATTAGAATGGATAAGGCTGGCTATATTCGCTATATAAGTTTGTTAATGTCAACAAAACTCATGAAAAGTCTCTTTCTACACTTTCTCACTTCTCCACCCTGTCTGTGGCGCTCATCCCCCCAAGCCCATTGGCTCCTACTGAAAGCTTTAAAGAGCAACTGAACACCCACTGAAAATCTTGTTTTTGCTGACCACTTCTGACACCTAACCCGAAACTTTCAAACTTTTGAAACACTGCACTCGCAAGATTTGAGAGCGAGACTTTCTGTTTCTGGTTAAACAAACGGTCTGTCTCTGTAGGGATCCTTTCCGTAATGTTGTCAGACACTTCGAATAACAGTCTGAGCCTGTCAGTGGCAAAAACAAGCACTTTCAGTGGACGTATTTTGCCCGCAAGGATTACGTTGCAGCCTTTGCAGCCCATTCGTGGATACCGGCGGAGGCGATCTACTGGACCAATTCCAAAACTGGTAAGTATTACTCATTTCAACCCCAACATTTGTAAAAATAGGGCCCAGGTTTAAAAATACTGGTTTCCCTTTAAATAGCTGGGCACTTTAGTTTGTTAGCAATATTAAATAGTGTATTTGTTGTGGACCATTTTCAGCTGTGGATTTGGTATTTACAGCACCAGGACAGTGTATGTGGGATCAACTCAACATAAACTACAGTGCCCACGTCTCACTCATCCAATCAGACATGTTCTCTGCCTTCTGCATGCAAAAAAAAAATGGCTAGAAATTAAAACACCAAACTAAGGCAAGATGAAATGACACAAAAGAGAATCTTTGACTAAAGCTAATTAATGCTTCATGGGATACAAACTCGGAGGACTATGAAGCATTTTGTAGTTTAGGGGAAGTGTTTTTTATACTGTTCAAGAATGAGTAGCAACAAATGGCTTTTTCTGAAGGGAGGAAAATGAGCCCGATATCTCCAGCTATTCTGACTGTGTGCAAACTCCAGAGGGAATACAGTGCACTCTAGCTAATTATACTTATGTAAAAAAGGGCAGCCTAGACAAATGTCACAAACAGAAATTATCCTTTAAATACAAAGACGAGTTGAGTCACAAAAGCTCTTTCACTGCAAATATTCATGCTAGCAGTTTAATATGGAAAAACAATTCACTGAGGTCTTCATCTTGCCTCACTGGATAGCAAGGTGACATCAATGAGGTCAAAGCTGGGGTCAGCTGTAATTAAATCACTACGGCAGTTTGACTCCATGAGGTCTCACTGAGGTCACAACCTGTTAACTCATCACTGTTTTCCTCTGTGTAGCAAGAAAATATCAGAGCAGGCTAATTATTCATGATCACGGTGCTTACATGAACTCACAGCGGCTGACCTACAATCACCTTTTCATTGTAAACAAAGAAAAATCTTCTCAGTAAGAATGTGTAATGTCACAATAGTAGTTGGTAGGTTGCTAATTCTTAACGCTCCACTAGAGTTACTGAAGACCCGGGGCAGACTTTAACAGAGGATGACATTTTCAGATCACTCTTCTGAATTAAAAAAAAAAAGAGAGAAAAGAAAAACATGCCAATCTTTAACACAGCTTGCTCCCCACATAACAGTATAAATAATGCAATGCCAAAAAACATGTTTAGGATTCATCAGAGGTGATGAAAACAAACCATGAAAGAAACCAGCTCCCCACCTTGAAGTACTGCGTATTTAGGATTAACCTTTCACACTCGCAAAACTGTGAAAAGACATATGAGTCCAGAAAAATACCAATGCCTTAACACAGTGATTCACAAACAGGGTTAGCTTACTTGTATTTCAGGGGGTACTTATGTGGTTGCTAGATGTATTGTAGCTCAACAAAGTTCTGAAATGTTTTAAATTACATTACTTAAAAAATATATATCCACGTGTTGAGTCAGCCGTAACATCTGAGCATCACGTTACAATTAAAGCTGGGGTCAGCAAAATCTGTGCAACCTATGCAAAACCTTCCGCCTCTCTCTGCTGCCTTGTATCACTCCGCTAAGCCCCTCCCACCAAACCCACAACTTCGACCGGCAGCCGCAGGAGGTGGTTACCCTGCGAAACCTTATCCCTCGTAGTGCTCACTCTCCACGGCGTGAGCCTCACAGAGACCGCGGTCACTCCTTCCGCAACTTGTCTTTTCAAAGACGCCCCTCCAGCGCTTCGCGGCCGCAGAGCAGAGCGTCCCAGGATTCAGAGGCAGCTACAACGTCGTCCAGCAGCAGGATGAGAGGCTAGTACACCACACACACACCACTGTCCCCCCTCAAAAGTTATTCCCCACTGTTTGTCATCATGCCTCTTTGCCACGTCAATACGAGCGCCATGGCATCGAACATAATGAGCCCGAAGCTCCGTGTGGAGCCGGGATGTGTTGTTTTGTACTATACGCCGCTGTAGGCAAAGGAGGTGTTGGAAATTCTTCACAAGTTGCAAGATTTTCAGCAGGATTTTCTGCCATTGAATCAGGCTTTCACCATCTGAAGGGACGTGCAAGCGCATCTACATTTGTAGGTCAGCCAATACGAACGCACCGTCTCTCTAAAATAACCTGTGATTGGCCAAAGTCTCCCGTCACGGGACAG
Organism: Maccullochella peelii; assembly: GCA_002120245.1. Taxonomy (NCBI): domain Eukaryota; kingdom Metazoa; phylum Chordata; class Actinopteri; order Centrarchiformes; family Percichthyidae; genus Maccullochella; species Maccullochella peelii. The sequence goes on from LKNJ01000540.1 coordinate 273,425, forward strand.
ATTTCCTGAAGCCTGAAAACAGAGCCAAGAGGAGGGGCAGAAGTAGAGGTTCTCCAAGACCACTTGAATTACAATATGCTGGACGGTTATTATGGAATTTTTGCCGAATGACACCAAAAAAATACTGCCTACACCACCTTTAAGAGAGCGTGAAAACTAGTTAGCAAGGGAGCAGAGAAGTCTAAAGTTAGCTAAATGGTTGAATTAGATAGCTAAAATTAATGGATAAACAGCTGAAATAATTTGCTTAAAGTAATGCAGAAACGGTTGAAAAAAGTGAGCTAAAATGAATGGTTTAAATAGCTAAAAGTAATGGATAAAAGTAATAGATAAACAGTTGAAATAGGCTAGCTGAATGTGGTGGAGAATGGTTTAAATGTCCAGCATCTGCCACTCCAAATGGTGTAGCACGAATGCAAACTTGACCAAACGGACCTAAACATTGACATTCAATCATACAAAAAAATATTGTAACAATATACACTTTTATATTGTTAGTGTTAAATGACATCCAGTTTGAAATGAATTCAAATGAACACATTTGGAGCATGACTGTTGGTGTTAATGAAGAGATAATTTAGTTCTTCTGACAGGGCTGTGGGGGTAACATCAGACAAAAAAGGTTGGGAACCACTGCCTTAGATTATCTGATAGGCTACACATGACAGTGGCACTGTCATCTTGATAATAAATAAAGGACATTAAAATGGGATGATGCTGTACAATTTCATCTCTATTCTCCAAAACACAGCTGGAGGAAGAGTGTTGAAAATGCATAACATAAAACATGACCAGGAGGCATGTAGATGGAGAGAGGCAGTGACAATAGAACATCCTCGTAATCCTTTTAGCGTCTTTCACAATTATAGTTCAATTATAGTTTTGGAGCCTAAAGAAACAGTTTCCCTCTGTCAGATCTGGTTACAAAGAGCAACACATAATGTGCAAGCTGTTATGGTCATCACAACATAGGTCACGCATTACTAACCATTATTAATGCATGGCCTATGTATCTTCTGAATTATTTCTCTTATTTTTTTACATGTTTCAGATGTTTCACAGCGGTCTTCAAGATCAAAAGACACGCAATCCGATCATCACATCTCAAATTGGATTGCCTGAAGAAAATTCAAATGTGTACCTGTTGGATTTTTGGGTTGTGGTGGAAATGATCTCGAGCAGGTACAGGAAGATTACGGTCCATGAAAATGACTTGGAGCCATTTTAAATTAATGCTGAAAGGTCCTGCAGAATGACAACATAAAACTAATTTTCAGAGGAATTTCTGTGAGGCAGGATGTCACTGCATGACCCCTTTGGGAAGGAAACATTCAGCTTCTTTTTTTTTTTTTTTTAAAAACAAAAAACACAATGAACCATTTGAAGCTTTCAGAGACCTTCAATTTCATCCTGGACTGAACCATGAACACTAGTTACCGGGCTTTATGATCACAGAGAGAGAGGATTGCTTTTGATGTTCAAAACCAAGATGAGTACATTTTTATGAAGGGAATTTCTGTTTGTGTATTTGATTCCTCAAAATGAACATACAGTCAACATTTGGACACAACAGCACAAATGTATATACAGTGGCAAGAAAAAGTATGTGAACCGTTTGGAATTTCCTGGTTTACTGCATTAACTGGTCATAAAATGTGATCTGATCTTCATCTAAGTCACAAGTATAGACAAACACAATGTGCTTAAGCTAATAACACACAAACAATGATAATTTTTCATGTCTTTATTGAAAACACCCAACAAACAATCGCAGTGCTGGTGGAAAAAGTAAGTGAACCCTTGGATTTAATAACTGGTCGAACCTCCTTTGGCAGCCATAACCTCAAGCAAGCGTTTCCGGTAGCTCCGGATCAGACCTGCACAACGTTCAGGAGGAATTTTGGACCAGTCTTCCTTACTGAACTGGGGTTTAGGGTCATTGTCCTGCTGCATCACCCAACTTCTACTGAGCTTCAGGACTCTGACATTATCCTGTAGGATATCTTGATAAACTTGGGAATTAATTTTCCCCTCGATGATAGCAAGCTGTGCAGGCCCCGAGGCAGCAAAGCAGCCCCAAATCATGATGCTCCCTCCACCGTACTTCACTGTTGGGGTGATGTTTTCATGTTGGTGTGCGGTGCCCTTTTATGCCATACGTAGTGTTGCGTGTTCTTCCCAAATAATTCGACCTTAGTTTCATCAGTCCATAAAACATTTTCCCAGTAGCGTTGTGGAGTGCCGAGGTGCTCTTTGGCAAACTTCAGACGCAGAGCAGCGGCTTCCTCCGTGGTGTCCTGCCATGGACACCATGCCTGTTCAATGTTTTGCATACGGTAGACTCATTAACAGAGATGTTAACCAGTTCCAATGATTCCTTCAAGCCTTTAGTTGTTACTCTAGGGTTCTTTTTTACCTCATTGAGCATTCTGCGTCGTGCCTTTGGAGTCATCTTTGCTGGGCGCCCACTTCTAGGGAGAGTAGCCACAGTACTAAATCATCTCCATTTATAGACAATTTGTCTAACTGTGGACTGATGACTATCTAAACTCTTGGAGATTACTTTGTAACCCTTTCCAGCTTTATGTAAATCAGCAATTCTTGATCGTTGGTCTTTTGCAATCTCTTTTTTGCGAGGCATGGTTCGCATCAGCAGATGCTTATAGTGAATAGCAAACTCAAAATGTTTGAGTGAAGTCAAAGTAGCTCAAACCACACCTCCAATCTCATTTCACTGATTGGACTGCAGGTTTGCTAACTCCCGACTCCAATTAGCTTTTGTTGAAGTCTAGGCGTTCACGTACTTTTTCCAACCTACACTGTGAATGTTTGAATGATGTATTCAATATGGACAAGAACAATGCAATAATTTGTGTGTTATTAGTTAAAACGGATTGTGTTTGTTCATTATTGTAACTCAGATGAAGATCAGACCATATTTTAAGACAAATTTATACATAAATGCAGGTAATTCCGAAGGGTTCACTTACTCTTTCGTGCCACCGTAACTCACACATTGAACCGATATGTTTTGACAGATAAATTGTAATAATTTACAGTATTTAACTATATCAACATTTTAAGATGAAAATATAGGCCGGTATAGTGTGAAAACATATGATTCTGTTTTACAATATCTGAAAACAAACTTGAATTTAGTTGTTGTCTGGTGTTAACACCTGTCAGGTTCAGATCTTGTGTTTCAGCTAATGGGGTATAATTTTGTTTACATTTGGATTTAAATTTAAACTACTACAGCTGTCACATCCACAGAAGCAGGATTACTCCTCCCTCCTTTGTTCGAGTTGGGTGGGAGCTGAGCTCCCATTAGGAGGGATCTGAGCTCTTGTCGAAGCAGTAAAATCATAGATCTGTGGGCGTCGCTAATACATCAACAACCATTATTTAAATCACAAATAATGCATTTTTTATGTAATAAGTATTATTTACATTAACGAGATAAGAGAAGACTTAAAGAAACATGTTTCCCAAAGAACTACACACCATATTATCTCTTGAATGACAGTATAGATGCACTATAAAAAACACAATGTACACAATAACATTAACACAACATTAAGATTGATATATAATAATTATACATATCCTCTGCATGTATGTGTTGTGGCATGTTGATACATATTTTGGGCAGCAAAAAATGCCCCGTTTCCTTGTCCTAGGAGTATTTTGTATTTTGAGAGCTCATTAAACTCTTTGAAATCTGAGACTACAGAGTTGAACCTGCCTGTCTGTCTGTCTCACAAACCTAAAATACAGTACAACAATAACAATACAATCTAGGCCTAATGACAACAGAATATAATTCATAGACAAATTAATATGATTTGTGGTGTTTGTCTCTGTCAACAAAAACAATGAATGCATTAATAGCAAACAAAAGTGTAACACATGGCCAAAGGAGAGAGGAGGGAGAGACAGAGGAGAGGTGGATTAGTACCACGCGACAAGGACCACTGAGCAACTGGTCCGGACCACTAGCTGCAGCGCCCCCTAGTGGTACTGACCAGTGCTCATGTTAGCGACCATGGTCAGTGGATAGACCACTGAATTGGCTACAACCCGCTCTCCCTACAACTCTAGGGCAGTTTCGGGTTGTTGTAAGCAGTGGGGTGTGTGTGTGTGTGTGTGTGTGTGTGTGTGTGTGTGTGTTGGACCATGTAATGAGCAGTTAAGTCTCTCTCGATTGAATTTCAATTCAGTATGCTTAATTGGCATGAATGTCAGGCGAACAATATTGCCAAAGCCTCAAGGATAGAATCAATAAATTAACAATTTACAACAATATATTAATACAAAAAAAGCTGAATAAAATACTAAAAGAAAAATGCAGCAAAATAAACTTTTTACCAAAAAAAATCAAATGTCAAAATTAAAAAACACAGTCGCTCTCTGTTATTTATCTCCGCCTGTAACATTATGTTAGAGACCCCCAAAAGCTCAGATTATAACCCTGCCTCCCTCCAAATATTTCCTCTAAATTATCCCACACTGTGGCTCTCAAAAAAATGAATTAATAAACATTTTTTTAAAAACAGTCTTGGGGCTTAAGACGCACACCGTGTAATTGTAACCGTAATTACTCGCGACATGCAGCGTTCAAATCCGGCTCAACACCTCCGTCTGCCATCACACGTCAGTCTCCACCCATACAAACTGATGAAGCGGAAAAGCCCTTAAAAATGCTCCCTTCTCTGCGGGGAGCGAGACTTGCGGGGAAACTTGCAGGGAAAGGTCTGGCAGGCTTTCCCCCCCCTCTGGTCTCCACAAAACAAGCGCACACTTAATCAGTCCTACTTCCTCTGATGCTTCGAATTAGTGAATGGAGAAACTGTGCTCTGTGCGTGTTGTTCATTCAGCCTGAGAGCTGCACGTTGTTGGGAATAACGCACAGGAAGAACTGTAACCGTAAACGTAAGAGACATAAGAAGAGGCTTTTTCCAACTGCTGCCAAAACGTCCAGATGAGCAGCTTTTGTTCTGACTGCTCCACCGGCCAGAAAAACACACACACACACACACACAGAGGCTGTAGTTATCCTGAAGCTCAGGCAAACACCATCCATCACACGGATGTCATCTGGTTGAAAAGAAATCCAGCTGCCAAACTGTGACCAGGACGAGGCACAGTATCCTAACTGCAGCACAGCAGCCGAGCTCGACCTCAGCATGCACAGGAGTGACCCAAAGGCGATGTAGCCTAAGAAGCCTGACACATTGTCACACCACGTTTCCTCTGTGTGCCCTGCATGTGAGGTTAGCCGGCTTCAATCAAAACACATTTCATGCAGCAAACACTTAAAAAAAAAAAAAAAAAAAAGCAGCCTTGAACAACAATCTTACCTTTCTCTCCCCGAGGCAGGGATTTGGCTCAGGTAGGAGTGACACAGCTCAGTTGGATGTGTTGGCGAAGAGAATGAAATAAGCTACTCCCGTGAATGCAGGCGAGACATGAGCTTGAAGAAAGTGAGGAGAGCAGCAGCGCAGAGGAAGATTTGAAACGGCGGAGCAGCGCAGCGCTGTACCAGAGTCGGTGTGTCTGACATCAGCGGGCTGCTTGCTTTCTTTAGGGTGGCTCCGCTCGCTCACATCGGCGCCACAACACACGCCGGGGGTTTCATCTGGTGTGTGTAACCATCTCAGCAAATAATTCTATCATTCTCAGAGAGCCTGAGTTGGAATAAGATGAAATGCTACCAGAAAACTTCCGTGGTGCGTTATGAGGGAGCTGCAGGAGAGAGGCTCTGAAGTCACAGCTCGGGGGGGGGGGGGGGGGNCTTCCAAAAACCTGTCAGGATGAAATTTTAGTTCAAGGTTGAGAAAACACATCTTCTCTGCAACTCTTGATCTGTTTTTTTGTTTTTTTTTGACAGGGGGATTGAAAAATCCAATTAAGCTTACAACAACTAAAAATAAAGCTGTGATTCTAAGTACATACTATTGTTAACAAGACATCCCAAAATAATCAACATTAATATTTAACACTTTGCCATGTAAAGGGCCATCTGAGGATTTTTAAAGAAATAATGGAAATGACTGCCCTGAAACTTACCCTCATTGAGACCATCTCAGGTTTACAAATAGTGTAGAGCTGAAACAACAAATCGATTAGTCGATCGACAGAAAATTAATCGCTACAATTTTGATAATTGGTGTAAGTAGTTAAAATAAGCAAAAATGCTAAACATTTGCTGGTTTCATCTTTTCAAATGTGAAGATTTGTAGATTTTCTGTTTTTATTTACATTTTAATTTGGATATCTTTGAGTGTTGCTGGGACAAGACAAAACATTTAAAGATGCAACCTTGCAGAACATGTGGTGGCTTTTTTCACATTTCATGACCTTAATGAAACAATTACTCAAAAAACAGCCAGTAGATTTATTGATGATGGAAATAATCATTAGTTGCAGAATGTGACACTGCACTATTGTTCTTTTTTTAGGGGGGGCACCTGCAGAGGTCCCTTAACTATAAATATACAAACAAGCACAAGTATTTGACATGTTCTGGGTCAATATGTTTTGCCACAGACGAAGTTGATCACTGCACACACCTGTCATACTACAAACAAACAACCCAGCATTTTCAAAAGTAGCCGAGGAGCCGTGGGCCCGATAACCATCCAGATGGGTCCCTCAATTAAAGCACAATGCTGTTTTCCTGCTGGCAGAGCTCCTGACTGCATTGCATAAGAATAATTATATCCATATAACAGATTCTCAAGAAACTGATGCCATTTGAGAGGCAAAATCCAGGTTTACATTAGGACACAAGGCCAAGACACTTGCCTTGTAAACTGTGAGGTACTGCAGCATAATGTTATTAAGACACAACAGATTGATTTTATTTGCTTCGTAAGTGAAAGTCTTACACAGATTTATTTTCAACAATGTGCAAGGGTCCGCTTTTGCTGATGGCAAGCTGAATAAGGATAACAAACAGTAAGCCAAAGAAAAATGCATTTTCAGTGTAGTAGCTGGTTCACGGTCGGTGTGTTGACATTAAACAAAGAACAACTGTGATTTTATTGTAAAAAAAAAGAAAAAAAAAGAAAATACAGAATAAACTTTTGTTACTCTTATTTTTTAGTATCTTGTCAACATTTATGTGGATTGAAAGACGTAAAGTATTTTATTTCTATGATGTAAAAGATTTTGTGTGTGTTACAATGCCGACACTGTACTTAAACTGTTTCCTGCAAATGGCCGCCAGGGCATTATGGTCTATTATCGCTGAATGGACAATACTATAAGTAAGAATACACAAACAGATAAATCTATATACACGAAAAGATACTCTGATCGCTTGCAAGTAGATCACTTGGAAGAGACAAGGAGATGAAATATGTACAAGCCTTAATCTGGAAGTTTAAAAATGTATATGCTACATAACAATATAAAATTGGTGTCACTTAATGTAAATGGGATGAATAATCCAGTTAAAAAGGAGCAAGGTCCTGGCTAAATTAAAAAAAGAAAAGCCTTAAGTACTATTTTTACAACAAACCCACCTGCCTCAACAAGAAAATGAGAAACTGATCAGATCATAATGCGATCAGCTTGACAATACACTTGAATAGTAGAGAAATACTGTATGGAGGCTCAATGTGGGTATTTTGAATAATACAGGAAATGTGGTACAGATCAGGGAAGAGATAAAAAGGTTTATGGAAGAGAATGATAATGGGGATGTGGACCCTGTCAGACTGTGGCATGCTATGAAGGCAGTCACCCGTGGGAAGCCACATACAAACACAAAGTAGAAAAAATTGAGAGAACTGGAGAAAAAAAAACATAAAAACACAGAGGATCAGCCGGTATTACAACAAATTAAGGAATGAAAGGGGGAGATAGATGAGATCCTCAGGGGAGATATAGAAAAAAGGGCAAGATTTATAAAGCAGACTTATTATGAATCAGGCTCAAAAGCAACTAGACTCCTGGCCAGACGCCTGCGTAAACAGCAGGCCTCTAATACAATTCATAAAATAAAGGACCCTCAAAAAAAACCAATTACATGAGCCAGATGCGACAGAAATAATGTTTGAAGAGTACTATAGGAAACTCCAAACCACCGTCAGCTGATGAAAAAAACAATAGGACGTTTTCTTAACTCGCTCGACCTGCCATCTATTGGTGAGATACAGAACGATAACATTACATTACAATTTACAGTTAAGGAGCTGGAAGCTGCAATCAGTACACAAAAGGCCAGTAAATCACCAGGCAGCACGCTCAAAAAAAAAAAAAAGGGTACCAGTATGGTTCTGCTTAGTTTGGATACAGAAAAAGCATTTCATAGTGTTAGCTGGGTATATTTATATGAAGTACCAAAGAGATTTGGCTTCAATGAAAATGCAATTCGGTTTATTAAAACTATTTATCATCAACAGCTGGGATTAAGGCAAACAGAAACCTGCCTGATAGGATTCAGTTGGAGAGAGGTTGTCTTTTCTCCAACTCTCTTTGCTTTATATGCATAACCTTTAGTGCAAGCAATAACGCAGAGTGAAGACCTGCAGGGTGTCAAGAACATATCATTGGACTTTTCGTAGATGTCATTATTTTTTCAACCATACATATGTTTGCCAAGCCTAATGAACCTACTTGAAACATATAGACACTACTCAGGGTACAAACTGAATAAAACAAAAATGCAAATTCTGTCATTTAATTATTCTCCATCGCAACAAATCAGAGATGCATATAATCTGAACTGAATCCTAAAACAATGAAGTATCGTGGTGCAACTATAACCAAAACACTTTTTGAAGCCAATTATAACAAAATTGATGAAAACATCCTCAGGATGTTGAAAGGTGGTCTACCCTCCCTTTAGACTTCAGTGCCAGAATACAAGCGGTTAAAATGAATATCCTAAGCTACTATATTTATTCCACTCTCTCCCAAGTAATGATCCCCAAACCAAATTCATAGCCTGGGAGAAGATGATCTCTAGATTCATTTGGAATAGCAAAAAGCCAAGAATAAAACATACGACACTTCAACGGCTAAAAGTAAGGGGGGGTGGCTCTACCAAATCTTAGGGAATATTTTATGAAGCTCAACTCAGACCCCTGGCCTGTTGGTGTAGACCTGACTATAATTATCGATGGAAAGGGAGATACAGGGTTACCAGAACCAGATCTTGATGGGAGACAAAAATTGGAGAGGGGCTTTGAGGCATGTTATGGATCCTATAGCAGCATTTATGTTAGAAATATGGAATGTTATAGTAGAAAAGTACAAATTAAAGAGAGGGGTTCGCACACTAAGGTGGTTTGCATAGCCTACTCATAGTTTAAGCCTTGGGTGTGTGATCCAGTATTCAAAGAATGGGCACAAAGAGGCATAACAGCAATGTGTACAGTTTCAGGAAAATAGTGAATTTATGAGCTTCCAAGATTTAAAAGCAAAGTATGATCTCAAAAACAAAGTTGTTTTTTTAGATACTTGCAGTTAAGAGTCTACTTTACAAAAGAGATAAGATCAGAACCAGAGGGAAATTCAAATAATTTGATTGGGGTTATTGTGGATGCATAAAAACAGAAGGTGCCTCGGGTCACTCTCTGCTTTCTACAAGCTTTGGGAGGAAGCAGTGGGGAAACATTTAGGCTGCAGCAAATAAGAACGCAGTTATCAGAAACTGGCTTAATGTAAACGCTCCAAAACAGGAACAGTGGCTGGAAATCGTCCAAAACATTTTTGTTATGGAAAAGTTGACATACATTTTGAGAGTCAAAGAGAATACACTGAAAAAGAATGGAGAAAAAATGAAACATTTACATGAGACACGATACAGACTAAATGAATGCCTAATTAAAATATACTTGTATGAGTATTGAAATATTTCCAGACAACCATTCATTGTTACTTTCTACTTTTTATTTGCTTGTGTATTTTATTGTATTCTTTTTTTGTGTTGATGCTGATGTGCTGTTTTGTTCACATCTTTGTGAAAACTCAATAAAAAGTGAGAAAAAAAGAAATATGTACAAGTCTTTTAAAAAATTTGATAAGATGCAAGTGGTTGTTTTTCCTCCCCACTGAGTTGAGCATCTACCTCGGCTGCGTGGACAAGCTGTCGTCCTGCCCGTCGCCTGCTGCCAGTTGCCGGCTGACGTTGCTCTGAACAAACTGTTTAAGGCCATCATAACCTTGAGTGAACAAATACTCCAGGTACCAGTTCCATGGCTTTGAATGCTGAAACACACACACAGAGAAACACAACCCAGTCACATCGCAGACATCTGAAGATTTCTATGATCAAAGCAATCTCTCCTAATCTCTGAAATATGACTGGTGCACATCAAACTACATTTGAAGTCTATTATAAATGCAGAAATGAAAAGGAGAACCATCATACCTTTATGGAATTGAGGTCCATTTCCTTTCTCCCTGGCCAACACTGATAAAGAGAGAAAATGAATATTCATTGTCAGCCCACCCTGTTAAATCTCACAAGATCACTGCTGGATGTTGCAGTTAGACCGAACCAAAAAAAGGTACGTGTATTATTAAACATGATGAAAACCACGTCTCATGCAGCACCCATTAATAATAAAATGTCCTTCTGTATTAATGTATCTTCTATGAAAGATACATTAATACCACATTTGTCTCCTTGTCTTGCCTGTAAGTTAACCAAACTGTACAGACTGGCTGCACACTGATCCAGCACTGACCTCTTAGTTTGAAAATAAGCAAGAGCTTTGCAGCAGGTTTTGTTTAAAAAGGTACATAGAATAAACATTTTGTGGTCTGCAGCAGGTAGGATCCCAGCCAAATATCTTTGTCAGACACAAATCAAGACATCCTAAATGGTCCACACTCACCCTCTGGTGAAAGTCGACAGCGTAGCTCATGAAGGCGGGGTGGTGGATGAGGTCGAAGCTCATCCAGTACTGTGGTACGTTGCTCTTGAGCAGCAGCTCCTCTCCCAGCTGTATACCCACGCCTGGCTGAAACATTTTTGAGTTCCACAGGCAGTTGACCATGACGACTATGTAGTGGTTGAACTCACAGAACGTCTGACGGCTGATGTGAAAGGCCTGCTGGAAAACAGAATCCAAATCGAGAGTCCAACTGAATAACTCTCCATATCTGCAGTTTACTATCTGATGTTATGTTGTGCTGATTCATTCACATGCCATTTACCAAGTCCATTTTTCTTAATAAAAATTGCAGCTGACATTTTCAGGGGAGCGTACTGGCTGTTGCGTACTTGTAAACTACAGCTAGCAGTGGCAGATGTATTAAAATCAACAACTTTTTAAGTCCCCATCTGAGAGGGTATTAAAGGTTATCAGCTGTCAGTAGATGCTTGTGAATTCCTAAAGAGCTGGACTGAGAGATGTAAAATCTATAAAAACTGCCAGTGATTCAAAACAAACAGCAAGTCACTTCGGAAGAGAAAGACAGCTAAATGCCTAAAATGTAAATGCAATCACAAGAAATGCATTCATAATCCATGAGAGATAACTGTTAAATTAGCTCATCTAATCAAATCACTGCTAATAATAATTAATTCCTCCACATTGTATGTCACACACTTGGTGCAATGGATCAAAATGTATTCTTACAGTATCACTGCAATGCAAATGCACACAGCATGTTTGATTTTCAGACATGCACAGCAAGAAAAAAAGTTTGTATTTACCTCTTTGAGTTTTTCTTGACTCTTGGCCGACGTCAAGTTCACCTTGTATCTGAACCAAAAAGAAACAGAGAAAGACCAGTGACCTCTGTGATCATGAGTTACTGCAAAACAGCTTATTCTCTATGGTCTGTTAAAAAATTATAATGCAATTATGTTCCAATTTCCTTCTGCCATGGCATTTTTACACTCAGCTTTGGTAAAATTATTTCAGAACCCTGGGGTGTAGTCAATTAGCCCACACTGTAAGGACTTGTGTTATTAAAGCCTGGGGTTATAAATGACGCTTGAATTCTACATAAAAAGGAGAAGAGAGCGTATGCGTAAGTGTATTGCCTCTTAGCCTCTCATTATCATGAATGATACATTAACATTGAAATACAATGAAGCCATTTGATTCCAGTTCTGTTCCATCACCAAATATGCATAATAATATGACATACTGCATTAAGGGTGTTGCTAGCATATGCATCGTGATAGCCTTATGGCAGGTTGTAGCATGGAGATGAAGAGTCCCCACCTGTACATGATGTAGGCCAGTCTGTCCACGCTAACAGGGTCAGTGGCAAACAGGGCGGGGTAAAAAACTCCAGGTGGAGGCATCACCACGAGGGGGAGTCCATACTTCAGAAACGTGTCGCACGCCTGGGGGAGGAGAGAAATAATAAACACCCACAGAGAGTTAAGAGTGAAAATCAACACACAGTATATCTCACTGCTGAATGACTCTACTACACGCTGACCTATGAAGCTGCTCTTGGCATCCCATCTCCCATGCAATTTTGTTGTTCCAAATAAAGCCAGGAACTACCATTTATGCTCCTGAAACATGCATCTTTTCTCTGTTCCTAAGGTGTGTACTGAGCAAAGGAAAAAAACCTTCATGTATGCTGCACCTTCTGATTGTAACATGCTTCAATCAGACATAATTTCTCATATCTCCTTGTATATTATAATATCTCCTTGTACGCTTTTAGAACTTCTCTCTCTGAATTGGAAGTCAAACCTTCTGTCAATGCTTCTAAAATGCCTGCTCATTTACCGTCTCATAGAAGTCCAGGATGAAGCTAAGGAGGAGAGAGTGGCAGTCTTCAAGCTGAAGGCCCACAGAGGCCAGCCGACCCACAAAGTGAACCAGCTCCATCACCGAATCCTTGAACCCTGACAGAGTCATGTTTCTGGAACAGAGGGCAGAGCAGAGAGTCAGACACACACTTTAGCCAGAAAACTAGCACCCAGTAATGACGCTTAGTCAAAGCGGATTTCAGATTTGTCTTTGAAGCATTACTCTATCAGTGACTCAGGTTTCTGATACGACAGAAGAAATCTCCCAAGTCCAGCACATGGCAGTTAATTACAATACAAAGGGCAAACACTGAATCAAGAGTGATGTTGGGAAAATGTACACAAATACACAATCGATTTCTACATCTAATCTCGGAGTTGTACTCTGGCTAAATATCAGAGGTGAGTTTGGAAATGGCAGTGAATAAAAAAAAAAATGGATCTCTCCACTTATTGGATCATTTGTTGTGGGATTACTTGTGTGGGGACTTGAAACTGATGAAGCCCAGGTATTTAAACATAATCAACACTAAATTGACCAACACTAACCCTGTAATTGGGAGACTGGAAAATCATTCAACTGGATATTAGGGCTGTTTCTGTCTCAAATACAAACAAATATCAATGAAAGGATTATCTGGTAGAATAGAATTAAAATAAAGTCCAAAATGTTGTCACAAGATGATTGACTCAAAACAAAAATAAATAACTCAAATTAATACTCAATACTATTAAGCCTCATATTTGGAACAAAAATGGAAGGTCAACTGGGACACCTATAACGAGGTGTGGGGGGGTGATTTTTTTTTCATTACACTAATCCACCGTAAATAAAACTGAAGCAACGCGTCCACACATTTATTACATCTGTAAGAACTGATTAGGTGTGAGAGGGCATTTCTTGGCTCCAAAGTAAAAGCTAAAAGAGCTCTAACCCTTATGCTCTCATGTAAATTCACAAAGTGTTTCAGGTCTATTGCTTGTTTATGCTCAGGGCATAAACAAGTAGCAGGAAGTAGATGTAAGACTCACATGGATGTGTGGCTGTTGAGGCTGATGTCCAAGTCGTCCTCCAGAGCATACACTGAGTGCCAGGTCAGCCACTTCAACAGCATATTGTTTAGACACTCCATCAGTCCACACTGCGCGTGTACATGCGTGCACACACACACACACAAAGAGGAAAAGCACTAAGCATACAGTCATTTAAACACTTAGCCAATACAGGACCCATAATGAGTGCTTTTTATAATACAAGACTAACACTAAGGCATCTTTTCTTATAGTAGAAGGTTTTGTGGTTTGACGATAGCAGCAGGAGCGACTTGTGGCTCAGAGAGGAAAGCTCACCTTGAAAAACAGCGAGGATGTGAAGAAGAGCTGCATGAGGGGTTCAAACAGAAGCCGTTCGATTTCTTAAGTGGGGGAGACAGAAGGTTACAGTTGTACCAGCTATATAATTCAATGCACCATAATGCAATTCCTGGGATATGGCACAATACGGCAGACTTTGCTAACATTCGAACGACACTGCGATTTTATTCAAGTAGAGAGCAAGGTTGGGGAGGAAATCAGTTGTGTGTGTGTATGTTTGACAGAGATAGACACATAGAAAGAACACTAAATATGGAGACAGTCACAGACCATGGACATGGTGAACAATGAAAGCATAACTCACGGAAACTGGGGACAACAGGAATGTTGCTCAGCAGGCTGAGGATCTGTGGGCGGAGGAGGGAACCGTCCCACACATTGAGGAATTTGTAGAGAAAAGCCTCTGAACTGGAAAACCCCTCCTGGTGGAGAAATTAAAAACATTATGAAATCCTTGTTTGACTGTTAATTAACGCTAACCCTAAGCACGTGGGTGCAGGTTAATGAATACAGGAAATAATGAATGACAGGTGTGAGGTAGCTATCCAGGCCTGAAATGTGAGGCTCACCTGGAGAAAGTGATGAGTGGACAACAACCTGCTCAAAAACTGCAGAGCTTCTTCTGAATTCTGGGAGGCTCCTCCATCGCCACAGAACAAAAATTCTTAACAAAAATAGCAAAAAGGGTATTTAGTGAATGAAAAAGTCAAGGGAATCAAAAGAAAGCAGTAGAAGACTTCAGATTCGCTGCATCTTCACACAGTGAAGATGCCAGCCCCGAGTCTCTTTCAAACCCTTCTGTGAATCCCTTTGATATGCCAACTAGGTAATGTGTTACGGTTCAACTCAAGGCCATCTTTGCTTTGGATGAATCTTCCTGATATAAGATGTCACAGCAGAATGGTTGGTAGTTGCTTCTCCCCCTCCCCCTCCCGCTCACCTTCGTGGAGAGCGTAGCCTAGCCAGAAGTTGAGGCGTAGGAGGGCAGACTCATCCTGTACGCAGTCCAGGTACTGCAGTGCCAGACTGGAGCCCAGCAGTGAGCCCATCTGAGCGGGCAGCTGGTGGAGGTAGAATGGAGAAATAGGAAACACATGGAAGAAAGTATGATTAAGAGACTAAAATAATCAAACACTCATAAATACAAAGAAGTACAGAGAAGAGATGGAAAAACAATAATCATAGTGCCAAGTAACTATACATACATATACATATATACAAACATCGCATGAATAAAAAAAAACAAGAAGCTGTTTTGCATGATCAGTTCCCTCAAGTCAGTTTCAAATCAATGTTTATCTACTAAAGAATACGAATACACTGATGCTCATGACTTTGTTTTCAACGAGTGGGCCAGCAATCCGCTACTGGGCTAATTCTTCAGTATCCAGTAATCCCCATAATGCCAGCACTGGGACATTTCTTCTATCACACTGGATAGTTTATACAGTCCCTTATTGTGTATGAACAGCTGCTTCCCAATATTGGGACTTTGTCAGTATAATTAATAAATTAGAATGAGGAGAAGACAGACTGTGAATGGACACAGCTCAGCTCTTTGATAATTATGGAGCAACTGTATCATTAAACTAAGAATACGCCATTCAGCTTTTGACAACAGGGGTGCAGGCAATGAGGGAAATAATCAATGATCCTCTGTCTCGTCTGTCTTTCCTAAGACACTGCAAACTAGAGCTTTTTTGGCAATAAACACAGTTGATGATATCGCCGTCCAAAAGCCTTATTGCTCACGTTGGCTTTGTGGGCGGTGAATTTATGTGGCATGATGCATAAAAGTCCGCAAGCCATTTAAAATGTCTTATATTAGTTTATCAGGACACTGACTCTGCGGGGCAAATAGACATTTATGGAGAGGGCTCTTTAAATGACCAACTGCTATGAAACTTTGTCCAATTCATTACTCAGATACATCTCATCTCATCTCTTTTGCTTTCATTACTCATAAAGAATGAATAAACCACTGACACGATATCTGTAAAAAGAACAATGGCCTGTAAAAAAAAAAAAAAAGATAAGCACTGTGCACATGAAGCTGGTTTATGCTCTAATCTAATAAACAAATTATAGCCCCAGGCGACCTCTGCTGTGGTTTCTCTAGGACAAAGTTGTTAGTGGCCTTGTGCAATGTACAGACAAAATTGTAACAGTGACACAGCACCACCCTGTGGCTCTGAGGATATATCACAATTTAAACGGACTGTGGTTACACATCCTAATGGCCTGGAGAAACTGGCATACATTTTATTCAGCTGCTTAAATGATTAATGATCTTCAAGCTTAATGCTTAAAAGATATTCCATCTGTTCCCAGCTCAGGTGTGTTGGGGCTCTGGGAGTAACAGCTGAACTGTGGAAGCAGAAAGAGTGAAAGACTGAGAAGAAGAGACACAGTAAAGACAGGCAGGTCAGGGGCGGCCCCCTATGTGAGCACCCCACAGATGAAGAACTCAGAGATTTGTCCTAGGAGAAATTACCTCTATATGGTGCATATTTTCCAGCAGCTGAGCAAAGGAGTGGATCTGCACCAGGGGGACCACCTTTCTACTGGAGGACGGCTCAGTCTGAACCTGTTTATTGACTACAGAACTCAATGCCGGCAATTCCAGGTGGCAGTGTTTCTGAGAGAGAGAAAGCACAATAAAACAAGAAAATAAATAAAGGCAAGCCTAGACTAGCATATATACTTTTTCTCCATAAATTAATAAAAGGCTAAAATCATGAGAAACAAATTATTTACAACATAACATATACTTTATAGATCAGTTCATTTGGAATTATCTTCTGACCATGTCAGTCCCTGCAATTATACATACGGTTTTACCTCTGGAGAAAACCTACAGAGCCCTCAGTTGAATGCTGGGGTGGAGGTGGGGCTGATGAAACGCTGGGGTGGGATTGGCAAGCAGCAGCAGTAACTGTAGTGCAGCAGGAGTGATTGCAAACTCAGTAAGCAGTGCATCTGACAACTTAAACAGACTTCCATACCCTTTTCCTTGAGTTGGTTTTATCTTTAATCGTCAAGGCCAGACTGATGCTGGAGGCAACCTGGGAACCGTTCCTCTTCTGGACAGCAATCAGCGCTGATTTCCAGGGGGAATTATGGTTCCTAAATCCACTCTGTACGAAAACAGAAAACATACAATTCCTTTGAAGCTTTGGAGATGATGATCATGTGGTATTATTAACAGCAGAATGAGCATTAACTGCACAGTCCATGTACAAACCCTCATTCGTGACGGAATAGAGAGAGTCACCAGTTCCGGGCAAAACACTTTGTAAAGTGACAGTAGGTGCAGGAGGAACGGCTGCCTTCCCTGAGGAAACAAGAGCAAATATGAACATGACACATCTTTGCACTCAAAATCTCCATTTTTGCTTGATGTTTCCTAATAATGCAGAATAAAACAATAACCAATGATATGGAAAGGTAACTGTTTATGGGAACAATGCACAGAGTGTAGAAAAAAAACCATCCTGCCATTTATCACTGAATGGATTTTCATACTGAGTAAGGAAATAATGTAGTAGCTTTGATAAACGACTCTAGAGGGCATCAAATCAGCAGGATGTTTACCAGTTTAGACTGTAGCTCCAGTAGCTTCCTGACTCTGAAGACTCGTACTACAATGAGGAAAAAAAGAAGCGGTCAATAATGCTTGCTGAAGTGATGAAATAATGGATTAAACTAGAAAAAAAATTGGGGAAATAGCAGTACAAATGTGGATGATATTTCAGGTGTGAAAATGTTTGACTTACCACTTTCCTTTCTGGTCAAAAGGTACAACAGATGGCAGATGTAAGGACACTGAAAAAATTTGACCAAAGGTAATGACTTCACATATCAGCAGTTGCTCAGTGGATCCCATATCACATTACAGTGTTGCAGTCATTTCATTACACTGGTAAGCGGAAGATTTTACTTATATATATTGATGACTTTGCTGAATAAAATCCAGAATATAAATGTTAACTTTCAGTTTCAGATATGAGGGGATTTATGGTTTTAGCATCAGTTATACATATAAATCCTGCTTCCTGAAACAGGCCCCTGGTTATGAGGCAATTTGCACCTCAACAAATCAACTTCGGCCAAACAGGATAACACAAACCCTCTTTTGTAATGTATGAATTACAGGCCTAAATCATCATCTGTCTTTCCAGTCAGGCAGAAATGAACCTTTATTTATCAAGTCTATGGCGTAAACAAGGCACAGCATTAATAAACAGTGAGGCATTTGTCATTTCAATAGCGTTTTTAAAAATAGCTCTGGTATACAGACATACATGTCATTTAAATGACAAATATGCTTAGTGAACCCAACATTTGTTGCTCAAAGACGTGTAAATAGATAGTATAAAAAATGTGATTTCATGCCACCAGACTTTGTTAAACATCTTATTACAACAATGCAAAGACCATCAGTACACATACCAGATTCTCCTCTGTGGCAAAGCTGAAGATGAAGCCGTAGATGGCTCGAAGTTGGTCCTTTGCATCAATCGTGTCAAACATGGTCAACACCCACTTTATGAAAAGAACCTGAAAATTGAACATGCAAGTAAACACAAAAAAAAAGATGAACTCTCAGCAGTGACACTTAAATCAACACTCACTCATCTCAAATATTGTCTAATTCCTACTATTTTCCAAAAATAGTAAGTAAAATGCTCTCCTTTTTTAAATGTTTAATTGACTGAAATACTATATTAATGAAGTGAGAACAGAGAGAAAAAGTAGTCTTAAATCACATCCCATTTGTAATTATGTAAACTTAGTAAATAGAATAATGCAATTAATCTTTGAGGATAACCAACCAACAACATGCTTATAAATTAAAATTTATAAAAATTTGGACAAATCAAGTCAGGATTTACATGAAGTAAAAAAGTTACAAGCCACTGAGATCAAAGTTTAATCTAAAAGCTTAAATATTTCTAATTGCAAATAAAATGATTTGCACTTACTTGTGTGGTGGTAGGTATTTTGCCAACACCCAGCCAAACCACCGCTCGAACAACAGCCTCCTGTGGCACCACAGTGGCAGGAATCAGACACTTCAACACCCGGGCACATAGAGTAGTCCCTACAGAGAAATTCATAGAAACAAAATCAGTTAAAGGGAAACAAATGTTGAGACTGACTGTAAAAAAATGCCAGCTGTCCAAGACAATAACACACACTATCTACATTGCACAGGTGTTCCTAAACGTTTGGGAAGAAAAAAAAGCTATTGTAAATATGTGCTCGCATCACCCTGATAAGACATTACACCATATTTACTACATAATATTTGGCTCCAGCATTCTTGTCAATTAAACTGCACTAAAACACAACTACCAGCTGGTATTACATTTCGGACAGCATAGTGACTCAGTGGTCAACACTGCCACCTCACAGTGAGAGGCAGTTTGAATCAGTCTGTGTGGAGTTTGTTCCATGTCTGCATGGGTTCCTGTGGGTTCTCTGGTTTCTACCTACAGCCCAAAGACAGTTAAGGTTAGGTGAATTTTTGGCTTTAAATTGACTGAGGTGTGAATAAGAGTGTGACAGTTGCTTGCTTGGTGTGTAATGGGACAGACCCCAGCCCACTACGGCCCTGCACAGGTTAAGCTCCAAAGAGGATGGATGGATGAATGATATTATAGGTTTTACAAGCCCATTCCTTATGCTAGAAATTCCACAAAAAAAACAGTCCACAGCTGCTGCTAAGTGACTGTCTTACCCATACGGAGGCTCATGGCAAACTCCAGCATAACAGAGATGGCCTGCGGGGAAAGTCCTTTACTGTAGGCCACCTTCTCCACCAGCACCAGGTTATGCTCCACCTCATCGTTCCCGTGCACAGGAGTACTTGCTTCAACTACAGGAGGGAGAGGTAACGTCACATTAGAGTATGTATGCATTTTTAAAAATGTGCACGTACTCACACAGTTTGACACATACAAGTAATGTCAACAAGTTCAGATGTTTTTTCTGCCAATGTTGATGTTGGGTGACATGGCAGCAGATGAGCTGGTACTGTACAAACGGTTTCCTAGAACAAAGTCCAGTATTTTCTCTAAAACTTTGCTTTTTTTTAACATTTATTTCACATTTAGTAACTGGCTTGAAACTGGATGTTTTCCAGAATCCTTTAAAATTGCAGCGATAAAACCTAGATAGATACTGACATCTTAAATAACTATAGGCCTATATCACATGTCCCGTTTTTAAGTAAGATACTTGAAAGGGTTGTTTTTAACCAAATTACCAATTTCCTGAACAAAAATAATATTTTTGAAAAGTTTCAGTCAGGGTTCAGGGCAAATCACAGCACTGAGACAGTCCTCACCAAAGTTGTCAGTGATCTTAGAGTCAGCACTGATGCCAACAAGGTCTCTGTTCTAGTTCTATTAGATATAAGTGCTGTCTTTGGTACAATTGATCACAACATTCTCAGTGAGCGCCTGGAGAACAGGGTTGGCATCTCTGGGAGTGTTTTGAACTGGTTCCGCTCTTATATAACGAGAGGGAGAATGTTTTTTATCGCTATGGGCGATCACGTGTCAAGGAAATATGAGTTACCTGTTGGTGTTCCTCAGAGAATCTGCCTTTGTCCCCTGCTTTTTTCATTATTTATACATGCTTCCTTTAGGCAATATTATCAGAGAACATAAGCTTAATTTCCACAGCTATGTGGATGACACACAGCTGTATATTTTGTTGGACTCAAATGATGACCAATCCCTTTGCCATTTAACAACTGGTCTGGCTGCAGTAAATAAGTGGATGCAGAACAATTATCTTATATTAAATGGCAATTTTATTAGTTGGCGCACAAGCAATAAGAGAGCTGGTTCTCGCCAAACTTGGCAGTTTGGCTTCACAGGTTAAATTGGAAGTCACAAGTTTTATCCTAGACTCAGACTCAGAAATCAGCAGCTCAGCCTTTTTTAACTATGCCCCAAAACTATGGAACTCCCTACCCAGGGCTATAAGAGATGCAAGCTCTGTGAACATTTTAAATGACAGTTGAAATCTTATTTATTCAGCATTGCTTTTAACTAATT
Source organism: Maccullochella peelii (assembly GCA_002120245.1). Lineage (NCBI taxonomy): Eukaryota > Metazoa > Chordata > Actinopteri > Centrarchiformes > Percichthyidae > Maccullochella > Maccullochella peelii. Next base: position 294,608 of record LKNJ01000540.1, read on the forward strand.
TTAAAACACTTTTCCATACCCTTGTTTTGTTTAATCTGTTTTTTCTTGATATATTTTATTTTATATTTTATATTATTTTATTTGACGTCTAATTGTCACTCTTTCCTTCCCTTGTTTGTTTTATCTGTTTTACCAGAATATATTTTATTGTTTTGTTCCTTGTTTTATCTTGACATATTGTTTTATTTCTGTTTTGTCTTCATATATTCTATTGTTTTTTCTTTGTTTTATCTTGACATATTTTATTGGTCGTATGCCTTTCTTTATTTTAGTGCTGTCTTTTAAATATTCCATTGTCCTAGGCATACCTATCCTTGTGAGTAGCTGCTTCTCGTACTTGTTACTAATTTCTTTGCTTGGTTTTATTGCGCAGTATTTGCACTTTTCATTTTGCATGTTTTATTTGTTCCTTCATGTCTATTGTACAGCACTTTGAGCTACACTAACTGTATGAAAGGTGCTATATAAATAAAGATTATTATTATTATTAACATTAGCTAAGTTATCACGCTACACCCCAAATGCAACAAGAAAGTGACGTAAACGGAGGTTAACGTTATGCGGTTCTTCCTGGTCATGTCTGTTTTTCGTCCTCCTATTTTTCCTTGCGGTAACTTTAACGTATAAATCCTGGGCAGCTACTACCGTTGGTATCAGCTAGTAGCCACCATCTGCTACCGACCTGCGTGATGTTAACGTTACGTTTTAGAGCCGTCTTACCATCAGAGAAGTACTTCAGGGCCAAAACAAACGGGTCCTCCGCCTCGTTCTTCCTTCTCTCTTTTTCTGCGACTCTCAGACTTCTGTTACTGCTCCGGCTCGACACAGATTGGTCGTTTAGAGACGAAAGGTTTGAATCCGACAGGTTTAACGTCAGCTTTGCTGCCATTTTTACATTGCTGAAACTTTAAAACACTGTGCTCTACTCTGTCTTCAGCCATTCAAACAAAACTCAAATCTTCCGCGCGACCGTTTGCTCTGCGCTTGCGCAGTATAGTCCATCCGCTGCGTTGCTTCCTGGGAGATGTAGTCTGTTCACCTTCAACAGTCGAAGAGTCAATTATCTGGGTGCAAATTTGTTTCATGAGAGGAGGACACGTCGGACAATGTCAAAAGCTTCCTTTCCTAGTACTTCCTAATAAAACAGAAAATAATTGAACAGCCCTTTGATAAAACTAGCGTGTGACACTGGCTAGGATTGCAGATTAGCCTAACTTTTGTGATGGTTTTATTTACCCAGGTTTTTGAGATTTCACTCTTCTTTCAATGCTTCTTTCAATGCATTGTAAATGAAATTTCATTCACCTCCACTTAACTGGGGGCAGGAATCTCTAGAACTGAAGATTGTTATTTATTATAGATTAATCTTCTGATTATTGTCTCAAATTTTGGTCTATGTCAGAAAATAGTGAAAATGTAGGGAAGCACCTTTCCCTACATTTTCACTAATTTCCTCATAACTACATTAATTTCATGCTAAATCTGATATACTTACAATTTCTATTATTTGTCAGCATTAAAAGAGTTTAAACTCTTGACTTGAGGAAACTGACTAAAGTTCACAAAACTGATCAACCTGTAATGCGTAGAATAAAACAAACAAATCCCTTAAAGGGCATGATGACAAGCACTGCATATCTGGGCCCATAAGACTTTGTATGTAGCATATGTGCTGATATGAAGGAATTACCTTGACTGGGACTCACTGAAGTTATACAAGATTACACAAAAATCCCACAACAGCACCCACTGTTGCAAATTTAAGGTAGGGTTCATTATTAACTTTGACTGAAATGCAAGAGTGCTAATAAAACAAACAATATGTAGTCAGTCTCACCTCTAATTCTTTATTTTAAGTATAACATTTACAGAAATACTTTGAATCGCAAAACTGTCAGCATTTTCAACTGAGATTTCATCCCCTAACAAATCTGTAACAGGAATGCTTTTCATATCCTTACAGAGAACAAATAAAACAAAACAGATGAGCAGAATCTTTAAGAAACAGCGAATAAGTTTAAGATTTTAACTGTAAATTACAAAAGGTAAAATTCCATTTTTAACAGGCAAAAATACTTATTTTTTATTTGGTTATGTCCTGCTGTACAAGCCATAGCAGCAGACACCTGAGGCAGCAACTGCTGTCCTTTCCAGTCAAACAACTTCACTGTGATAACTTAACTGAAAGGACACAGAGGATGTTCAGCTTATTTTACTTTGGAGGAAAGGATTTCATGCGTACTTCTGCAAAAATCTACTGAGATGAAAAATGAATGAGGATTTATACATTTTTATTTTTTCTAAAATAGCCTTCTGGTAACACTGCACCAAAATAAGATGTGGATATGTAATACTACTTGATGTATGATTAGTACAAAATTCTTTCATTTTGGTTTATGTTCTATAATCTTGACCAAGTGAAACATGCTTTAACTATTGAAATTCATAACTTAACAGTCTTTCCTACCTACAGTATAAAAACAAATTAGAAAAACAAGTTACAAAGATTCTTTCATGAAAAACAGCATTCTCAAATCAACTTGCTTACTTACTAACTTACTTACTTAATCAACTTATTAACAAGTGAAATTTATACTTTTAAAAACAAAAACACAAACGCATTTAACACAGTGTAGAACTGAAATAAATGGATTGACTATTGTGACAATGAGCTGAGCTCATCAGAGTTTCCACAGGTATGATTGTCCACAGTTAGAGGATGTATGGATCAGGAATTCTCAGTTTCACATAAGAGTGCAGAGGAGTAGGTGGGAGTAATCAGTCAGCCAGCTGGATGGGACACGAGATAAGTGTGAGGGGTATTATTACTGGGAGTGACGGTTTCCTTCCAAATTTGAATTACTACAATCCATAGAGGCGCACCAGGGTTCCTTCGCTGTAGCTTGGACCAAAGTAGAAGAGCATCTTAAGACTGCTTGACCTTGTTCTTTTCCTGGTCATTGATGTGCTGTTCCTCTCTGCTGTCCTCTCTCTCCGGTCGGTCATCACTCTGGCGGGCAATAAGCAGTCGGCAGGTGAGCAGAATACCAAAGACTAGAGCGTGGGCGTAACGTTTCAGGGGGTCTCCTACTAGCTGGTGGAAGAACAGGACAGCCAGCATCACCAGCAGCAGCAAGAAGTTGGCCACATCCTTCGGCCTGCCTGGCACGAGGGTGAGCACCATCCCGCAGCCCACCTCCAGAGAACCAATGATCTTACGAAGCAGGACGGAGCTGATCCCAATCTTTTTCAGGCCTGGCAATGCCTTGGCATAGCTCTTGTATGCCCTTTTCTGAAAGGAAGAAGTACAGAGATCTTTTCAAAAATCTCTAACATTAAGCTAAAATCATACAAACTCCCATGGGTGTCTTTTAGTGGGGTCACTTAAGGTCACCATTCTCAAGTCACATTTAAATGCTTTTAATTCATCACTATGGTTGCACAATGAATCTTCTGCCTATTGCTCCCTGGCTCAAGAAGACCTGTGATATAGATAAGAAATATGATGAGAAAGTATCCCCTGAGCATATTAGTTTGGATTTTGCATGAAGCCTGTACGCATGCCAGCTATCATCTTCCGCACGGAACATTTCAACATCAGCACCGACAGGTGCATCTCACAGAATTTGCTGGAATGCGCCGCCATTGCTCTTTAGCTGTTAAGTTGCTCAGCCTCTTCATATTAAACGAGAAGCATAGCAGCTACAACATATTTAATAGGCTTTGAAGAACAAGCTATAACTTACAACTCTGTTGATTATCCGGAATATATGTTGGCATCTTAAGATAAAATGTATTAGGAAAGTAAGGTGCGTCCAATCATTCATTATTCACCCCTGTTTCAGCGTTTGCTAGCTAATGGCAGACACATTTCGGATTGTTTTATGTATCCATACTAATTCATGGATGTTACCTGTGTTAATAGCGACATATTTTAAGGTTTATCTTAAAACATAACGTTACAGGCCTAGCATATGTACTAACTGTGTTACTAACCTTAAAGGCAATACAGCAGGTCTTAACGTTTTATATATATGAATATGTATTCATTTTCCGTATTTTCTAGTATTTAGGTCAGCGTCTCCTCACATTACCCGAGCCTGAGAGCCGAACACCGAACAATGGCCTTTACCCCCACAGATGTGGACAGTTTGTCGTAACGGTTTACTCACCATTTCACTGTATGCGTCTTTGCTTAGTCGCGGAGTGAGCTTAATGGTCCCCATGAAGACGAAAAATAAACCCAAAGCAAAAGAAAGGGCCACAATAGTTATTGTCCTTGGTGAGGCCATGTTTCGCCACCGTGCATGCAGCTTCCCACTGAATTGAATGAAAGTCGGACGGTTTCCCGGTGAAGATGCACTAGGGGGATGGGCTTCTAGATGAACGACAAAAATGGCGACGCTCTGGTCCCCTCTCTGCGCCGCATCCAGCAGCGGGAGACAACCTGTAGCCCGATAGGAGCTCATCCTCACACACGGCGTTACAATTTCATTACCACTTCACATATTGATAACACGGACTCGACAGTGCTAATAGGCTGTTATAGCTTCTATAACTACAATATATCGTCTCTAAACGAGACCCCTAAGGCCCCTAACTCTCAAGCTGGAGGCTAACTCTATAAAATCTGTTTGGGAATATGCGCCACCAAAGCACAATATCAACTGATATGATGATAGCTTTAAAGGGTTATTTCAACATTTTGGGAAATACACGTATTTGCTTTCTTACGGAGAGTTAGATTAGAGGATCGATGCCTCGAGGTTGCCAGGCAACCAGCTAAGACTCCAGGAAGTCACTGCCCCTGGGAAACAACTCCCAGTAAAACAACAAATTGTGTTTTTTACACTTCGTTTACTTTGTATGGATTAAACAAATTAGATAAAACGTGTTAAGTGAGCTTTCGAGGTGCTGGTAGGTGTGTTTTGTTACACCGCCAAATTATTCCTTCATTTATAACAGTATGTAGTCAGTAGGCCTAGTCATTCTTATCAGCTGTGTCTAAGCTCTTAGTCACCTTCCCTTAGTGTAGGAAGTCATCTACATTCCCTTGATAGCTCTCCAGCTCATATCTCATCCTATTTGATTCGTTTTGTACTTTTTTAGAGCCTAACAAACCTTGAACAAACAAGAGATTTTTTCCCCCGACAAAAATCTCTAGTTTTCCTATGATACATTTCAAAAGGATACTTCTCAAATAACATGAAACTATAAGTTCATGTAGGATTATTTAAATATTATTTAACGAATTTAAGTGATACTATAAGAGGTAGAAATGTCTTACATAATGAAAAATAAGGTCACAAATTCACCATCGAGTAATGGAGACACTTTAAGCTGCAACAGAACTATTTGACATTATGGATTTGCAAGGAAAACTCATCGTGATCACTCAGCAAACCACAGAATTTATGCTTTTCTTTAGTCAATATCACAATTTTTGTCATTGCTAAAATCAATGTCAGTACATAGTCAATATTGATCAAACTGCCAGAGCCTACATAGCACTAACAGTCAAATCTGTTGTGCCATCTGGTAAATACAGAGTTTCTCCAGATATAGGAAATTAATTGTGCATTGTGTAAGATGGTCGAGATGACTAGAAGGCTGCCATGGAATGGAATGTCTTGGGATCAATACATTTTGGGCCTTAGATCTGACAGAATCAATTTGAAATGACAAAAAGGTGGACAACATAAGAACCCAGCTTATTTGATTATACATTCAGATAAACAATCTTACTCTTTGTTCGTTGTCTGTGTTCGTTGATTTTTAAATCTAAATAAATTGTAGCACAAATACTTTGTTTTCTGTAGCTGCTGCTGTAATGTAAACACATAAGATATGGCATGCAAGGAGTGACAAAAATGTTTATTATACAGTTTCATCAACAATGTCCCATACTCTGCCCAGTGTTCAGTGTTCAAAATGTTCAAATAATCACACACAGAAAAAGGATGCAGTTCAAAAATCATGTTTCCCTTACAATCAAAATTGCATAGATTCATACAAACAAAATCTCCTTTAACATTTTGGCCAGGTACACAATTTTATCTTCAACCTTGAAAATGTATATATTGTTATTTATCTTTAATATTTTATTATTATTAATGTTTCTCTCATTACATGATTATGCAGACCTGCCCGTCACTACACACTGGAATTTGCAGTTTCACTCCAAAGGTTCAGGGATCAGGCCTATATAAAGACATAGCAGTCAGTAACTGAGTCTTTCCCCTGTTGAGTGGGAAAAAGGAGTTTGTGAAGTGATGACATGTGTAGTGTGACCGCGCACTACTGCTGCGGACCACATCGTCACACTCAGGTCGCAGGACACAACCGGGATTCCCTCTCACTGTCCCTGATCCTGACGTTCCTTCAGAGCCAGTATTGCTTTTTGGTAAAGATCTATCGGGAGACAGGGTCATCTTTTTAAAATTAAAGCGGTGATCAGAGTCCAAAGTGTTATTGTGTTTGATTTGGAGATGGAAGAAGTGGATGAGGCTCACCAAAGGTTGCAGACAGGTCCACAGGTTGAGAGTAATCTCCAGGCATCTCCTCTGTGTTGACCTTGTTCTTCCTTTTTACTTTGACGACTTTCTTCTTCTTCCTCTTTTCCCCTTTAGCTAGACAGAAGATAAAATACATATTAGATTTCCATTCTTAAACAGCTAATAACCAAAACTTATAGGCCATCAATAACTGATTTCAACCTTTGAGTGCCTTCTCGTCATTGTCAGGTGATTCTGGCATGTCCAGAGTCTCTTCTTTCACCTTTGTTTTGCGTTTCGGTTTGCCATTTTTCGGCGGGATCAGGGCACTGCTGGCTTTCTCTCTGTGACCAGAGATTTCTTGCTCTCCTTCATTACTGTCACCCTCCTCTTCCTCCTCCTGTTCAATTCCTTCTCCTTGATCTTTTTCACCTTCCTCCACCTTAACCGGCTTCTTCTTCTTCTTCAGCTTCTTTTTCAGAGTGGTTTCCTGCGAATAAAAGACTTGGGAGTTTAAGTCACCATTTATTGTAACATTCATTTCACAATTGTGTCAAACAAAATACAAAAATAAGGTAACAAAGCACACAAATATAACTATTGACATAACTCTTGGAAAGAGGATGGGATATAGACCTAGCTTAGGGTAAGAGGTAGGTATGGTGTAGAGCTGCAACGATTAATTGATTAGCTGATTGATAGACAATTAATCATCAACAACTGTAATAATCCATTCATTGTTTTGAGTCATTTTTAAAGAAAAAATGCCAACATTCTCTAGTTCTGAAATGTGAATATTTGCATTTTTAAACTGAATATCTTTGGGGTTAAGACTCAAAGGCATTTGAAGACGCTATTTTCTGACATTTTATAGACCAAGGGACTAATCAATAAAATAATAGTCAGATTAATCCATGATGAAAATAATAGGTAGTTGATGGGTAGGTGCAGCCCTAGCAAGGTCAATATATTTATACCAACAAATCATCATCATAGTGAAACAATAATAACATCAAGACAGACGTGATTTCATAAATTTCATCAAACTGTGTCTGCAGAAATATACAACCCCTGGCCACTTTAGTAGGTATACAATTTAGTGCAATCCAATACAACAGATCTGCCACAAATTGTATATTTAGGAAGATTATAATGTTCAGTTATTGTTAAAACTTTCCAAGAGGTGTTAATTCAACTATGTGTTTATTACTGAGGTTGTAGTTAGTGGTGGTGTCGCACTGGACTGCATTATATGAAATGTGTTTCTGATGTTCTGCCTCCCTCATGTTTGTAAATGGCAAAACATTAGACACTCTTGTCAATATAAAGCAGTCCAGTTCAACACAGCTGCAAACTATAACCTCAGTAATAAACATATGGTTACATTAACACCTCTCTGACGGTGTCAATCAACACTGAACATTATTATCTTTGTAAAGGTAGAATTTATGGCTGCGCTGTTGTATTGGATTGTATTGGATTTTACAGGTGTACCTAATAAAGTGGCCACTGAGTGTAGTGTTAAAAAAAGGATGCAAGATATTTTCCTAACCTTTTGCAGCATGTTTCGAATTGGTTGCAGCTTTCCTTCACCCTTGGTCTTCTTCTCCTTGTCTTTTGGCCGGTGAACCTGGCGAAGATCTGACTTGCTGGATCGTATTCTGAGGTGAGAAAACATTTAACATAAAAGGTCAGTGTGTTGCTCAGATCAGGTAGGTTTATGTTGATCTGCACAATATTTGTATAAAAGAAAGCTATGAATGTTAAGGCATCTCTTACCGTTCCACCTTGGGTTTTCTGCGAACTTTCTCTGTTTTCCAGTTCTTTTCCCTCTCTCTTGGTTCCAGAGGCCTCTTGCTGTCCTGGGCCACACGAGTACACAGCTCGTGGTAATCCAGATAAACAGTACGCAGCAACCAGCGAAGGCCTCGCAGAGTCTTTCTGTCCGACCAGCGTCGCAGGTCCATTAAGGCTGAACAAGGCTCCTGAGAGGAAAAAGAAAAAAGGATCTGTTTCTGGTTCTCTGGCTTGTCTGTCATCCACAGTCTGTTTCAATACCTACATTTGTTCAGTTTGCATTAGTGAATTTTAGAACAACACTTACAATATGGCACAGAGAGCGGCTCTGGTTGACCAGCTTCTCCAGTGACAGTATCTCAATCAGCTCACTTCCCAGCAAAGCGTTCATTTTGTCCTGTTTGTTAGCCAACCTAAAAAGAAAAGGTTTCCGCACAGTGACTAGTTAATTCAGTATTTATACTAATCAGCCACCAGAGGGCACTGTTTACACTGCATGTGATGTTAGATCACACTTGTATGTATGAAGTTGAATATAATTACACTAATATGGGTTTTCCTGCCACTCTTGGTTGCTTCAGCAGATCAGCAAGAACCTCCTTGACCTCCTTTATCCTCTGCCTGCCGCTGGAGTCCACCACAAAGATGATCCCATGGGCCTCTCCGTAGAGCTCCCTCCAGGCTCCTCTTGCCTCTGCTGATCCTCCCACATCCAACAAGGTGACCAGGTAGTTCTCCACTCTCAGCTCATTTCGGATGCAGCCCTGGGTAGGTCCACCTTCCACACCATGGGGGACTGGAAAGGACAGGAAGTAAAACACAGTTAGATCATTTGTTGTATTTATGCTTTAAGCACTTTTAAAGATAAATCAGAGTCACTGTTGCATTACCTCTTAACATCCCTCTGATGCAGGATGTTTTTCCTGCTTTGTCAAGACCAACAACCAGAATGGCCGCTTTCCTGCAAAGAAGTATGCACAGTATAGAATTTCACTCAAGAGAGCACCATATAGCTTTAGTTGACAGCTCTAAACTTTAGCAGCAGCGACTGGAGACCAGGTGGATTCAATGAACTGTACACGACATGCAAATTCATATCATACAAAACTACCAAAGGAAAAAGGAAGATGTAAGTGTGATTTGTCTAGTTTTCTCTGTACAGGATGCTTGCTCACTTTTGTTTGTACTTTAAGTTAAGTAATTTTCAGACCAGTTCCTATGAGCAGAGAAATGGCTGCACCCAACAACACCAGGATTTTATTTGGTCAAATATAGTGAATCTAGGAGATTTCATTGTGGCTGCTGTTGCCCAACTTTGTGATTAGGCTGATACACCTGTGTTCATATGAGGGTTGTTGTTTTTTTCGGAAGATAGACATTTTGCCAAATACAGCACATACACCCCTGATGATGCATGTTTCTAGAAATGTTTCTAGACTCATACAGACACATTTCACTCTGTCATTTTTCAAAAAGTGTATTATTTGTACCTGATGGGCTCCTGTATTTTGGAGACCCAGATGCAGCAGTTGCTCATCAGGTTGAACATGTTTGCTTGAGGTGAGAAAGGTGAGCACAGTGGCCACCATCTTCTCTGGAACTGGTACCTGCAAACAGATGGTCAACCTTAGTATGACTCACACACAAATCCAGATCCACAGATCCAACACAAAGATGCTTTGTGTCTCCTGTGTCCTGCCAAGTGTCTGTCTCTACTTCTCCAGACTCTGAAATTAGCAATCATCTTTAGCTCACTTTAATTTCAAAGCTTGTTTTCTTTAGTTGCTTGGATCAATAATCAATCAGAACTAAAAAGCAAAAAGTATTTCTCTGCTGTCAATCTTACTACGAACATATTAAATACACTTGTATTTTTCTCAGAAACTAGTCTCGGTATCGTCTTGTATGGTACTGATGATGTAAAGTAAAAGCTTTCTGCCAAGCCTGCGGAACTATGAGTCCTCTCGAGTCTTGTAATACACAAGCAGCAGGTGTGTCTGACAGTGGCAGATCTCTCAGTCCTTTGTCCAGTGCATCTGTTCAGGCTCCTTAATCTGCTAAAGCCAGTTTAGATGGCCTGCTTTTACAGTGATGTTAACAAGCCAACAAGTATTTGTTTTGGCTGACATATAATTGTACTGAACACACAAGTTGCGGGCTGTGTGACAGTTTGAATGTAAAATATTTATGTGTTTGCTCCTTTGGAGATTTAAAAATGAACATTAAATGTGTGTTCAAAAATCTGTTTGTGCAAAACCAAACATCATTTTAAGTTTTATCATTTTAAACATTTTGTTTATTTTGACAGATACTGGAGTAATACTGGTTCCTGAGATGTTTTCTTAATCTGAATAAGCAGTAATAATAGTCATGAAAAACTTGTTGATGTTAAACAATAAACCCACAGAAAGACGTACAGTGATTACTTTGTGCTTATCGCTAATAGAAATAATGTATTTTTATTCAGATTTCTGTAATAACTTCTAAAAAAACAGTATGCATAACAGTGCACCAGTTTAAATTCACACAATGAGCAAACAGTACACATGCTGGTGAAATGCAGTGAATCAGTGAATTAAACGTGATACCACTAAATGACCAAACATCATGTAATAAGCCGGTAGAAATTTAAAGAATACTTACAGAAGTAAGTCTATGTCCATTCATTTGTTTGGGTGCTCGTCTCTACTAACATCTTGTACCCACCAGCTACGAAACTAATCAGGCTCACACTAAGCCTTTGGTCACCTCATGGAGGTTCATCCTGGGAAATGTTGTATTGGTACGTCAACCAATCCCACTGTCCTCTGGGCCAATTGCTAATCCCATTGGATGGCGTGGTTCTTCTTTAACTACACCAAACGAAGGTGCATGTAACCGTCCAGGAGGACTAAATGTGTCTTGTGGTGTGATCTGTGACGTGCTGCGATCTCCTGTTCCTGTTGAAGTCTGAAAGTGGTCGCATCGCATTTCCCGTTGATCAGTGTGCTCCGTTCCTGTCAAATAAACAGAAAAACATAAATAAATAAAATTTAATTCAGTGTAGATAATAAAGAGGAAAAAAACAAGGTTATATTTCAGGTGTCCACACATTTGGCAAGTTTATTTATAATAACACATTTCATACAGAGGAATCATCATGTTACATTATGGTATTAATACAATGATTAAGCCAGACCAACACATCTTGTAATTCAGCATCAGCCACTAGATGGCCTCACATTCACGGGATCTATTTTCACTGCCAGAGGCACCTGTGCATCTTGTAGTCTCTGTAAATAATATAATGGCTCTATGTTCTAGTCCTTGACAAGCTAAGATGAATTTCCTCTGCAGCTAAATCTCAGTCTACTCACAGCTGAACATGCAGTTTTTGGATTTGCAGCCTCTATACACACCAATCCACAGCACTGATTATTTCATATCTTAATGTTTATATTGAAAAATCTAAAGACAGTGGAATAAGGAGCAGAGCTTCTGCAGCTATAATGAAATTACACCATACAGCTTTCAGAGACCTGGAGCAATGGTTTGTGTGCAGGCCTTATCTCATTATGTCATTAAGCCAATGTCCAGTCACGCTCTGCCCTCTTCTGCTGAGTAAACTCATCCCAGTCTCTGGCCAGAGACTGGTGTCAGCTGACACTGACACACACACACACACACCCGCACACACCCACACATTTAGACATACAGACAAAACAGCAGCTGAGGACCACACCCCCGACTGCTCTTGTTCTCCACATTGCGAACATGTTTCAGACCCCCGACTGCTGATTTTGCAGTCTGGGTTACAGTTGGATGACTTCACAGCTTATGCTTTAAAATGTTAACATTGAAGGAATAGTTCAACATTTTGGGAAATACACTTATTTGCTGTCTTGTCTAGAGTTCAATCTGGTTCGATCGAAACCAGTGTCATGTCTGTACGGTAAATATGAAGATACAGACAGGAGACACTTAGTCCATAGCTTAGCGTAAAGAGAAACCTGGCTCTGTCCAAAGATAGCAAAAAAACAAAAACAAAACAGCACCTCTAAAGCTCACTAACTGACATGTTATACCTGGTTTGTTTAATCTGTACATACAATTTACTGTACAAAAGACACGTTGTGGTTTTATAAATGGTTATGTGCCAGGCAACCAGATCCAGGAAGTGACCGCGCCTGACCAAGAAATAGTCCAGCACATAACCCCAATAAAACGTTAAATTGTTGTTTTTACCCGTTGTTTTACGCTTTAGAGGTGCTGGTAGTTGGGTTTTGTTACTTTCTGACAGAGTCAGGCTAGCTGTTTCCCCCTGCTTACAGTTTTTATGCTAAGCTAAGCTAACCATCTGATGGCTGCAACTTCATATTCATCGTACAGACATGAGAGTGGTGTCGATCTTCTCATCTAACTCTTGGCAAGAAAGCAAAAGCATATTACCTAAATGTCAAACTATCCCTTTAAAGATAGTTTAATACAAAGGCAGGATGAATTGTTTATTTCAGTCTCTTGTAAAGAATTTGAAACATAGACAAGCAGTGTAGCCTTTCTTTGACCTGCTTGGCTGGTAATCCGTAATGAGGTTTCCGTCTTCCACTTCCCCTTGGCCCCACAGAGCACACAGCCTCTGCAGTCTGAAGTCACTGGCCCACACCACTGCTTCACCAAACACATGCATTAGTAATGACAAGCCTTCATACCTTGTGTTGACTCCCTTCACAATACCAAGCTGATGTCACTGACTTAGATGAGATGTGATTAGACAGGAAGAGGTCTGCATGTTTGGGCTGGGCTGTGTTAAAACGGTACCACAGTTCATAGTGAAATATAAATAGAACAACTCCCTTTGTTTTGTAGTTGAAGGGGAAATGACAGCAGTTACATCTACCATACTGGAAGCTCTTTCAAAGTATCTTTTTCTGTAAAAAAAAAAAATAAGACTACTTATTTAATTTGACATGTCATGTTGACATCAACCAAAGCAACACACAGAATAGTTTTGCAATGGAAATGTTAGATATGCCACTACAGATTGTGCGCTTCTTGTGCACTTTCCAAACAGACATTCCTTGTTTGCATAGTAGATCAAACATCTAATGGACATGTAGCCTTAACAAATAGCAATATAATGAGGAAATGGCTGTGTAAAAAAGCTATGAGAAGATGGAGTGAAGTTTTAATAGCTGATTCAATCTGTATATGTGCTGCACCTGTTCACTCGCAGGGCCTGCAGGTCACCAGAACAAGGCCAAGTCCGCCCTGCTGGAGGAAACTAAAAATGGAAGCGCAGAGAAACTGATCTCTCTATGCTCGCCCTCTGCAGTGCTTCCATTTGGACAGGACAAATACTGGATGTAATAATAACTACAGTGCATTCTCTCACTGTATCAGTAGCAGTAAGGAGAAAATAAATTGTGGTGTTCATCTCTTACTGATTATTTGACAACTTTGACCTCCTCCTCTGCTAGTAGCAGTAGTAGTAGCAGTAGTAGTAGTAGTAGTAGTAGTAGTAGTACTTGCCACAGTGACCTGTGCAACATACCAGATGTCAAAATAGCCTGACCATGCACCAGACAATTTTCTACACTTTTAATTTTTCCAATACCTCAAACTCAATCCACTGTTTCTGTTCCTATTTCCACTGGTTTTATACCCTTTTCTATGCGCAGTGTGATCACCCCGTTCATTCAGTGTTTTCCTTTTCTATTTTCTAGTAGTACTGAATATTTATCTGCCTGCAATTTGAAACATTTACAGTATAGTGCTGTTTTGTTTACATAATAATTTAGGGTTTGTTTGTTTTTTCATTTTTAGTCCATACTGTATATTTCTAGGCTTTTCATTTTTCATAACACAGTAAATGCACCTTTGTGTTTATTCATTGCCTGTAATCTGGAACATTGTAACCGAAACCCTGCACTTTCTTAATGCGTTTACTTTTATATTATTAATTATTTTTATTTTAGTATGTATGCATATTTTATTTTACTAAATATGTAGCCTATATAGAATAATATATTTCTAATATTTTATTATTTTATTTATTTCCAGGGTAGCAGCCTTTCTGTGGTCTTAATGCCATTAAATGCCTGTGGGTGTGCACATTTTTATCATATCAAATGTTCTGCCTTCAATGGCTCTTATTACGGACTCCTTTGGGATACATTTTGGTCGATTTATTTACGTTTGTATGGTTTTTTTCGAAATGTCTTTGTTGACGAGCCAAGTTCTATCTTATCGCTAATCTCTCTTACTTTGAAGGCAGCCGCCCACCACTTCCGGTATCGCCTAGTGAGTTTCTGACTTGACGCATTGTTAACCAGACAGCGACTCAAACAGGCGTGAAAACAAGACCTGGCAGCAGCCGCACAAGTAGCTATGCTCACACGGAGGCACCCAAACCTCCCACAGCCAGACTCTGGAGGAAACCTCGGTGTGTTTTAACAAGGAACAACACGCTTCTTCTAACTTCACAGATAACCTCCCAGTTTGGACGATGATCGCCTGGTTGAGTTTTTCGATGAACTTTCGCGATCCCGCATACTGACGGTGCGGTAACAGCGGTGATATCACTGCGGACTGCGAGGTGTTTTTCTTTGGATTTAATTTAACAGGGTGGTAACGTGACGTACGACGACATACCAGACAATAAAAACAAAAGCTTGTTTGTGGGGTGAGAGGGGGGCAGCAGTGGAGCGGTGGCACAGCCGAGTTGTGAAGTTAAATATCATGTGAAACCGGCGATGATCAACTTGGTGGAAAGTTGGGAGAGAAGACGCATCAAGGGGAATATTTACGAAAAGTGATGTTTTTTTTAGCACAGTACGGCGAGGCGAGTTCAGTTTAACGCCAGTGTACTTTAGCGACGTCGAAGTCATTTCTCGCATCCAAATCAAAGTGAATAATAATAATATGTGCGAAGTGGCCATGGAGGAGCAGGAGAGGGAGATCTCCAACATAGACCCGCAGGAGTACCCCTCGGGGGCGGAGAACGGAGTCATGCTGGTGGTCAATCACAGCCAGGTGCATCCTCCCTTCAGCGTCGTGCTGGCCACTGTGCTCTACTGCGCAGAGCTGGTCGCCGCCGCCGTGCTCTGCAGCATGTACCACAAGACCAACGACAACATCTGGATGGGCTGTACCATCACCTTCATGCTGCTGCCCGCTGTGCTCATTCAGTTGGCGCTGACGTTCATCCACAGAGACCTGGGTCGGGACCGGCCTCTGGTCCTCTTCCTGCACCTGCTGCTGCTCGGCCCTGTCATCAGGTGGGTGACAGTCAGGTGGTGCAACACGCAGGCATGGTTGTTAATATTTGGTAGTTGATACTTGAAGGTGTTTATCCAACGTTTCAGCCAGCCAGAGGTGGATGTGAGTGAACATGCAAAAACACCAGTACGGTTATTTCAAAGCCCTGAACAGTCATGTCTTCCCAAGCTGGCAATTGTACTAGAGAAAAGTTTGGATTTTTTCAATGCTGTCCCTATAAACACTCATTACTCATTCTGCAACATTAGTATATTAATCGATTAGTGGATTAATATTTAGAAATATTCATATTTCCATTATAAATATTAACGGATAATCGATTTAATGGTTTTAGTCATTTTCTTTCTAAGCACAAATGGCAAATTTGGTGTTTCCAGCTCCTTAAATGTGAGGATTTGATGCTTTTCTTTGACATAAACTATATTAACCTGAATGTCTTTAGCTTTTGGACTGTTGGTCTGACAAACACAACAAGACATTTTCACTATTTTCTTACATGTTAGAGACAAAACTATCAGTTGCGAAAATAATTGGCAGATTAATTGATAATGACGACAATCGATAGTTGCAGCCCTACATCTTAGTGTTTTATTTTTAGTCAGTTATCCATCTTACTGGACATGCAACTTCCATTTTCCATTACAGTGCAGTACAGTTAATGGGATCTTTGTTGAGTGCACTCCAGGGATCTTAGAGAACTAACATGATGCAGCAGATGTTTGTTATTATGGATTCAAGTTATTTTAAACATAGGATGCTGAAATGATTAAGTGATTAGTTGATCAACAGAAAAAATAATCAGCAATTATTTTGATAATCGGTTAATAGTAAGTTTTCAAGTAAAAATACTGACTCCTCCAGCCTCTTAAATGAGAGGATTTGCTTTTTTCCTTCGTCATATATCATAGTAAATGTAATATTTGGGTGTTTTGGACATTTGGTCAAACAAAACATTTGAAGACGTCACCGTTGTCTCTGGAAAGTTGTGATGGGCGCAATGAACATACTTGACTTATTAAATCGGTCAGTCAGCATCGATCTGTGGCAGTTCATCAGCTAAATGTTATGAACTAAATATGATAGACTGTTGCAGCATCATGATAACTTTGGTTTAAACAGCTTTTTTTTGCACTGACTGAGAATTGCAGATTTGGCAGTCATGAACTGAATCACACTCCAGATGGACAGCCTGTCCAGCATGAAGAACAGGAGGGACAACTGAACATAACAACCTCCCACATGATCTTAAGTATTGAATAGGGACAGACTTCAAATATAAGGAGTCCTGAGCTTCTTTTAATTTGAAGTCTTCCTTGATGGTGTGGTCACATGCTCTGTTGAACCCCTGCAGTCTACACTCTGAAACCAGTCTGTCAAATGCCTCTGCAGAGCTGGCACCCGCCCTAGTAACACATCCTTCACATTTATGGCTCGTATGACCTCATCTCAGGATATTGGCACCCAACGGCCTCGGTGTTGCAGACCAGTCAGACCGCTGATCAGGCCCGGCTGTCTCAGGAGGACGGCGAGGTCAGAAAGGGTTTGTAGATGTTGCCGGAAAGGCTTCTAAAAATAATACAGCTTGATTTTATTCTTGGAAATCAAAGCAGTGGGAAAGCAAATGTGACAGGTCGGCGCAAGTTTAGAAAAATCCGCAAATAAGCGTTGTTATTAAAGAAGGAGGCTGCCATGTTTTAAAAAGTTTTGAGACGTACATACTAGAAACTGGAACAGCTCCCTCTTGTTGAGGGAGCTGTTCCAGTTTCTATACAGCCTGTTTGCACTTCAGTGTCAGTTGCTCTCTGCTGCAAGATCTGTTTTACAAACCATGACTCATGTGAAGGTGTAGGCGGAGACGCAAGTTCTCTGAAATTCAAATCTACACTTGATACTCTCTCTCTTTCTCTTTCTGAACTTTGATATATCAACAGTGAGCCCTGAGGTGCCACTCTACATTTACAGTACTATAAGAGTTAACTGAAGGGTGTGTTCTTTTACGGGGCAGGAAATTCAACCTCGTCTTCAGATCTGTGCAGGTTACACACACAGGAAGAATGTTTTGCAATAGAAAAGTGTTGATAAAAAGCATAAATAACTTGATTTGTGGCTCAGCTTTCAGTGCAGCCTAAAAGTCAAATATATTTCAAAACAGTTTTGCATATTTAAGTATGTAGATAAAGAAGATGTATAAAGATCTAGGAGAGCTAAAGAAACACAGGCAGTCCTTTGTAATGCCATTCAGAAGATAGGAAGTGATTTTATCTTCAATGCTAAGCTTATCCATTGTGCAATGTAGTGCATCAAACCAGATAAAACTCAGTGTCTCTTCAGAATACAGTACAATGCTCACATAATTCCTGCTTTACCAGTTGTGATGAATGCCATTTGAGCCAAAAGTGCTTCACAAATCAGGACAGTGTAACACATGTAAAGAGTACTTAACAGGAGGCAAATGGTGCTCCATGCAGATTTTCAGTTCCCACAGTTAAGTGGACCAAGGTCAGGCACATGTCTATAATTATCTATTAACACGGTGGAGATAAATCCACACATGTCATTGCAGGAGACCACCTGCAGTTTGAGAGTCTATTTCAATCTCAGGGGAGAGTGTTAGTGAAGCAACTCCATAGTTTTCCATGTCAGTGCCAATAGCTCAGATGTGTTGATGACAGTCTGAACTTCATGGACGATGTGTTACAGAAAATACTTTTGGAAGATGAAGAAATCTGGTGTTTGATGCACTGACCTGGGGATGGCTCATTATTACCATGATAAATAGCTAGACCAATAGATCAGGCGACATTAGCTTATTGCAAATACATCAGAATTGGTGTATATTTCGGCCGAAATTTCAGTACAGAAATGGCAAAGTTTGAGGAGTCTGGGCTATCGGCCGATATATTGTTATCTGAACTCTTAAATATTGATATCACTGTCGGCTTCAAAAAACCTGATAATGATAATAATTCCACCGATTTTACAGAGTTGTGTGAAGCCTTTTGTGGCTCCAGAGGTGGTGGTGTCTGATAAATTGCCTCAAGTGATGTCACTTGAGTCCGGATCTGAAGACTACAAGTTTGAAAATGATAAACAATCTGGGAGTGTGGAGTTAGAAAGAAGTGAACTTTCCAGACCTCTGTAGCCTGCTCCTCATCTCTGCTTGAGGCTAACGGCCTGAGGCTACATTAGCCGCTATTAGCCTAACACGCCCAAATCTCCAACCCAACTGTCGGTGGATAAGTTGCATTGTGGGTGATGCAGGCACACAGGAAACAAAAAGGCTAAGAGTCTACAGCCATGCTAGCAGCTACTCAGACACAGTGAAGCTTTGAGCTAAATGCTGACCGAGTAACTGCCAGATTGACATTGCCATCCACAGAGCTATGCTGGATTGTCCCGCTGAAAAAACTAAGCTTCTAAAACCAAAAACATCTGTCATCTGTCAGCTACGCACACTTGTTTATGATCCTGTACGCGTCTTTCCTCCACATAAGAATTTAAAACAGCCATGTCCGATGAAACCGCTTTTAACATCTGTGAGCTGATGCAACCTTGCCGGCTGCATCTCTAATGTGAGCTTTGTGAGCGCTTTTGCAGTTATCATCTGTTACACCGAGCTGTAACTGCGTGCTTTTAATGCGGCAGTTAGGTCAAATGACAAATAATAGGATTGTCATTACAGAACATTTCATTCTGTTCTGTATTCTTTTGTTTTATTTCAAGCTCTCTTCTTATTCCAGGCTGTGCTGCTGTAAACAAACACTTCTGCTTCTTCTAGGCTCAGATGGGAGGTTTCCTGTGTGACTCGGGGATGGTGTAATTGCTGATCTTGTGGCTGCACAGACGAACATAATATGTCTGTTGACAGAAGTGGAATTTCAACCTACATTTTGTACAGATAACTGCATATAAACCTTTTTTATTATTATTATTCTTTAAGAGCCTTCCTTGTTTTAGCTGTTTTGGAGTCCACTAGAAGATAATGTGACACAGTATCCACACAGTCAATATGGCAGTTTTAAGGAGTCTGGTTGCAATATCTGCCACAGGTTGGACCTTGTCTTGACTTGTCTCCTTAAATATTTGATCCTGCTCCCCAAGCAGGGACAGAAACAACATAATTACTCTGTCAGCTTGGACCAGTCTCAGCATGCAGAGCTTCTTGTTTTGTGTCTTTTTGAGTTTGACGAACTCGCCACAGTCTGATGAGGCTGATGTGCTGATCCCATGCCACCAAAACAAGATGGTCTTGCCAAAGAGCTGTTTCCTGAATTTCCTAAATGCCCTGCTGCCCTTTAGTCAGTGTATTTCAGATGTTACAGGAGTCTCTTGACTTCTTTTTAAAGGCAGTTCCTCTTTGTTCGTGTGGTATCTGCCACACTATGCTGTTGTGTTCACACACTGAGGGAACAGATTGCATGTTTAGACTGCAAATACAGAGCAGTAGCCTGCGTGTTTCCTTTTATAAATCCATAAGAGGCTGCCTCGGTAGTCAGCATATTGATTCTCTTGGCTAATGCATTCATCAGTAATGCTGGGGGGGGGTTCTCCCCTAAGTGAAATTCAGTCTGCCTCTCAGTCCTTTACAGAATCCTAAGTGCACGCTGGCTTGAGTTCAGTACCCTCATACTGCGTGCTCGGCCCATTGTGCTGCCAGATTTCCAGGGAAAGGATGTCAGTAAATCAGGTTTTTGTGCCTTCGCTGTTACTCTGTTGTAGACCTTGTACACTAAAGCTGAATGACCCTCATCCGCCTGCGGCTATCAGTCTGGGAGTGAATAAGCTGTAAGAGAGATAAGAGCGTGCTTCCAAATAACGACAAAGATTTCCCCTGCTGCCAGCCTCTAACATTTGGGTCAAACACAGTTCAGGGACTCGCGTGGAAGCCTGGCACTGTGCCGTATTTGCACTGTAAGTGAAGAGTACAGTCTCTCCACTAGTAGCAGCTGAAGCAACAGTCTCTGAAAATGTCCGACTGCTGACTCTGGAGTCTCAGGATGGCACATAGTTGAACCGTGTAGAAGCAGATTCACGTGGGATTCTTGAGCCTGTAAGTCTTATGTCCAAAGTTGGAGAATTTGGAGCAAAAGATTACATTCCAGCACAGTGATGTGAGATTTAGTGGGAATCCTCAGAGGGCTGGGTTTGTCTGCTGAGTGCAGATGTGCAGCTCTGTGAGCTTGAGGTCATTTTACAAGTATTATTCAGGGATTATAATGCTGACATTTTGTTGTTGGCAGATGGAAACCTTGCACTTCCAGTTTAAGCAGTTTTCTTGTTGCAGCTTGAATATTTGGTTCTGAAATTATTTTAGTAACGTTTGTGTCATTTGCGTCTCTAAAACCAGCCAGGAAGCATTTGAACTATTTTAATGTACAAACAATTCAATTTGCAAGATTCAAATACTCTCTTTGAAGTTAGCAGTCTGCACTTCTTTCACAGAAACCTCTTGCAGTGAAAAACATGTTTCCCTTCCTCATGAATAGTGTTGATTTTTTCCCCCGCTGTGACCAAACACAGGGAGCATTTACCTTGCAAACATTAAGAGAACCACACCCAGATATGTTCAGTGTATTCATTCATGCTTCAGGGGAGCTGTGTTTTCTTTCTTCTGGCTGCCCTCTAGTGGATTCTCAGTATTGTGCTCGTGTTTGTTTAGCTGTGATTTACAAAGAAAGGTCTGTTTGTGATGGATCCCTCACGTGAGATAACACTTCCGAGATCAATGTTGTCCATGACAAATACCTATATAATTATGTTTAAGTTCCTGGACTGAAAACAAGCTGCAACAAAAAATTGCTGATATTTTACTCCTGATACTTTACTTTATTCTGCTCATATTTTTGATTTATAGCTTTTATAGCTCTTAAATATTCACACTACGATGATTAAATGTTGGTGATAAGATATCATAACATCCCACTGCGGTGTCCCGTAACTTAAACATAACATTGCACTGCCCTCTCTTGGTGTGATAATATTACTCCACTCTCATCACTCTTTTACTACGTCCTCAGGTGTTTCGAGGCTCTGGTGATCTATTTCAAGGCGGGTAAAAAGGAGGAGCCTTATGTCACCATCTCCAGGAAGAAAAGTCTGAAGAAGAGAGATGGGCCGCCCATAGAGTGGGAAATCGGCCAAACGGAGCGCACCCTGGCCACTCACAGAAACGCCTTCAAACGCACCGCAGTCATCCAGGCCTTTCTGGGCTCCACGCCGCAACTGACGCTCCAGCTGTACGCAACCATACAGGAGAAATACTTCCTTCCTGCAAGATGTGAGAATGATTGAGGGGTCAGGGTTCATGCTACTGTTCCACTATGTGTGTATCTTAAAAAAAAAACAACCTCTTTACAGTGTTGCGTCCTGATTTTTATTCTTGGCAAGTTTGAAATACCTATAAAAGTGACGAAATGAAGAAATTCTTTGAGTTTGGCAGCTCTTTAAGACTATGACTTGTCAGCACCTTAAATTAATACTATACAAATAGTTTTAGTGGGTGTAAATCCAGTCAAGTAAGGGTGGAATATTTTTTATTTATATAATATATATTTAATATTTTACTTAACCTCATATGACCTAGTAATTATTTTCTTTTCTGTATTTCTCCCTGCAGTTGTTTATTGAACATATCAGATTTGTAATGGTGCAGTGATGTGATGATACTGATAAAGTGTAATAGATGACTTTGTTTTCACAGGGACCCTGATGATCATCACCCTGATCTCCATTGTATACGGGGCCCTTGTGTGCAGCGTTCTGGCCATCCAGATCAGATACGACAACTACAAGGTGCGGTTGCGCCCTGCAGCCTACCTGTGCATGATCGTGTGGAGAGGGTTGGAGATTGCCACCCGGATCACCGCTCTGGTCCTCTTCAGCACGGCACTCACACACTGGGTGATCCTGGTCGGCATGGCTAACCTGCTCTTCTTCTTCTTCCTCCCCTGGGCTGAGTTCTGGGCCAGGAAAGGCTCATTGACTGAGGACGTGGAGAAAAACTTCTCTAAGCTGGGCACCACAGTGGTGCTGTGCATGTTCACGTTGCTCTACGCCTGCATCAACGTCTTCTGCTGGTCGGCGGTGCAGCTGGACCTCTCCCATCGAGAGCTCATCGAGAGGAAGCAGCGCTGGAACCGCCTGGCCATCTACTACTGCGGACGCTTTCTTGAGAACTTCCTCCTCATCACGCTCTGGTACTTCTACAAGTCGGACTTCTACGAGTACGTGTGCGCACCGCTGCTGGCCGTCCAGCTGCTCATCTGCTACAGCCTGGCCGTGCTCTTCATGCTGCTCTTCTACCAGTTCTGCCACCCCTGCAGACATCTCTTCAAGTACAACGTCCACGACTGCTTGCACTGCGTCTGCTGCCACAAAGGAAGGCGGGAAGCGAGAGGTGGAGGACAGCAGCCGCCACACTCGTACTCTACCGCTGCCACCATGGTGCTGGTGCCGGAGGAGCCACTGGGGCTGCTCGACCCCCAAAACTCAGAACCCCCCGACCTCACCAGTCAGCTGGGAGAGCAGGAGACGGCTATTGTTGAAGACATGATGGAGGCAGCCTGAGAAGGGCTTTGTGGGCAATTAAATGAACAAACTCAAGTTCTCTAAACTGAACGAGACCTCGAGTCCGTGAACAGAAAAACCAGAATTATTTTGTGTTTTTGAGTTAGCGAGGTCACGTGTAAGAGAACAAACTTTCACTTAAGTGCACAAACTTTACTCATTCTGAGAGGGATTTAGGTTAACTCCTGATGTCTTTATCGGGGGTGATTACGCACACTTAGGGCACCACAAGGCTCCAGTATACCAAAGAATGTTAGCATGTCGAGATATTCAGCGATGCACAAAGGCCGCCTTGAGAGAGCAGCAGTGGGTCATGTACAGAACCGAGCCAGGTGTGTGGGAAACGTGCCAAGTGTGTCGGAAGTCCCCGAAAGACTGAGAGGGACAGCTCCAGTTTACGTCCTCTCAGTTCCCACTGTGAACGCCCTCTTTGCACACGTTTGTATCTGCACTAAACCAACTAAAAAAATTTTAAGAAAATGTCAGAAGAACAATTTATCTTCCTCATACCTCACTGCATTAAGCTGCTGTGATGAATTCCTTGTGCTGTTCACTGTCCCTTCTGGTTGCCTTGATTAAGAAAAGCAGGTTTTAGTTGAGCAAAAGAAATGTGAAAATATTCTGAAAAACCTTTTAGGGAACATCAGATGTGTGTCTTTTTTAAAAAAAATTAACCTTACAGTTGATGCATTAACAACACTGACACCCAATGAGCTTCTAATTAATTGAAGTACTTTCACAGTTTGCTTATTTTTTATGTTTTGTCTTGTGTGTTGGTTCAGTGCCTTGACTGCTACTGTTTTACTTGAAACTTGAAATAAAAAATAATCTGCTGTCTGTGCATTCGTTCTTGTCTGTATTTTTTTATTATAAAAAATGAAACATGACTCACTCCTTGTCACACACACAATAAAAGTTTTTTCCCACCTACAAAACTAATTGCGTCACCGTCCAGCAGGATAAAACTCCCTGTATTGTGTCACGGATACTTCCTCATTCCAATCGTCTAGACTTGTTTTTCCAGCAGGTAGGACTGTGGTCATTCAGCTCCAGGAGGGAAACGTTTCCTCGAATATTCCTCCACAACGCAATTTCACTCCCTGTGCGTTTTGTTTCCTTGTGTCTCTCATCACTTGTACACCTGCGGAGGAGGGAGGAGTCCGGGCAGCAGGCTATAAGATAAAGCGTGCAGGCAGGCTGAAGATGCTGGGAATCCGCTGCGAGTCGAGATAAAGTGCTCAACATGGGTAACTGGATTATCAACAATGGACTTACATCCTTCATACTGGTGAGTTCTTCATAGCTACAATTTAGGAAGTTCTTTTTTTTTCTTTTTTTTTTTTTGCAAATCGCAAATAGGACTAAGGGCGACAAGAGTGATTGTTTACGCACAGATTTTGTGCGCAAAATACCGAGTGTCCAAAAAAACAAAAGCAGAACACAAATGTCACTGTGCAGACTCCCGCATTTTCTGAAGTAGACTCATTTGGATTAAAATGCTTTTCTTTTTTTTTTCTATTGCTTTTGTGATGGAAACATGACCCTGGCTGTGTTGGCAGGTGGTCTGGATGGGCATCAACATCTTCCTTTTCGTCTGGTTTTACCTCTTCTACGACTTAGGGGATGGTTTTTTCTACACGCGCCATCTTTTAGGGGTGAGTGAAGAGACGCCAGATAATCATAATTACAGTAAGACTCGTATGAACACATCCATTTATATATTTCTTTTTAATGTCAGTCTGGTTTAGCCTGGGCCAGAGCTCCTGCAGCTGTCCTGAACTTCAACTGCATGCTGATCCTCCTCCCGGTGTGCAGGAACCTGCTGTCTCTGCTCCGAGGCTCCTTCGTGGTAATATCACTATCTATATTTCACAGCAGGACGTCTTTTATAGGTGGAGCGTTTTCATGCTGCCAGGCAAACTGGTTTGACAGCTGTATGTCCATGAAACATATTTGTGATATTTTCACACCACTCTCACATTTTCATTCTTTGGTTTGTATAAACTTTGAATAGTTTAAGACTAATTGTAATGTTTTCAGACGGTTTATATAATGTTGTTGTTGTTCATCTTTGCTCTAGTTTTGTGCTTCACTTATTTTCGTCCTCTTAAAAATGTTTTATGAAGGACTTTGGGCTGCATGTCTGCATGAAAGGTGCTACACAAATAAAGTTTTAATTTCTAATATTCACCAAGGATTTTATTTTATTTTTTGGGGTGATCTTGTGCTATTTTAACACATTCAATTGATGAAACAATTCTGTTTATCAGCTGTTTAGCATTCTGTTTATACAGCATATCTGACTGCAAAATCCAACCAAAAACTGGACAGTTCATGTTTTCCATAACACCAGCCACCTCTCTTATAGACACAGGTCAGGTAGGTTTCAGTAACTGCTTTTGAAAGATGTTCTTTTCACTTTCTTTCTTTATCTTTTCAGTGTTGTGGCAGATCAATGAGGAAACAACTGGACAAAAATCTGAGTTTCCATAAGCTGGTGGCGTACATGATAGCTCTGATGACAGGTGAGCTTATGCAAGAATTTCTGTTTCAGTCTTTTCCTTAACTTTTCTTTAAATGCTCCCAAATGCCTGCAGACGTGTTATGTTTTATCAACATTTAAGTTTGGATTAGAGTTTATATGTAGGCCGTAGGTATAGATTTGGGTGGACGAGGCACTGAGTTTTTCTCCTCCAGTAATACTTTTCTTCAGAAAAAAAGAAAGAAACAAGAAAAAAAAAAAACATAAATCAAGCAAATATATTCACAAACAGAGTCAAAGATTTTTTTTCTGCTCTATGTACAATATCATTTTTGTGCGCGGTTCTGGTGCATTGTTTACTATTTTGCACAATATGCAAACTTGTCTGACCTGAAGCTTCTCAGCACTTATCAGATCATTTACTCAAGTTCAGTGAAGAAGGAAAAAAGTTTTCAGTCTTAACACCGAAACAGGTCTTCTCTTTTCAAATATGACACAAATTGTGATCGTCTTTTCCCACCCCGTTGTACTTCCTCCTAACCACACAGACAGACAGACAGACACACACACACACACACACACACATACACACATGTCAACATGTTAAAAGGGGGGAGGGGAGAAGGAAGCAAACAAAGCCTAAAATAAATATTAACCCAGGGTGTATTTAAAAGAATTTTCCCCATTTCTTTGGGGATCAACTCTTTAAATCCAACTTTTTAAAAAAAACATACTAAAAGTGCTTGATTTTTTTAAACTATTCATGTAACTGGCTAAAATACATTTGTTATTAAAAGTCCAAATCGGCAGCATTTTGTCCCAAACAGAAAGCAGATTTCAGTATGCAGTATGAATAAACATGTGAAAGCACCCAGTAACGTGTCTCCTCTCTGTGTCCTGACAGCTGTTCACACGATCGCCCATCTGCTGAACGTGGAGTGGTTCAACAACAGCAGACAAGGAGTTTATGATGAACTCAGCACTGATCTGTCCAAGCTGGGCGACAGAGACGACACCACCTTCCTGAACCCAATCCGCATAACAGACATGGTAAGTTATCGTAACTAATTATAATGAAACTACCAAACTGAAATGTGGAGATACAAAATCTCTTCATATCTCCAATTTTGGGGATTTTCTTCCTTTCATGTTTTGTTTAGTTTTTCATGTGTCATCAAGCCAAACCTTAAAATCTTCAGTTTGAAGAAAGAAGATTTTTAACATGTCAATATTCATATTTATCTCACATAGACTGTAAATTCTGAATTTGAAAACCTAGCTGTAACCACAAACTGTCCATCAGATAAATGCTGAGGAGTAAAAATGACATTTTTTTCCCTAAAATATGGTGGAATTAAAGTAGACAGTCTCCCAAAGTGGAATTACTTAGCTGCTTGCTAACTTTACAAATGTAGAATAAGTGAACAAGACTCTTCAGCCATGCTCTGTGAGGCACAGTGGTGCTTTGAGCTAAACGCTAACACCAACACGAACACAGTGGCAAAGCTAACATGCTGATGTTTAGCAGGTATAATGTTTACCGTGTTCACCATCTTATTAAGCATGCTAGCAAGCTATGTTAAGCAGCACTACACACAAAGTGCAGCTGAGGGTGATGGGAATGTTATTAGTTTTGCAGGTAATTGGTCATAAACCAAAGTAATGGATATACTACAATTTTGACCCGATGGCGGTGCTAGAAGAAAAGTCAGTTGTTACAATTCATCCTGAAGGGGTGGATGGATTTTGGATCACCAAAGTCAGTAGGATTCATCATCTGAGGATCATACAAAATGTTGTGGCAATCCAGGCCTAAAGTGGTGGACGGGCTGACCAATATTGCCACCCCCCTATGCTACTAGCATGGCTAAAAATGGTGCCGTCTGGGTGTACCTTAGTATCTGGAGTCCACATCCTCAGCTCCAACTTCTCCACCATCTTCCCTCCTCTTGTCCTTGTAAACGAAAGCTCATGCGTCCACGTTGTCTCTCCTCCTCATATGTCTCAGGATGCGCAGCACATTCCAACCTACTTTGTCTTCACCACCATCGCTGGCCTCACAGGGGTCATCATCACTCTGGCCCTCATCCTCATCATCACCTCCTCTATGGAGGTCATCAGACGCAGCTACTTCGAAGTCTTCTGGTACACCCACCACCTCTTCATCGTCTTCTTCGCAGGTCTCGTCTTTCATGGTGCCGGGTAAGGTTGAGGTTTCAGCGTTCTCTTCTTTTAATGGAACGTTGTTATTAGAAACAGGTTTCACTCGTCTGTCCCATCTACAGGCGCATTGTGAGGAGTCAAACGAAAACAGATCCACCACACAACTTCACCTTTTGTAAAGACCGCAGTGATGATTGGGGAGAGATCCCCGAGTGTCCCATCCCTCAGTTTGCAGGAGGGTTCCCACAGGTTTGTCTTTTTTTCTTTACTCTCTACTGTTCATCCTCTGTTACAGTCTTTACATCTATTACTCATATCTTAAAGCTACTTAATTACTACAACTACTAGTGCAAATAAAAGTGTCATTTAGTTTCTGTATTTTCTTTATCTTTCTTTAGACCTGGATGTGGGTGATCGGTCCAATGGTTCTGTATCTTTGCGAACGTCTGCTACGTTTCATTCGTTACATGCAGACAGTCCAATACAGGAAGGTACGTTTGATTCATGATTTGTCTTTGCCCCCTGAGTTGTTCTGCAGGTTATGTTGCGGTGACTTTAATCTGTTTGCTTTACTCTCAGATCGTGATGCGGCCGTCCAAGGTGCTGGAGCTGCAGCTGGTGAAGAGGGGCTTCAAAATGGACGTGGGTCAGTACGTGTTCCTCAACTGTCCGGCCATCTCCCAGCTGGAGTGGCACCCGTTCACCATGACCTCTGCCCCGGAGGAGGACTTCTTCAGCGTCCACATCCGCTCGGCTGGGGACTGGACTGACCGGCTCATCAGCATCATGCAGCAGCTACCAGAGGGGGGGCAGGGACCCAAGTGAGCACTTCTGATTTCATGCTGTTTCAGGCCACATTGTTAGGTTTTATTGTGCAAGCAGGCGATATTTTTACCCACTGATCTGCTTTAAGGGGCAGTTTGGTCCTTTTGGGCGGTTTATATGAAAGAATAATTTGCATATTCACAAAGAATCCATTTGAAGTCATAATATACCAACATATTGTCTTTTTTATAGACATGGTTGTGTTAATCCTTGTTACTTTTTCAGGTCAAAACCAGAAAACTGTCAAACTGTCAAAAACTCCAACAAATATCCTGCAGGGTTCCTCTAGTGGAAAGCCACACGCATACATGACTTCTAATTAAATAAAGTATGAAGAAACATTTTAAAGTACAGGGAACATTTGCTATTATTTTATTATTATTATACTTTCAAAAAGACAGGCGTGCGCACACACACACGCACACACACAAAGGAACAGAATAATAGATACCACATGCAAGGGACAACTACAAAACAAAAAAAAATTGTCATTCAGCTTATTAAACTATTTGCCCTATATGGGATACGCTCTCTGTCGGTTACCTAAAAACGACAGTCCAACTACATCGCCAGTGTTTCCGATGATGCTTCCATGATACAGCATTTGAAATGTACAATGTGGTCATTTAAGTCAAAAATAAATCCCCTTTAAAAACAAACAAAACAAACTTGTGGGAAAGGTTTTAAATCCCCCTGGCTGTCTTATTTTTAATTTCACAGGAATTCCATAAACTTTGAAGGGAGTTTTTGCCCTAAACCCTGTTTAATAAACAACCCCTCTTAATTAAGCACGTTTAGTTTTCATCACTTTGAATCAGTAGCATATACTGCATAATGATCCACATAAATGACTAGAAGAACAGTACAGCGGCAGATAAAAACAATGTTAATGCCTCCTGCAAAATGTCATTAAATCGAATTAAAACCAAATCTGGACCATAGTAGGTTGAATGCCAATTAGCAGCAGTTCACCGAGACAACTAGTTCAGAGAAAATCTCACCACAAGATCTATTTAGTAGCTGTTCTGAAGCTTTTGATCGAATCACATGATCTTCATCAGCAGATTGAGTTTGCCCAGTTGTCGTGGAAAAGTTAAACTTCAACAGCTCCAGAACAGCTACTAAATGGACCTTGTGCTTAGATAATTGTATCATTGTTTTGTGTGTTTGTCTAGGGACGGGCATTGGAATCCAGCTCTGGCTGTAAATGGTCTCGTGTGGCATGTGGCACTGGTCCATGCTGCATACTGTGAAAATAAACATGAAATAAAAACCTTTTTTATTCTCCGCTGCTGTTTTCCGAGGTCAAGAATGAACTTTGAACCTATCAACTAGGAGAACTTCAGGCCAAATCATCCATGCCAAATACAAAAAAGGAAATACAGGTTGAATTTAAGAAATATGACTGACACACATTATATTTAAGGGGTTGTGTAGTGAAGCTAACCTGCATGAAAGCTTGTAGGACTCCCCTTTTATATCAGTGTTTCCAAGAATTATAAGGCCATCATGAATAGAATAGATATTTTCAACCAGGGTCAAAATTAGTGTTGGGGTCCATATTTTATGGACACATCATTTTCACACTGATGTCGCCAACCTGCATGTTGCTCTTTAAAGACTTTTTCCATGCTTTGGTTGTCACCTGTAGTTTATATTCCGATAACAGGGCTTATTTATTGCTTTCTCTCAGAATGGGTGTGGACGGACCCTTTGGCACAGCCAGCGAGGATGTGTTCGACTATGAGGTCAGCATGCTGGTCGGTGCCGGCATCGGAGTCACTCCCTTCGCCTCCATCCTCAAATCCATCTGGTACAAGTTCAAGATGTCCAACCCTACACTGCGCACCAGAAAGGTAACGACTCCAACTTCCTCATGTCCCAGTGAGAGTGCTTTTTGACAATAAAACCCCGCTGACATACTGCTGCGCCTGATTGTTGCGAAACAGGACCTGTTATAAAAACGTGTGTTTTCACAATACGCCCGTGTTAGAGGGCGAGTCATCAGCTGAGTGGCCAGCTCTTTTGTAAGTGGATCATTGTTTAATGTGCCTGCATCTGCTTCCTGGTTTCAGATCTACTTCTATTGGCTCTGTCGGGAAACGCACGCCTTTGAGTGGTTTGCCGACCTCCTACAGGTGCTGGAGAAAGAGATGGAGGAGAGAGGCATGGGGAATTTCCTCACCTACAAACTCTATCTGACCGGATGGGATCAAAGTCACGTATGTGTGTGAATCAGTCAAACAATCACAGACCAAAGTCCAGATAAACTGCAAGAGGTCATTTCAGCTTAAACTCGGCTGTTTTTTTGTCACAGGCCACTCATGCCAAGATTCACTTCGATGAGGACACAGACGTGGTCACTGGACTCAAACAGAAGACTCACTATGGCAGACCCGTCTGGGACAAGGAGTTTGAACAAGTCCGCAATGAGAACCCCACGTAAGAAAAAAATCCTTTAAAAGTACCAATACAACAATGTAACAACACTATATTACAAGTAGTCATGCATTCAAAATCTTAAGTAAAAGCACAAAAGCATCATCTACAAGATGTACTTCAAAAGTAAAAGTACTGGTTCTGTAGAGAAAAGGGTCCCGACTGACACATTATGTTTTATATGAATAGTTACATTATATATTAATAACCCTGATGCATCAATGTGTAAGCAGCATTTTACAGTTGCATTTTCAAGTATTTTCCAATATCAACTTTCATTTTTCATAGTTCTCATGCAGCGATCCGCTTCACTCTTTCTTGTTTCAAGCTACAAACTGACATTTATTTATAGAACATTTGATTTTAAATATCAAACATTTATACTGGAGGGACAGATTTTCTTGTCTTGTTATAAGAAAATAAGGTATATTTATCAATATTAAACACAATATGGAGTATTTTTACATTGTGGTTTTTTTTTTACTGTGTGGTAACTGCTAACAACTCTTGACAAGACTCTTGAAACTTGACAAGAGGCTCCAACTGCTTTTTTTTGTAAAGCGTCACAAGCCAACAAGGTTGGGATCCACTGGTTAAATCTTTGTATTTTACAAGCTTATATGTTGTTATCTAAATCTGAAAAGTAACTAGTAACTACAGCTGTAAAATAAATGTAATTAAGTAAAAAGTACAATATTTCTCTCCAAAATGTAGTGAGTAAAAGTATAACGCAGCTGAAAAGGGAAATACTCAAGTACCTCAGAATTGTACTACAATTGTACTACTACTGTACAAAAGTACAGCTCTTCCACATTAAATCTTTAACCTCTGAAATCTGACTCTTCACCATGTTTTCAGGTCTGTGGTGGGAACGTTCTTGTGTGGCCCTGCAGCTCTGGCAAAAGTCTTGGACAAGAAATGTGCTAAGTACTCAGACGTGGATCCTCGGAAAACCAAGTTTTACTTCAACAAGGAGAACTTCTGAGCGAAAACACGACTGGAAAATAGCGTTTGGGTGGGTCATGAAACAACTGACAATGAAAAAGCATTCCGACGACCTGCGGCACTAGTTGGGTGTGTTTTGACACTAGACTAAACTGTACACTGGTTAAGAGGCAGGGCATGTTGTTTTATCAGCACTTCTCAGGGACTGACTTTCTTTGTTCACATCTTTTTAATCCATGAAGAAACTATGAATCATCGTGGCCTCATAATCCACTCTGAATCACAGTTTACACAATTACACTGTTTGTATACTCGCTGTTTATTAATTTTAAGATGTATTTCTGGTGAAGCACTCGTAGTTCCTCAGCAAGATTACAGGCAAGAATTTTACCGTTACAAAGACCTCAGGACCTCGAAAGTTTCCTCTCTTTAGTACAGGAGTTGTTACATCATGTGGAAAACTACCTTTTTTTTCCACAAAGATTTGAATCAAGACCGTTTGCAATATATGGTACTTCTTTTGGGTTCATACGGTCATTTACAATTTACTACTACAGCAGATCAGCTAGGGCTGCAACTAACGATTATTTCCTTTATCCAGTAATCTGCCAGTTATTTTCGTTTGTGAATGTCAGAAAATGATAAGTTGCCCATCATAGTTTTCCAGCGCACAAGTTAATATCTTCAGATTTATAATCAGTTAATTAATTTTCTGCCAACTGACTTGTTTTAGCTCTAAGTCTGCATATATACATATATTTTCCACTCACGACAGAATTAGCCTACACTGTAAAAAAAATAAAGTGTTCTTGAACTAAATGCATGTGGTTGATCTACAGGGTGAAGTCGCAAGTGAAAGTGTAAACAATAAGTCACATTTCTTTCTAAAGATCTACTGGTTAAGGATACAGGTTTCTTGGAAACAAACAATGGTTTATTATAAGCCGTCCAATTCGCTTGTATTTCCTCATCAGAACAGAGACAGGTGAACCAGATGTCATGTGGCCTGAGGCTAATCATCCTCTAAAGACCTGGAAGGACTTATGGTTATAGAAATCATTTCACTTTAAATTTGCTGTTTTTAAATCCTCTTTCTTATATACAATTCCAAACTCCCTTTGAATACATTTTTTTTTTTTTTTTTTTTTTTTTTTTT